>OY720633.1:96395204-96613255 GCA_963169105.1 Ceriagrion tenellum | reverse complement strand
GCGGATCTAGGTGGGGAGGAAAAGGGGGAAATTTCCTCCCCCCCCCCCAAATCCAAGAGAATAATTTTTTCCGAGGCCAATAATTTAATACTTATAATATATAATTTAAAGAAAGTTTTTATTTTAACAGACATATATACCAAAATTAGCAACTAAAGGACCTAAAATTCACTACTTAGCACCTAATACTAGATATTCTCTATCATCTATGCTCCCCGGCAGCAAGGTCGTAACCAGAAAATATTTTGGGGGGGATTTCATTTGGGGGAGGAGTGGATTTGGGTGGGGTGAAAAAGAACATTCCTCATTATTATTTATAATATTATTATTTTCGTGAGGTTCACTTTAGACTGTACCCCCAAAATTGGGAGGGGGGATGAACCCCTTGGCTACCCCCCCCCCCATTCGCTACGGCCATTCCCGGAAGTTTCCCCTCCCCCCAAATTTATACCTGGATGCGCCCCAGCTTCAGATGACAACCAGTGAAGAAAATAGAAAATATAAGAAATCAGTTTGGAGGGACAGAATCCTAATCTGAGGTGACTAATCTTTTTTACATTCTTTTAACCGTCAATTCGCAACAGAAACCAATAGATCTATGTGAAAAGGATAAAAAGTCTTATGAAGTCATGAAACCTTATAGCAAAAAAATCTCTTCCTATCTCTCCCATTTGATGATTTCCATGTATAATGCTATCAGACTAATCTTAAATGCGCTACTATAAAGAATTACAAGAATTCTTGACTAAGGCTTCCAATGATTTCAATGGTTTTTAATTGGGTAAAAATTTCGACTGTCGATATTTTACAGCAGAACAATTATTAGTCTCTACCGGGACTCAGACCGCGCCAGTTAAGCTACCGAGGTGTCATCCTCATGCCAACTAGATTTTTGTGGGTGTTAAGGGAAAAGGGCGTACCAGACTGCAGGACATATAATGAATTTGATGCTTGGATGCTGGTTATTCATGTGGTTGAGAAACAGGTCCAGAGCATCCGTTCCGTTGGGCCCCATGGACCTGCTCACCCGGTGGAAGACCCGAGAAACCTTTATCCAAAACAGAGAAATGTTTTACCAAGTGATAGAACTTATGTCAATCAACCGACAGTTAGACATAATGTGGCAAACGCGAACTCTGAATTATCGTTGACAGTCAACGAAAACTCATCATTATCGACATATACATACCACCCTGCGAGTCATCGCATGGGCGTGTGGCAGGGGGTGTTAGGACACCAGCCGTGTAAATATTTAAGGGAAAAGGATTTGGGAGGAGATATGGTGACGTGTATTATGGGAGAATATTTAGTGAAGCTCCGTTTTTATTATGGTCGCTTATTAGGCGCGCAAAGAACGAGTTTCTGTACCGACCTCTTTGGAAACGTATCTCTCTTATTTTATCGCTTCTGACAGTTCTAGAGCTGTAGTGAGGCGTCCTTATATTCTTTGTGTCCCTCTGAAAAACATCAGTTCTGAATTTCTCAAGCAACCAAAGCCTAGCGTGTAGCCTCCGAGTCTCTAGGGGCTCCCACCTTAAGCCCTCTAAATTTTCTGAAACACTATATGTTGACTCGTTTTTAACTCGCAGTTTTAACGAAGCGTGCAGCTTTCTTTGTATTTTATTATTTTTTTATTAAATCTTTATGACCAGGGTCCCAAACGGTCGCGGCATATTCGAGGTGTGGCCTAACCAGAGCGAAGTAGCATCTCTCTTTTATTTTTTTCATCCATGTACCTTCCTATAATACGCTTAACAAAACCTAGTTTTTTTAATGCTGTGCCGCATATGTATAGCATGTGTGTTCCCCACGATATATCAGAAGTTAAGGCAATTCCAAGATATTTTGCTGTATCTGAAGATTTTATGTTTACTCCACCCGCAGTATAGGTACGGTATTTGTGTGATTACTTTCACAGGAAGTTAACTGTGGTTCATTCACTAAGATTTAATTCTAGCCCCCACTCCTGGCACCACGAATTAACATCGATAAGGCCACAGATAAGGGGACGGAACTTCTTAGCCCGCTTCGATTTTCGCTTATTTCACGGTAGATAATTGTATCGTCTGCAAATCTCAGTCAACTTGTAACTTGATAATAGCTCAGACCCAGTATTAGAATAATCAGTATAGTAATTTCATGGAATGAAAACCGAGGTTACCTTTTACCTTTTACCAAGTGATAGCACTTTGAATATAACTATCAAATCCGATTTAAAAATAATCATTTATGCTATTTATTGGAATTAAAAGCGAGGTGAATACCTTTTACCATGCCATAGCACTTACGTCAACCAACCGACAGTTTGACATGATGTGCCGAACGCGAATTTTCAACTATTATCGAAAGTTGACGAAAATTCGTCATTATCCTGCTGCTAACGTTAACCATACCCGACTTATAAAAGATAACCAAAATGTTTAAAACTGACTGATTCATTATTGAACGGAGAAAATTCAACAAAGTAAATCTTACTGACGGTGAGTGTCACAAATTTACGCAGTGACACCAAAAACTCTAATCACATATCGCACACATTCATTGGTTACTGGAGGAAGAGGAAAAAGAGATGTCTGAGTATGGATAGGAGACAGCACGATGTCATTTAGGCGGTTCGGAGGACATGGGGAGCGAGAGACACGAAAGAGAAAGTAGAGGATGAAGCCGCCATCCACGAAGTTGCGCCCACATTACGCCGTTACGACTCACTCGAACCTTTGCCCTCTTTCACCACTCCGCTCTCCTCACACCTCCTTTCTCTCCTCGCCTCACACTCCTCTCTCTCTCTCTCTCTCTCTGGGAAACCCTCCAAACATCCCACCGACCACCTCAGCCTCCTCCTCCTCTTCCTCCTGCCCACCCCTCACGGAAACCGCCCTTGCATTCCACCGGCACCTCTCCAACCCCTCTCTCCCACCCCACCTCGCCGCACGCTCGGCCTCCTTTGCCATTTGGAAGCGAGCGAGGCGAGGCGAGGAGAAACTTTCGGTCCGAGTGTTTGGCGGTGTCAAGCGGGAGAGTAGGATTCGCAAAAGAGAGAGGAGAGGAGTAGTCGCCGCCTATGGTAGGGAGGAGTAGTGTTCTCGCCGAGTGCGGAGGGTTTTGGTTAAGTTTAAAAGTGGTCTCCTGGGTAGTCGGGGTTGGGAATCGGCAGCTCAGGGAAAGGTTGGAGAGTTGGAGGAAGAGTTGGCGGGTGCCGACGGTTCGAGGGGAAGAAAGTGGGAAGGAAAATGAAGGAGTTTTGGGCGGTGAGGACGGGCGGGGAGAGGGAAGGTTCGCGATGAGATAGAGGTAGCGATTTGGAGAGTTAAGAGTGGGCTGCGAAGAGTAGGAGGTTGGGCTTGTGAGGAAAGGCATGGGTGGCATGAGGGAAGGATAGGTCGGCCAAGATTGCAAGCGAAAAAGTACGAAAAGGAAAAAAGATTAAGTGAGAAAAATGGGAGGTGAAATAGGGGGGAAAGTCAAGTGTGCGTAGCTGGATAAAATGTATTAGCCTTTGAAAAATAATTCGAGTGGTGACAAATAATTAAGTGCCAATGAATGGCGACTAAAATAATAGATGCATAAGAAAGGGAGACACGCACTAAATGTTCCGATTAGTTTCTATGACCAAACCATCTTTCTCAAGAGAGAGAAGGAAACTAAGGAGAAGGGATTTTAGGAGCAATAATCGTGGGTCATTGAGTGCACATTTTTTAAATATTTGGTCATTGCTGTATTCAACTAACAGTCAACGTTTTGCCAAATATATTGGCATCCTCTTGGCTTTGCAACACAAAACAAAGAGACATACAGCCAGACAATTATACAAATATTAGTACAAAAGTTGAGGAATCAAAAATTTACCTACCATTGAGCTTAACATTGAACAAAAACAAAGTAAATAGCCACTCCAAACATTAAATAAATATGTAAACAGCCAGAATTTAAGAATCTTATTATCATCTATATTATATTGGTCGAGAAAGTTATAATTGATTACTATATATTCTTTTAGTTCGTTAAAAATAAACTCTAGTACCATATTTTGCACCAGGTAATGTGTTATA
This sequence comes from Ceriagrion tenellum, assembly GCA_963169105.1. Classification (NCBI taxonomy): domain Eukaryota; kingdom Metazoa; phylum Arthropoda; class Insecta; order Odonata; family Coenagrionidae; genus Ceriagrion; species Ceriagrion tenellum. Next base: position 96,609,206 of record OY720633.1, on the reverse strand, counting down.
TTCCACCATGCACGCAGCAATGGAAGTGATTCAAGGATCATATTTTACAGTTTTTCCTTAATTACATCATATTTTACAAGATTTTTCGGCGCAGCACTTGAAATTTTGCCGAGATTATACTGAAATATGTTTCTTCGAATATTTTCCCCGGCGTGATAACTTAAAATTTGTTAGAAAAGATTGTCATAGTAAAAATTTTATAATTTCACGTTTGATAATCCCAAAGCCCCTTCTCCTACCAAATCTCCTACATCATGAAATATATAAGTCAACAAATGACATACGTTGGAATACGAAGGCCATTAAATGCCAGTAGAAAACTTACAAAATGAAAGATCAAGTCCAGTTGCTAATCATTCGTCAGCAGAAATACATTATGGAAGTCCCAAAAGTAGCAAGTTGTCATTGTTCAGTATATGTTATTATATTTGCCCATGGTTTGTCACATGTCATAGTCATTGTGACTTTAGATAGTTAAGAAAGACAACCCTACAGAGGCCAAAAAATATTTTCCATTGACTCTATTAAAGTAGGGAATTTTCAGACTGATACGATATGTATAGAATCATATATCCGTTTTTGCTTGAAGGTTTTTGCAGCTTCTTTTATCAATGTATGGAATTCCTTTCGGGAAATGCTGCGTCCAACAGCTAACGTCTTCCACCTGGAATTCAAATCGGCCCAACAATCGGGCAACGAACGCTATACAAGGTTGAGACGAGGCACAGCACACTCATTCTCTTGAAAACGCTCCCAGTAGGAGAAGTGAAACGTCGAGACAAACTGATCAGCACCACGCAGAATTTCCCGAAAGGAATTCCATACAATCATATATCTGTTTTAATACTGTTTGGAGACTGTTACGCATAGCTCATGGCAAGATTTCCTCCGGTGATTTCCCTAAGCTACTGCAAATACCTATTGCTGAAATAATAACAGATCAAGGTTTTTGTGAGATTAATAACGATTTGGCTCTAATTATTGAGTAAAAATTCGGCGGCGAAAAAATACCAGCACAGGGAGGGTGAGAAAATCTTGCAAGACCCCACGGATGAGAACGAGAGAAATGAGAATGGGAATACGAGGTTTAATTATTTTTAGAGGGAACCTTCACTCTGGACGGAAGATCGCTACACAACGGGGACGGTAGAGAGCTGTTGGTAAAGGGTTAAGGGTGCGTGAATGGTGAGCATGGGGAAGGGGTGAACGAGAGCAGGAGGAGGGTCGCCACGAGAGGAAAGAGACCCAGGCGGAGAGAGTAAGAGATGTAGTTGAGATTGTTGGTAGGGAACAAACAGATCTACATCTTAATAAATGCACACAAAACGCCCACCCTTCGCGACGACACTCTGTAGAGAGTGGGGGAAGGGGTGGAGTGGGGACTCGTCCCTAGATATGTGAGTGCGAACGAGTGAACACGTGAGACTCTCGCAGGGGTGTCCCCAGTGGGGTTTAAGGACCCTTAGGGGTGATGCAAGGGTGTTAAAATGCGTAGTGTTAATGAAAACTTTGATATGGGTGTGGCGCGTGGAGTTTTGTGGGGGCGAGGAAATAGCTGGTGGACTCGGAGATGAAACTAGGGGGATTGAGATATGTTCTCTGTTGAAATTCGGGTTGCCGTATTTAACAAAATATATTCCGTGGGCCATTTTAGCGGACTCCGCACGTTTAATGTGTGTTTATTAAATAATCATACATCTACATATCACGGACGTGAACAGTACAGTTATATTGTAAGTGAAATGTCAGCTCATGAAGTCGCGGTACCTCTATCAGATACTTACAGGGTGTTGATGCTCACGTGTCTACAGATTTATCAGTGAAGAATACTTCTTAATTGATACTGCTGAAGCAGATGTGTGTATTCCATCAATTTAGATATCGCTGAGAAGATCAGAAGAGCATATGAGAGGTGCGTTTCTTAAAGTCGCGACCATTTTGAATGCAATGTCGAGAAATTAAATAGCTATGATGTTGTCTCCCCACTGACAGACACTTAATTTGTGCAAACTATTAACAGCTCAAAATATTCCAAAGATCCTCTAAAAAAGGTACTTAAATATCGACTTGCACCCGAGCGCGTCTTAAACTACCGGAACTGGAAAACGTTCGATTAAGTAACTGTTCCGAGTTGTTTGTCACAGGAACACAAATATTTATTGTTCCCAAAATTATTCTACCTCATAGTTAAGGAAAGTTAGGGAGTCATAAAATAATAAGACAATCAGATGCGAAATTACTTTATTTTGTTATGCGATTGTCAGAGTAGACTAGAGGAATTTAAACTTTGGATAGCACTTCAGACCAGAATGCTATTGAACCTCCAATATCCCCTTTCCTTACATTTCTTTTTATTCCTTCTAATCCGTTAAAAAATAAATGGGAAAAAAATATCCCTTATTTAGTTGACCGGCTGATATAGACATTTCTCATCAGTTGCTTGCCCGCAAAAGATATACGTCAATTTCTCCTCCACCCGCACACCAAAATAAACGATAGACAATCAAACCTAAACTAATTAATTAAATAGGCATGCACAATTAAGTGAACACCCAACGCAAACTCTGCCTGGCGCATTTAATCTCCTTGAGGCAAAAGGAATTCCGAGGTGGAGGGGGGAAGGCAGCGAGCCTCCCACCAACTCACCCTCCGGTGAAACCTTTGCATCCGCAGCCATTTGCCCTCGCCCACCACTCACTGCCGCCCACCCACGCCATGCAGCCCCGACCCCCCTCACCCTCTCCCCCCACGCACCCAAAACACACCGCCCTCTCTCCCGACAATTCCTCGATCCATTCTGCTCACCAGATCTTCTCCCAACGCACCATTTACCCGCGCTGCCGCCTCCAAGTCCACGTGGAGAGAAACAGGCCGTGCTATGCAATTCGAAAACGCAAGAATACACCTAGCCAAGGATACTTAACGAGAGAAATCAGAGTATCAATCACTGGAGTAAAAGGTTATCTACGGAGAGGACTGGTATCTTCAACACAAATATTAGGAAGTTTATCGGATGAAAAAGGGAAAGACTAGTTGTCCCTTCATCCTAGTTAGGCCATATCTCGAGTTCGCCGCAAGCATTTTTGGGACCCTGTACAGAAATTTAATGCGCAAAACAAGCAAAATATAAAGAAAATCTGCTCTTTTCGTGAAATTACTACTGCGAATGAAAAATGATTGTATAACATCTGATGGATGAAATAGGCTGAGAGCCGCTATACTCTTGGAAGGACACACGCTAGGCTAAGATGATTAGAAAAATAAGATGAGGTGGATGTTAGGATGACCAGGAAGATATTATTCCAGCCGAGTGCTAATCATTAGGAATTTAGGTAGGGTAAAATATGAAAAATACACTGCCGAATTGATTGGTACAGAAATATCCTCTTTCCCGGCACCATTAGTAACTATAGCATAAGCAGAGCGAGAATCTTATTCGTCTCGTTAACTTGTAATTCTTTATATCTCCTATATATCTTTTTCCAATTGATTTCCTCTAAATACTCCTTCATGGCCGGCATGGTTCGACCGCTGGCTCATGCCGCTTGGACTACTTGGAGCGTAAAATGTGAATTAATCCTGCAAAATCAAAAAGAATCCTCGTGACATCCAGATGACTAACGCTGTATAAGTGCGGTAGAACATCCTTCACAGTATCCTCGACCTGAGGACACAGTCAGGATAGCCAGCGAAACGATTTTATCACAAGCAAGCACAGCTTAAAGACATCCCAAAAAATGCAGGGATTGTTATCTCAGTGCTGCAGAAACGAATTGGCGAATAGTCTACCCATACTAATACGCGCAAACTCTCTATATAAGACTACGTGGTATTTGAAAATAATTCTGTAGTACGCACGATAAACATTTAAAATCACAAAGAACGTGATATGCCGCACACTTTATGATATCGTTAATCACTGACATTGGATTCCACTAGTACTACTTTGATGCATGACATCGTTTAGACTTATAACAGTTTGCCGAAAAAATAAATAAAATCACATTCTGGTTTTCAAAGTTTATTAAATTTTAGTTAAATAAACATTATTACGGACAATCTTACTTGTCGTTAAAATAATTCATCAGCATTGCAAAACGCATGTTCTATCAATGAAACAATTTCTTTAGGTGACACTTGGAGTGTCAAGACACTGACACTCATATCTCACTTAAAATACTTGAAATACATCGTTATTTACATTGAGAAAATATAGAATACTACTCTAGATTTCCAGAAAAACCCCAATTGCATCATATAGAGTAGGCATGTACATTAATTGCCTGGGAGTATCATTATATCAATAGCAAATGAGGACCCCAGAAGTCAAGGGGTCTAAGTAACAAAACTATTGTTTCGAGAAAACTTAAGTCAAAGTTGAAAATGTTTGGTACAACCCACTAAGTAGTTAAGAGGCATTACCCTAGATAGCAGCACCTGTGAAGAAAATCACTTGGATCCGTTTACCACCTAAAAGATTTATATTTTCACATCCCATTCCTGTATCTAACTTATTTTTTTCAAAATTGTCACTTAGACCCCTTGACTTCTGGGGTCTACATATAGTTTTCTATCGTGGTTATGTTGTTCCCAGCAAAATGTTCTGTGGCGAAAAATTTTTGATAATTCATGGAAACGTACCATATCGCTTCGTAGTGCAAGAAAATGAATCGCATCGTCCCCATGATTCAATATCACATTGAATTATAGCAAGATCATACAAGCTCATTTCCCACCCAATCCAATTCCCTTTTCCCAACCCTAGTCATCTTCCTTTTCTGCGCCGTACATAGTTTTCATCTCTGCTCTACATGCCCGCGAATACGTTCGCGTGAAGGGGCGCCCGGAAACCAAAACTCCGCGCGCGACCACTAAACTCTTGGGAGGCAATCAAGTCCAAGTGAAGTGGAGTCGACGGGGCGGAGTGCAACGGTGGGGATGAGCGAGGGGAAATTGTGGGCCTTGGGGAAGCAGAAGGGGAAGAGAAAAACGAAGATTGGGCGGAGTGATTCGACTGGAGGATGTTGGGAAAGTAATAAGTATAGCTTATTTAGAGAATGAACTGGGCAAGGAACACAAGAAAATATCAGAAGGATGGTGAGTCTAAGAGGTGCATTTTGGTTCTTCTAGAACATAGGTAGTAAGTAGGGTTAGTACACTTAGAGTTTATTTGTTCTTAGAGTTTGTTAGTACTTAGGAGTTTGAAAGCAGCACTGAAAATCAGGCAAGTGCCTACACGCAGATTTTAAATATACCTATGCCCCAGCTTGTGTTCATAGAAAATAGGTACTATTCATCGCGCAAGTGATACTTTGTTTCCATTTATTTATTAACGGATTACAAGGAATAAAAGAAAAGGCAAAGAAAGGACATTATGGAGGTTCTAGAGCATTCTGGACTGAAAGGTTATTCAAGGTTTAAATTTCTCTAGTTCACTCTGATAATCTCATAACAATTTTAAATACTGCTGCTGCTGCTGCTGCTGCTACAAATACTGCTGCTGCTACAAAAATAAATACTGCTGAAACAAATGAAAAAGAAGAACATCACGCACAAAAATATTCCATTCCTCATATAAATGATGAAAACACCAATATTATGACTATGACTACCGAAACCTCTCGATCTATTATTCACGAGGTATCGACGAAACATTATGGATATCATGCATGTCCACTTAATTAGAAGTCCCCGCGTCCACATAAGTGGGAAATGGGCGCCTACACCGTGCAATTGAATGAAAGGTACATTTAAATGTTCTCTTAGGTGGTCAGTTCAGACGCAGTATTTCCCGTAATACATCTCGAAGGCCATTTTTCACATTTTCAACCAAATGACTTTGAAGATCCATACTTTGGACAGATTTGAATCAAGAGAGATACTTTGTATTACAAGTTTTAGCTTTCCTCTTCAATAATTCGAAGTAGGTTGCTGAATCACACAAACTGTTAATGATAATAGTGCCTCTTATCTATGTATATATTTTTAAAGCAATCAATTACAATTGTACCTAGTATTCAAATAGTCACACATAATGAGGGACTTTATAGTTAGTAAATACAAATTCCCGCATTTCTACAAAATAATGAGCCAAATATTTTTCCCCCAACACCGTCATCAGATTTTTACTAACAATAAATATTGCTATTACATAAGGGCAGTTAGCGAACAGTACTGGATTCAAAGCGCTTTGAGGAATTATCTTTTTCCTGAAAAATTAGAATTTATGAGAAAATGTGTTACAATTTGAGCACGTGGTCAGGTGGTAACATAAATTAATTCATTGAATTTTAGTGCAATAAAACATATCCATGTTTGTACTTAGCAGAGACAAACAACATAATATAATTCCTTATTTCAATCTTCTCTTAAAGAAACTTACAATATTAGAGAGTGGACCGCTAACATATACTACCACTCCATTTCATTCTATGTGGCCACTCCATTTCAGACAGAGATAGGCACATACAAAATACCCTTCTGTGTCATTTCTATACCATAAGACAAATATACAGATTTTTCCCATATGTATCTATCATGCATATGCATTTTCCATTAGTATTGTAATAATTTGAAACAAATGATAGAGGATTCCTGTTTCAGGGCAATTGCTTAATCATATTTGTTAGAGATAAGAAGGTACGAAGTCTCATTCTTCCTTTAAAAAGTCACCCATAAGGATATGAGATCCATTCAAGATATAGATTTGTAATATACTAATTAGGTCCACCTTCATTCAAACGAAACCTATATCAAATTGATCGTAGTTCTATGTTACCTTAAAAGAAACAAATAGAAAATTGGAATAGGACCAAAATCTAATGATACTAACTTAAGACATACCCGAAGTCTCGGAAGGAAATTACTCATATTTTGGAAGTTCATTAATATCGTTGAAATCTATCTATAAATATTATCCTCGGAAATACTAGGTTCATTGGGTACTAGGTCTTGGTAATTTGTTTCCTCCGGCTGAAGAAGAAATCGGCCGTAAGTAGACATCAACTAGATAATATAGTCGGAAATAGGAAAGTGGCCCTCAAACGGGAGTGACTTGTTATAACTGAACATGCTCAAAAATCTTTATAACACGCAAATAAAATGGTAAAAAATCATTTAGGTATACGCAGAATAATTAAAGAACTTGGAACGTGATTTTTAAATTTAAGATAGGTTAGTATGCAGGCCTGTACATGCTTATAACAAATGCTCAACGCACAAATAACAGGGACGTTTTGCCTTTTTAAATCCGTTTCCTGTCCTCTATTCATACGCGGTATAAATTTTCGCGAGGGTCTTTAAGTTAGACCTGCCAAAATCCGCACCCCCCCTCTCGTTTCCATAAAACCATTACAGGACCCCCGCCCTCCCATCTCTCCTCGCCCGGAGCATCGTCGCTCGCAGGCAGTATTTTATCCGAGGCTGGGCGGGTGAGGAGGTCCAGGCCGGAAGTCGGAGCGGGATAAGAGAGGTAGAGGACATCCATTTCCCTCCATTCATTATTCTCCTCCACCTCCAACTCCACCCCTTCCCACTCCACATGTCCCGAAGTACACCAAACCTCCCCAATCCATTCCACCGGAGTAGAAGTACACACCCTCCTCTCCCCCGAAATCTCGGTCTCCGCAACTCCCCCGCACGGAGTGGGACACCCAGGGGCAACCCCGCTGTGCTTCTTTCACGTCCTCTGACCCTATCACTATCAGGCCTTGCCCTCTTCCTCCACCAACTCCTTCCGCGGTCTGAGTCTTCACAAATCATCCACCACTTCCCCCTCTTCTTCGCCTTGGATTTATACATATATATTACATTGAGCCATCAGTTCCCCTCTCCCCTTCCCGACAAAGATGCACTGGAGAAAGTTCATTCTCCGTTATCTAAACATTGTCGAGAGAGAGAGAGAGAGCGAGAAGGACCAGAGCGTGTGCGTGGGTAACCATGTGATCTCTCGCGATAAGTATTCAATTTACGAACCCATTTACGTGTCTTCCCCCCCTACCGGAGACTCGGATACACGGTTTGATAAATCCCAAAAGAACTAACCGAGCGGCATTAATTACGGGCCGCCGACGCGACGGGGTACACTCAGATGGCTCCCTGGGAGAGGTCGCCAGTTTGGAGAAGTGTGTAATGTATATGCCAACGCCTCTCATGGCGAGAAATTTAATTCAGGGTGCTAATTCTTAGCCTCTTCTAATGAGGAGAAGTGCATTTTTTTGTTTTACGGATAACTCCGTTTCAAGAGAATAACTTAAGTATTACATTCAACGTCGATAGCACTCCACCCTAAAGACGGCCTTGTAGCTTACCTCGATTGAAATGAATAGGATATCACTCTATTCGCGACCTACTTAAGCAATGACATCTCAATCCCCGTCGGTTAATTCATTTCTCTGTTATTTTTTGTGTCCCCTCTTTCGAGGAGAATTCGTTTGAATTACCCATGCTGTGGCACTTTAGACAAAATGTGACAACATAGGTCGTTAACATTAATAAGAATTTTGCTATTTCTCTGTTGCCACTTCACAAGTAAAATATATTCTCTCAAGAAATAAATTATATTAATGAAGCAATAATTTCATGAAATTAAAGTGTCCAAAGCATTCCGTCTTTACGGGCACAAGTTCCGACATATTTGATATACGCCAGTGGTTAATTGAGTATAGGATCAACTATTGAGGAACTTTTAGAAATATGATAATTAATTACAGTGACAGGGACTGATACAAATGAAAACCACAACTAAATCTGTTTAAATAACAGACAGAATTTTATTCAACAATCCTTGCTTGCCATAGATAATGCCTATCAGCGCCAAATCATTACCTTAAATACTCTTCATTATGCTTATAACGCAGCATACTTTAAATTTGTGTATTGATTAAAACTAAAGCCAATATAAATCGTAAATGTTTAAACTTTAATGTATATTTACAGGTAGTATGAGACAATTTTGAGATAACCTATGAATTCATGAAGTGAAACAAGACGAGACGTTCTTCATCGGATAGAAAAAAATTAATATTGTATTTTAACTTTTCATATGATATCTTTATGCCATTTTAGAGACAAATTGTTGAAAAAGTTAATAAAAGTAAAGCTACATCAATAGTAAAATGACACATGGGAAAAATATTTTCCTCAATGATCACGAGAACTAAACTAACGAATAATCTGGCTACTTTGATGCTATTATCTTTATTCCGATTAAAAAATGACATAATAATATGAAATAATTCACCTGTAAATAATTTTAGACCTTTTCTAGAACTTACACCACCTCAAGGAAGCTGCTATAAAAATTTATCAAACAGCCGCCACTATAAATAATGTTTTCATGTGTCCAGCACATCCAACTTGTAATATCTACCCTATCTCACCTTTCTTAATGGGTTTAATATTTTCTATATTCTAGTTTTGGATAGAATGTACATGTTCTGTTTCCCTAAAAAGGCTTACATTTTCAAAGTATTCGGATCTACTCACGGACAAGGGTGTAGCAGTTTTTTTAACACGCACATTTTCTAATGCCCATCAGTGTACGCAAAATTAGAGGTCATGAAAACTGGTATCAATGGTAGAGAGAATGGTGGTACATACAACCGGCCTTCACGGCGAGCAGCGAAGATTTGCATAGAAGTAGAGTTTGTTTTAACGAGGAACGCAAACACTACAACTGACCTCTGGCAGCACGTTTCGCGTCCCTGCTTTCATTTCTGAACCCGTGGTATTTCAACACAAGTATTTATGCACATGGTAAGCCAAAAGTAAACTAAAGACGACCTCCAGAACCTAAAGATTTTAAAAGCATGGATCGCGTTGCATTTTTGGGACAAATTCACTCAAGAGCAGAATGTGGACGAATACACACAGTTTACCAAATAAATAAAACTCTGTCTTTTGTCACTTGGTGGTATTCCATGTTTAACAAATTTTTTATTCAATAAACTTTTAATTATTACATAAATGAAACAGACTCCAACCGGGTTTCGAGGTCCGGGTTTTTGGGTATTGTGAAATATTTGGGAATAAAAATTTGTTACACAGTCAATCGCAAAAGAACACTTTGGAAGCTCAACAGTGCCACAATTTGGACCAAGTAATACGGAAATAGTGACTTACAAAACAGTACGATATGATCCACTTTAGCTCGGTTATGGAAAGTAACGTATTGACAAAGCGAACCCCGGGCTAAATATGTCGCTTGATTTTTAAATATTAGGGCGTCTCTCGCCTTAGCGTGGCCGAGCTCCGGACATTTACTTTTGTTGTTGACTTTACATCATAAGTTGCTATCATAGGTATTATTTTTATTGACTACAATTCGCACTCAACTCTTCGATTGTTCGTTCAACGATTTCGTGTTTTATTTTATTCATTTATTTATTCTTCCATATATATATTGATACAGTCATTATTTCCATTCAAGGAAGTGAGGTAGCCTGTAAGGCAATAAGCCTTTATTTAGGCTAACTTCAAAATTCAAATATGCGGAAATGAACATACATAGAACCAAAATTTACTAAGTAGGTACATAAAGAAAACATTGAAAGGAAATTTAACGCGTAAAGAAAATTGTTACTGGCTGGAAAATAGGCATTACAACATAGAATGTGCAAAAATATGACTTGAAGCATAATATACACAATCCAAAGACCTTTTACTATAACTTTTCAATATTATCAAAATTTACTATCCATTTATAAATCAACCTTTTGTATTTTATAAAATAAGTATTTTCTTTGATTGTATTAGCCAGGATGTTTTACAATTTTGGTGCCATATAAAAGAAATTCCTTTTGTACAGCGTTAAATCCGGTTTAGGTATAGGAACGCAGAAACCCCTGTGAAAATTAATCATCTTAATGCTCCCATATGATTTTGGGCTATATCCACTACGCAGAAAGAACATTTTTAACATTTTGAAACAGGGAGTATATCTCAGTGGGGGTGTGTTTAGCTCAATAAACAAAGGATGGGAGTGTTCATAGCGTTTTATTTAAGTAGCATAAGTCTTACTATTCTTATATGCATGAAACCACTGCTCCACCTTGACATGTCCATCGTGAAAGGACGGAGAAGTGACGTTCGGGTAGACCCGGTTCTTCCTCGCCGCTCGACCCACAGCGTCCGCCGCCTCCCCTCTCTCTGGCTCTCTGGGGCCGACGCAGCATCCCTAAGTACGGCACCGAGTTAATGGAGGCGCTGCAGTCAGCGTCTCGGCCCCGCGCCCCGCCCCAATCAAAAACCCCACCTTCGGCAAGAGTTTGAAGCGGAATAAAAAGAACGAGAGAGGAAAAAAAGACGCGCGTTGCACGGCGGGGGATGGGGTGCGGGGGGTGTGGTGGGGAGGCGACCCACCCCAGTCAGCTGCTGTGCCGCGTCATCGGGCAGGCGCGGCCACGCCCACTTGCGGGTCGGCGGCCAATCCCGTCGCTCCGTCCCCCACCTCTTTTTCCCCATCCCGTGTCAATGACGGCCGGAGTGGGGAGGGGTCGCTCGGCTCGGCGATCGCGTGGACTGACAGCCAGGCAACCAGTTCGGATGCGAGCTCTCTCCGTGTAACACACGCGGGTCTCCGATCATAAATCAACCCATTGATTGTCGGGCGCCCAGAAAACTTTATAAGAGCCCCGCAAAGCACATGCAAGAATCGCGAACAGAACTGACAGAAGGGTGATTCGTCTTGTATTTAACTTCGCTCTCTAGTTCTCTGGCACGTAAACAGAAAACATTTTGTCATGCAGCACTCTTAAGGTTGCGAAATCACGGCTGATTTGATTGACAAAAAAATGACTCACGGTTACAGTGCAGAAAAATTGGCGCATAATCTCTAGAATTCCCACCTGTGAAACTCTGAGCTCTGCAGATGGAATACGTAAGTGACATGAATAATAATACTGCTTCTGAAAACTACGTCCGGTCATTAGCATTTAATGCATGTCATATACGCAAGTGAAACTATATTATTCACTGAATTGCAAGAGCCAGAACAATTCTGAAGTCGCACGCCTTTGATATTTCTAAATCATACGTGGAATTCTATATTCCACGCATTAAAATATGTTTTTATTGGTAGTTTCTCATTTCGAAGCTTCAGACAAAAACTAATGATTGTCTATGCTTATTTTTGGTTTTGTTTAGTTCAGCCAATTGGGACACTCTCTCTGTTAAAGAAATATACCAAATACTAATTGTATACCTTCAAACAACTTCTGAGGGAAGGGAATCGAGCTTGAATGTTCAACTATGCCTATCCAATTACATGCTTTCCATCATTATTTACACAGCTTTTAACGAAAACTTCAAGTAGAAAATTTCATTTTTCTGCCACTGACTGACTGTAAGAATCACTAGAACTAGGATGCACCCACAGACCTTCTTACGTATATATGTACATCAAATAACAAGTAGAACTTAATGTTTAAAATGAGAAAATATAAAATTACAGATAAATAATATCGTCATTGAAAATGATTTTCTCTTCATGGAATGGAATAAGCTCAATTGTTGCCACGTCTTGGTGATGAGAACTGGTCCAGCAGAATCTCGCTTATACTGTCGTGTTTCACGGATTAAAGAAGTATTTAAAATAAAATCATTTAAAAGAAATTGAATTGGAGCTCCTTCTCGCATTCGTTATTTTATTTCAGCGGAAATTCCTTGGCATATTTAATGTTTAACGACGATGATGACAAACGTTATTTCTCCGGATGATGCCATAATGTTATCACTACAGAGCTGAACCTAGATTTGAACCACGTAGCACATTATTTTCAACGAAGTCCGTAAAATTCCGATTCATATAACATATGCTTACTTAAAATCGTAGAATGGTCGTCTACGTATACTCCGTCAGCGATTTTCGCTCCCCATCGACACTTCCTAAGTTGGAATTCATGAAAATTTGGGGCTGCCTCCATTAATTCCAAGCTCCCCTAATCCACTGCTTTCGACAGAGATCAACGATCTACTTATCGTACGTTTTTTGTCCTCAGCTCAGTACTGGAGGGACCGGAACCGCCTTCACATCTGTTCAAACTCTCACTCAACCGCCACGGCCACGCCGCGTGCGATGAGTGAGCACGAACATAAGCGGTGGTCTGGCGGTGTACCGCCCGTGTCGCGGCGTGTGAAGGGGGCGTGCCCTGAACGCACATACTTACAGGGAGACAATGGAAGAGGTAATTGCGAGAGGCGACCCGAAGAAAGCAACCCGATTGTCCCGTTCAAAACCCATCCGATTCGACTCCGCCTCCGAACACTTCGGGGAAACTCCAAGTCGGAAAACCTGTTCGGGACGTTAACTACCTCAAACAAGGAACAGAGATCTCTCCTTTCATCGCTCGCGGCTAAAACGTTCGTACGAAGATCCAGAAGGGGCGAAGAACGGCGGTTGTCGCTCGCACTCATCGTGGAGTGCCAAGCAAGAAAGATCGCTGTGGCACGCGAACATTTTTACTCGCGTCAGCACCATCTCATTCAACAGGACGCCAAACTGTAGAAGGCTTCGCTAACTTCTGATTTCGCAGGTCAAGATATTATTCAGCCGTAATCCCATGAGGATGGTAAACAGAATGTTAAACGCTCTGTTGAAATTCCTGTCTTTCCGCACAATTCTTTGCCTCACCAAAACATCCGTTTGAGGCAAAATCATCACGCACGGACCAAGAACATTTTCTTTTTTTATGAATTAAGATAATAAAATGACCAGCTTAGTAACTTATTACGACGTATTAACGTATTAACTGCTATACGACCTTGTATGCTCGATAAAGCGTAAAAATGGTACAGAACTGGTAAAGCTCGCAGAAAAAACGATGTACTGGCCAGAGAGCGAGATTTGATGTTCATGTTTTTAATTACTCGTAAAATCTAGGGAGGTTTCACAGTTTTCTCCATATTTTTGACGGTATCAAAAAGTGATTTTAGGAAAAAAAATTTACTTGGACCGTTAAAGTATTGCAAGTATAAAATATTTGGTAACATAGTATATACAATACATGGAATTGTTGGGCACGCGGTAACGCTACATCTCACACAACGACACTATATAAAATGCAACATGAATACAAGGTCTCACAACCCCTATGGCTAAGGCCAAGTTCCGCTGAACTATCGGAGTGACAGGAGATGACAACTTGTTGAGAAGTAGTCCTTGCAGGAAAGAATTTAACTCCACCTCGGTAAAATATTACATAAAAAGTGGAAAATATGAAGCTTTTAATTGAGTGGGAAAATGGAGTCCAACTTGTTCGTCTAAATGTATCAGATAGCAATGTAAAAATTGCAGTTGGGAAGCCAAGCATGATGTGGTAAGCTCAAATTAAAACGGACGCGGTCATGCGAAATCATAGTTATGAGAGAAAATCCATCTGTGACCGGTGACCTTTGTGGTGAGTATACATATTTTTCGAGGTTTCTGTACCAATTCAGAAAGCTGTCTTAATTGTGCAATTTCTTGAATCATCTGCCGAAATATAAATTTTCTGGTAAATGAAAACTAACTTGTGAATGCAAAGATCAACTTTACATGAAAACAAAAAATCAATGCCAACCTTGTGATGGTAGTTCAGCGCCAACATTTCGAAGAAGCATTTCCGACTTCGGCACTCTACGAAGAGAAAAGAATTTGTTCCCCATTTTCCCCTCACGAATTTAACGATCACCCCGAATGACATTTTCCCACCCGATGCCAGAAATAATAGCCGTGGAGGACACTCGAGACTCTTCGAAACATAAGAACTAGTTGGGATGGGGAAATGAAGGTGGGAAAAAAATACATATATTCTTCCCCGACGCGTAACTGCATCGCACGATGGTAACCCATTTCACCTCCGTCTTCCCACTCACTCCTTCCCCCAATCTCTTCCCTTACCCCCCCCCCACCCCCCCAATTCGACTTCCTCGTCTCAAAAGAAACGTAACTCCATTTCCATCTCTCGCCCCTCACCTTCCGCCTCCCACACATCCATTTCTCTCGCGAAAGATTGGACCAATCAAAGCACGCTCTTTTGGATTGAAGGGAGGTGGGGAGGGAGGATAGGATAGGAGGACGGGTCCGCGTGCATCCCAAATAAGGGACTCCTGGAGTGAGTGGTGGGGACTGTGAAGTGGGGGAGAGGAGGAATTCGGCAAGGCTTTTCCAACTCTACCATCACTCCTCCCCCCCCTCCCCCCCCGCTGCCCCCATAGTTCCCATTCCGTTTTTATTCGACGAGACACAAGAGGTAGGATTTTTGGCAGTGGCGCTGAAAAAAGGGGACACAAAAGATGCCTTAAAAAAACGAAAAAATAAAAATCCTTCGGAACCTGATTGAGATCCTAAATGGTCCCCGCACTTCGGGTTGGTGACGTGCGCGCTCGACGAAAGTTCTCACAAGGAAATAAGAGTCCCTGTCCTCCTCTTCCTGCTCCCCACTCTGCGTATTTTCTAGAGTCAGAAAGTAAAGGACCAACTAAAAATGAGGGAGAGAATCTCGGAAGGAGATGAACTAGTAGAGACTTTTGAGTATTGGTGGAGAAGTGATTTTTTTAGACAGTCCACAGAAAACCTTTTCTAACACGGAAAATTTTCCCAAGTCAGAGCGAATAAGTCGCCGACGAGGGGGACTGAAATGTTCAGGTTAAGATTTATTTACCTAATTTTTACGCTCGAGATTTTCTTCTTTCTGCATAGGCAACCAAGAAAAATGCCAAAGAATTTACGTCTGATAATAAAATAATTCTGCCAATACCTTTTGGCTTAATCAGGATCAGTGAAGATTGGGTTACAAATTTATTACTGTACGCCAATGCTGTGCTTCATCAACGATAATTAGTCGGGCTACATCATACAGTAAATAGGTATCCAGAGAATATTTTCGACCTTATATTTCCATTAAAAATGTTGCCAATATCATTAGTAATTGTAGTCAAAATTCTGGAAACAGTGGTCAGAAACCGCAGATCCATACTAAAAAATTAAAATGACCCAATTTTCTTTCAGCGGAAAAGGCACTTAAGCAAAATTATCACCAGAATTTTTCTTTCTTAAGAATAATGTATCTATTTTTCAGTAAATAGGCTAAAAAACGAAAACAAATTCTCTCGCGAAGAAAAGTACTTGCATAACATTACGAGAATCATTTCACGGAATCGATGAAGCACTATTAGAAAAAACGTATTGAACTATGCCAGTCAACATGGCCAAAGATATCTTTGCTTCAATCATTATCAACGCATTTTTTGACAAATAAAAATTAATAATTACGATAGGGCAATTATATGAATAGCATTTTTTGATATCGTTACGTTCAAATGAGCATTTTAAGAATAGAATAATCATGAAAGAAGACTAGAGAGTTAAGGAATGCAGTAAAATGTGAATTTCATACTTACTACAGCGTTTCAAGCTAGATGTGGGTAAAAGGAAAAATGCTAGAGATGAATACGCTGGCGTTGAAAAGCCTAGCATTTAGCATATGACAGAGAAGACGTTGGCTGACTTCTCCCGACATGAAATTCTTCCGAGAAAAGGGAATGGTTTACATGAATGTCACGTTTAGACTTTCCCCCGGGGCAAACACTTCTCTGGTTCAAGCTTATTCTCTAAACCCGGATTTGCTGATATTTGAGAATCTGCTCACAAAAACAATAATCCTGTAATTCAACTACCTCACTATTTCGTATTCAGCTGAGCTTCCTGCCCGACGTTAAGTAAATTATTTCCTAAAATTACAGAATTGATTCATGACAGTGGCGGCATGAATTGATGGCGGCACGTAAATGAAAATACAAAACTGAGCTCTAATATTTTCGGCATGGCATTCTCTCAGGAAATATCATTTGGAGTTCCTTGCCTTTTGCATTTCAATTCATAAATAAAACCTGAAATTAAAAGAAAACTTTACGCTACATGACACGTAATTTAAGTTCTCTTATTATATGAAATACTTAGGCCATTAGAATTGCTATCTCCATATTTTTCTGAAATACAGAAATACAATGGAGTTTAGACTCTCACAGTCGCAATTTATTCATTTCTGATTAGCATTATGGAATTCTATTTCTCTGCTCGGAAAAAATTTCCATACAGGCCATTACAAATACAAAGTACATGTCAAGTACAAAGAAGGTATGGAGTATCTATTGATAATTCAGTTTTTAAATGTCAGTTGCCGTTTATGGTAAAGTAAATGGTGACATTCCGGTTCGGTTTTTTATGTGAAAGATTATACCCATGCCGGTCTTCATGCAACAAATGCATGTCAATGATAAAGAATATAAAATATAACAACAATAGTAATATCCACACTTTAATGTACTACTTCAACACCGACCATGGTTTCGACATACTATGTCATTATCAAGGTCAAATATAGAATGTCGAAACCATGGTCGGTGTTGAAGTAGTACATTAAAGTGTGGATATTACTATTGTTGTTATATTTTATCATGGATATATCGCATTTCCACCATGTTAAGCCTGAAACGATTTCATAAATGCATGTCACCCGAAATCATTAAACCAGGTCTAAGTGATTCTATAAAACCAAAAGAAATTTTACTAAATTGTGGTCGTCGTTTGTATCTGAGAAATAGATAAGGTTCACAGAATATACGTAACGAATTACGATTTAGAATATCTGTGTTCATCATCGTTCAAGCATCCAACCCGAGGCCTATAATTATTCTATAGGTAGTTAAGATAGGGAAAAAAGAGAGTCCATAATGCACTGTTTTGGAGAGTTGAAATCTTTATACATGGATAGGCCCACAGGACAAGGTAATACTTAATCCGACGTAACACGACTTACGTTCTTTAGGCTAAATTTTTCATGGCAAGGGTATTGCCGCTCTTCTTCCTGGAAATAGCAGTAAAAAGATGATAGATAATTAAAATTTAGCAGAAAATGTTTGAATTACTTCCGGCAACTAAAAACTATTCAGAAGATTTGACATAAAATTTAGCTCATTGAAATTTCTAGCGTCTTCTATGGCACCAGAGGATAGTTATGGGTAAATTGAGCCACTCTAAGAATTGGCAAAACTTCTCAGCAATGTTCTTCATTTCATGCATTACCCAATTTCTTGGTTTGTTTGTGACTATCAGTCATGATTCTTTTCAGCAAAACGTAAGATGAAAAAAATGCATAGCTCTATGATATGAACGCTACCGCGGTATCACTCAATGATGTATCACTCGTTGAGACTTTACATATGGTATGTTATTTTTGAAGAAATACATTGAGTATTTTCGGCAGGAACACTTTCCAGTAGTTCAATACACAATTTTTCAAATTACTTTAGCACGTGCATTAGCAGTAAGGGGAGGAGTTAATTAATTACACATTTACAAAACCTCTGCCTTTACATTGGCCAACATCCGGCAAATATCCCTGCACTTTTGGGTTAAAAGGGCCGAAAAAGTCTAAGTTTACATCGTACCTTCTAAAATAAAACTTAAATCCAAAAATAAACGGAACATTCATGCCTGAGACGGAAATCCATCCGCTGACCCTTAGCATAAGAAGTAGTGCATAAGAAGTAGTTCAGTCTACGTGAAAATTTCCCATCTGAGAAGAGGATGGGTTAAGAGAACACTACAAATCCAAATTTAAATTTTCATTCTGATTTAAAGGAGAGACTTAAGTGTGCTCCCTCATTTCCATGACCTTTTGCCAGGCGCAAACGTAATCCATTTACCCACCGGGTGACGGATGTCTCGCTTACTCCAGTAGTAACAACCAATGCACGAGGTGTCTTCATTCAAAAAATAACTATAATGGTTGATAGTAGTTCCCAGGGCAGCTGATTCTCCAAAACCTAGCATATTGAACGGATGATTTTACTATATTTTCCATTTCTGTTGGAACATTATTTATTTTAATGGAAATGAAAAACTAAGGTGATCTTTTTATCCAAGCAAATATCTATGCCACATCCTATTTCGACAGACAGAGCTTGAAATTTGAATTGATGCTCGCTACCGTTCCACAAATGTACAATGAACATATACGTTCATTTTGCAGACAGTTCAGCTAAAGAAACCCGTGAATAGCACACACTACCAGAAGTAGTGGCAGCTACTTATAAATTATAACTTTTACTGCTACAGACGTATAGTATCATATACCGAATAGTTACTAATACTCGTATTTGTTTATTTTAAGCGTTTATCTAGTAGTTTTATGATAAATGGATCAGAACGAGAAAAAGGATTGAAGTATATTTCAGTCAAAGCATGATAGGGTTATTCGTCTCTACTAAAAAAATCCTAAGAATGCGGCAGAATACTTAGGAATACCTAGTGGCCTAGTATATAAACTGGAAAAAATCCTGTTATTATGAACAGCGTCCAACTCTGTTAAAATGGTAGAAATTTCCTGAAGTGGAAAAAATCCACCTGGACTGGAAATCGAACCGCGGACTTCTGGCTTCCTGGCCCAATGCACAGACCATCATGCCTCAGGAGTCTTTCCAGAGTTCATTTATCTGGACATTCCGGACTAGCTTCGGTATCAAATGAAATATATTTTGGTTGAAGGGTTCCTTATTTTTGCAGCCTGTGCCCAGTTGTCATTTCAGATTCATTTTCAAGTGTTTGCTCTCCACTGACGTACTGGAGAACCTCATAACAAAACACCCCTCACTCCCTCAACTGCATCAACCTACCCGAACTGTACTCTCTCCGATAAATTTCGGTAAACCATTTCTCTCCTATTAACACTGGTTTATTACTCCATGTGCCTGTATACAGATATTCAAACGCCTTCCTAAACTTGGATAGGACACACCTTTCCGAAATAAAATAGCAAATGTACCTGTCTTTTCCCTACATTTTTCTTTTTGCTGATGTTTCTGCGTTTTCTTCTCTGGTTTAATTTTTCTTAGGAGTACTCCACAAAATTACCTGCGCGGTTGTGCGTGGACGATGGTTTTTTTAAGAGGAGGCTACGGAGTGAAATAAGATTAGTACGAACGATGTGAAATGGCATGTTTCAGTGATGTGAAGTTAGTCCTATACACACCCTCTACATTAATATTTAAAATCCTTTTACCGTATTTATAATAATAAGTTTTTGGCATAATAAATCCGACCCACTTCAGCATCGCACGAAGCACTCAAAACATTTTTCAACCCACTCCCTCTTTCTCTCTCACTCTCGCAATATAATGGCCTCGCCTGCAACCCTTTTCCCCGCTCTCCTCCTCCACGAGAAACCTCAGCACTCCCGGCTGCTCTCTAATTAGCGGTATTGAAGCGCACATTTTCCCGAGGTAAGAGAGGCAAAAGATAGGGAGGCGAAGGAGAGAAAGAGCCTCAACAAACCGCCCGCGACAAGAGTAGCCTCTCAAGGGTAAAAATGTTCTCATCCTAGAGAAATGCTTCTTTTTTATAATACGTACTAAAAAATACGGTCTGCGCACCGTTCTTACGCCATACTTCGCGAGCAGCGGGGAGAAAAAATAAAAGAGATAGAGGACAAGAGTTGGGCGACGGTATGCGCTGAGGTAGTGCCTACGGGTCAGAGTAAGGATATTCAGGTGAACATAAATGCAAGAGATGGCAAGAGAAAATGAAGCTGGTAGTGGAGGTATAAATGGAAAAACCTTGAGGTTTATGGAATGAAATGGAGATGCATACCTGATCGTAAAAGAATTCAGAAAAATATAGAATTGCCCAATGGAACGTTTTATTTCTGGAGTAACGCAGTAAAAAAATGTTATACCGCCTTAGTCCCATGAAAGATCACCTTCAACCAATTCTAACAATTAACCGTTGACTAATCATTGTATAATAACCACATTTAAACAAGGCTCAAGTCACGCATAAAATATATAAAATGTTACTGAAAATGATATATATTCGAGAAAATATTACGTTGAACCAAATTTGTATTGTAGGACATTAAACTAATCATTTATGAAATATATTTTACAGGGCGCTCTTTAATTCTAATTTAATTTTAATTGATTAAAATGTGATAAGTTTAAGATCCTTGCTTATTTACTGCTTGTTGATTAGTTTTTGCAATTCAAATCAAAATGATGAACGAGGCCGTCTTTGGGGCATACACTGTCGAGTACATAAGCAGAGGACAGTTATAGGCTACATTGATAGCATATCGGCGAGAGACATTCAAAATATCTCGGGGGAGGATTACAGAAAATAAAATTTTATGGCATGGGTAAACTTAAGTCACGCGGAATATAAAAAAAACATTCTCAATCTCTACGAATACCTGGAAGAGAGAAAGATTTACTTACATAATATATACTGTCAAACAATAAATGATCTACTTCAATTAATTGATAAGATAAATGGTGTGGTTGTTTAAAAACTCGCTGCATTCTTGTGCACGTATGAGTAGTAGTAAGCTAAATGTATGAAAATTTTAGATACTGCAATAGATCAACAAACGTCCATCCTTGTTTATTTAAACCATCCCATATTACAGAAATTAGGTTTTAAAGAAACAAACTAACGGTTTAGGAAATTAATACATATACCTAAATATTGGTAAATCTAAGAGTCATATAGAAAAAAGAAAAGGCAGTACCCTCCAAAAGATGCAAAAATATAGCATAGACTTACTTCGCTGAAGGCGCAGCAGGAAAAATGAGCATATTTTAAGCTCAGATCTGCTTGTCTTTATTGCCATAGTCAGATAAACATTTTCATGACTCTTCTTACATTATACATCGATTAAATCACATTTTTATCCAACTTCGCTGGATTAATAATTACTAATTGGAGTAGATCCTCATCTCTTCAGGAAAGTTGCTTTCTAAGTCTAAATTAACTTTTTAGAGGTACAAATTGCGAATGAAACTTATAAAACATCTCTTTATATTTCATGTGATAGACTTATAGAAATCAGATATTACCTACTTAGCAATTCATTCTTCAGCTAAACAGCAGAAACGGAGAATTTCTGGCATAATGAGATGTTTGTGCACGTACC
This sequence comes from Ceriagrion tenellum, assembly GCA_963169105.1. Classification (NCBI taxonomy): domain Eukaryota; kingdom Metazoa; phylum Arthropoda; class Insecta; order Odonata; family Coenagrionidae; genus Ceriagrion; species Ceriagrion tenellum. Next base: position 96,587,256 of record OY720633.1, on the reverse strand, counting down.
GTATAACATAGCAAGACTAAATAAAAAAACAGCATAAATATACACATCGTATCAACATTTTACTCACTAAGTACGCATCATTTATATGTATAGTAAGTGCTTACCGTCCCTCTGATTTCACCGCGAAAGAGGGGCGAGGGAGGGAGGGGTGAATTTGGGGAAGGAAAAAACAGAAAGGTTTTGCAAGGAGTGGTGAATAGGCTGAATAATATAAGAGCCGCAAGAGTTAGGGGACGGGGAGAAGAAGAAGACACTTGGTCGCCCAGAACGACAGAAAACCCTCCAAATTAAATGGGTCACTAACAACACCACTCAGCCTTCCAACCCCTTGCCGTCTCTGTCTCGCTACGAGAGAGGGAGGAGGGGGAAATGCGTCAGGAGGCGAAATAAAAAAAGAAACGGCACTGAGAAAGAAGAGAGAAAGAGACTCGCGGTGCGGGAGATGGAAAAAACCTTTTCTGACTAATTGACCGCGGGCTAACCTGTCAGCTCGCGACGGGTCGAGAGACATGAGGAAAGAAGGAGGGGCTCGGTGCCACTTGCCACCACTCGTGTAATATGCACATGGAAACATCTTTGCCCTCGACTTCAGCCTCCTCCGGCTCCCAACGCGCCACCAACGACCCTCTTCCACTCTCTCTCTCCGCCATAAGTCCCCTTCCTCATTCCCCCCCAGTCCCATCCTTTCTTCTCAGTCGCTTGCCGTCCGACACATGCACAAACACATACACAACACCCACTCATAGACCTCGACGAAAGAGTCCCCCACCCAACAAAAGAGAACAAAGAGGTTGAAATATACCGGTGGTGCTATATGGGAGTAACCATAATCATAAGTCCTTCATTTTGGCTAACCAAACTTACATACTTCAAAATGAGTTACGTATCCTAAAACATTATCTATTTCTTTGTCGTCCAATCCTTGGATTGGTTCTTTGTAACCCTTCATCCTTCCCTTTTAAAGATATCTAATGCTAGCTCCCTTACTCCCTGTTTGTTCTTCTCCTGGACCTCTTTATTAGGTCTATGTACTTATTCCTGGTCCTTTCTCTACGGACTCATCTCTTTATTATTCCTTCAATTATTTTCCTTACGAACCCGATGATTTTCAGAGCCCCAAATCCATCTGAACAAAGATATTCAGGGTTGAATTGCTGTATTCTGTACTGAACTATCAAACTGAAAGCATTATATATTATGTCATTATATGTATGAAATCCTGATACGAGGGGGTTCCAAAAGAAATACATCACAATTTATTTCTCTAAAAAAATGCATTGTTCAAATGTGCTACTTTGGCACCGTGTTGCTACAACCTTCAGGTACACTGGCTATTCTTCAAATAAGCCCTCTTCTTTTTTATGGCTTGATAGCACTGTTTGGAAGATGACATATTCCCGCTCAAAACACTCTTGGTTCTAGCCACTCAATCATACAGTGCCAAAGACATCGTCAACGGACCCAAAGTAAAACTCAAAGAGTGCTTTTTTAAAGGGCCAAACATGTAGCATCTCTTTCTAAATACACCTACACACGGATGCAATGCTTTTCTCGGTTTCATAGTAATATCTGCGATGACTAACAAAAAACTGACTTGGAATTCATTTACGACACCCCTTATCATACCCTAAACAAGCGCGCCCTTAATTTTCTCGAATTAATTACTCCCAAAACTTTGAGAGCGCCTATCATCTCGTCTTTCTCAAATATAGCCCTCACTCTTTACACGCTTGCAGATTATCACTCACCAAACACCCGCCAAATGTCAATCATATTTCCGCCATCCTGATTTGCAAAAATAGCATTACACTCTTCAAATGGGTTTCCTATCATTAAGTTTTATAACAACTATGAAATAGCCACTAACATTCATTCAAATATCAGCGAGGATTTCGGCTCATAAATATTCTACACACGCTATCAGCTTTTCAAGAGGATCGTAAATTCAAAAAATTGTAGTTATCATCACAATTCTGCATCTCAGTATAATCTCCTCGGAAGGAACAAAAATCACACTCACACATCCATCTCACGAGCGTAAAAGGGCCTCATGGAAGAGAGAATTCTCATTCTGTTTTGAATTAGCAGCTCGTTTTGAATCTGTGCACCACAAGTCCGAGAGATGGCAGCAAAGAGGGGGTTTAAATGCATATCAATCGGCTCATCTACACTTAGGTATTTCTACTTCTTACAGTGAATCAACACAGATACGTGAGGCCGAGGGTGCTAGAACGCAAGTCATGAAAAGGAAAGGCATTGGAGAAATGAGTAAAGGGGCGGCAGGAACGATTAGAAAGGCGGATTTTCGTGGTGTCTTGATCTGCCAAGGACAGCGCGTGGAAATAGAGATTTCTTGAATATTTTTAATTATATTTCGACGGTGCATTTCTCGTAATTTGTTGACTCTATCAAAATCCTAAAGATATAAAGTGGCAGTAATAGCATAGTCGCCGCGATGGTGTTACTGTTATCACTGTTACCGTTGGTTCAACGATTGAGCAATTCGTTTCCATAAATGTACCATTCGTGAGATTCGTGACCATTCATCAAATCCAATTTACTCCTGGTTTTGAATTCTTTAAGACTGTTTTGTTTAAATTCCAGATGCCTAGATATGTAAAGGCGGTCCTTAAAAAATGTTCGCGGTCCTTAAAAAACCATTAAAAAATCTCAAAGTTTCTCACCATAGCTTGGTCTGAAACAAGAAATAATGGCCTAACGTGATATTATATGAACAGGTTAATAATTTATACATTAAAAGAACATTTTTTAAGTGTAATTGAAAGCTATAATGTTATTCGTGAAAAAGAATAAGGAGAAGACCAAAATGTAAGTTACTAAGGGGCCAGTTCGCACAATAACGAACTGTACGTTCTAACCACGTCATCATATTTTTCATATAACCTGGACCACTGATGTCCATTTTAACTTCGCAATAAAGTTGAACACTTCATATTGTAGCCTAATGATTGCTCTTCAAACTGTATTCTATTGAATACCTTAGTTAAGTTGGTTAACTCTCGTCAAACAAGGGCATAAGATAGAAGAATGTTACAAACTGGCTCAAAATACACACTGTGCAAGCTTTTCCCAAATCGAGGCAAGTAGCCGACTGGCAGTGTGAGAAGAAGGTGGTAAGTGCCACGTACAGTTTAAGTCACCACGCGCTCGCTGGCTTAGTTGCCAAGTTATTCTCTATGTAGGAACATGCCCCTATATCTAACTAGTCCCGATCTCCCTTGCTCATTATACGGTCCAACGAGAGTGTAGTAATTTCTCTCTTTAACTTTATCACTCTTTGTCCTTCCAACAGTTCACTAGATGAAACCAAATATCATTAATGCATTAGAGAAAATGCTCCGAATATATCCCTAACGTTAGATCTGAAATTAAGCAATACCCATTTATTTTAAATCAATTACTTGGTTATGTTGGCTTGCCCGATGAATATGTGAACTTATCATACTTCACATACCCTTACCGTCAGACTAGGGTTGCTAAATCCTGAGTAGTTGATTCCCGATGGGGTATTTTCCAAGAATGAGAAAATCCAGTAGATAAATTGAAGACAATATGTATTCTACCATTGAATTTGAATTCTAAAATTTAGTTTATATAGAATAAATAAAGTCCGCAAGTAGATGGCCTATAACAAGCTCGTTAGAAAGTAGATTTTTGATCAAATTCTATCATTTATCATTATTATATATCAAATTTACCTCATGAATGCTGATTTATATTGACATAATCCCCGAAGAATTGGTTTATTACTCAGTTAATTCCTTACATTTTTATCTTAACCAGCCATGAATCTGAAAAATAGTGCCATTATGAAGTTTACTTCAAGATATTATATCTTCATAATGAAACTGTATGTCAAAACCATGGACAGTGAAAATAAACAAGTGTGGAATTCAGGAAGTGAAAAACATTTCAAGTAATGCAGTCCTACCAGTCCTACAATGAAACTCAGGAACATTAATCTGTATAATCTATGATATGAGCGTGAATGAATATACGGTAATGATGGAGAGAATACTTCATAAGTTTTACGAAAACCTAAAAGGGAAAGCGAACTTCTCAATCCGGAGGGTGGAAAGGTTGGAAAAAGAATCCTCGTACGATTCCGGGAGCTTCCTCTCAAGAAACCGAGAGAGTTGGCAATCCGAAGTCCATCGCATATCTCCACACATTCATATACATTCACAAACACCCACTCACAGACAACTAGAGACACCCTCCCTCCCCATTTCTAAGTCCACGACTTATGGCGACGAGCCGCAACGCCATCCAGCGGACGGATTCTTTCGTCAACCCGACGATCCCGCCCCCTTAACCATGCCGTCCGCCTTGAGAGAGACGTGAGCATAAAGGGTGAGACGTGAATCCACTTCACGTGGATGAGGGCGGCCTGGAGTGCGTCTCCTCCTCCTCCCCCCTTCTCTGTCGTCCTCCCTAACAACCACCACGCCTCCCACCTCCGCCACGCCATCCACCACGCCCCCTCAAACGACCGAACGACATCGTTGAGGAGGCCGTGACGACTGCCTACAGTTCTCCCAGACATTGACACCACACCCCTTCCTCCCCCTATGTGGTACGCCGCCCGCACAACCAGTAGCATCCCAGACCTACACCACGCCATCGCTCCTTTCGGGAAGAAATACATACTGCACTCTCCTCCCAACTTTCTGCTTTTTTCCAACCCCCCTCCTCATCTTCGACTCTTTCGACCTCTCTCTAGAGCGGGCTTGGAAATATTGTTCCTTTTTTTTACACTCCTCCTCCCGCCAAAAATAAAAACTAGAGAGAGAGAGAGAAACCCTTTCGTTTCTCGTTCGCATATATATTTTTTTACCACCGCGCGGCGTCCCGGTCGTTCCATCTCTCGCCGTTGAGGTTGAAGGAGGGGTTTGGCTTCTTTTTCTATTCGTCGTGTTCGTACGTGTGGTGGCGAGGAGGGCCTCGCGCGTCGTCACGCGGCGGGGGAAGGAGGGACACAACCACTCCCCCCATTCGTGCCTCCTCTTGACAATGCCGTAGTCGGTCGAAACGTTGCAAAGATACCTGGAGATGGGGGAGGGGTAATGTGCGAGGGAGGAGAGGCAGATAATGCGCGCATCCTGCTGCATGTCGCCACTGCTCTTGCCTGCATGGCGACGGAGGACCAAACTCAAGGGGGAGGAGTTGCTTTAATAACCCATCGAGATCGTTACATCACTGCCCAGAAGCAAACTTTCACCTCATAAGAATTGACACACAACTAGTAGTATTTATTTTGAAATTATCACATAAATTTTGCGAAGCAATCAGGAAAATAGTAGAAGAAAAAAATTACGATTAGCCGCATTATTTTGAGACAGCCGTCGTGGCTTAACCTCAAGATCACACGATGAATACACATTCATCCAAATTTGGTAAATAAGTCGACATCACTTTGAGAATTAATCGTAAACTTCTTCAAATAAGAAACATTCGAATGAACATCATGAAAAGGGAGTTTTGAATAAGTCAAGATGTATCGTCGCGTTTACTCGAAGGACAATAAATGTTGTACCAGAGAAAGTAATTCACACAATTCGTAAAAACGTCTCTGTTTCAGATGCAATTAAAAAAATAAATATTTTCAGTATGTACTTCCTCATAGAATCTAAAAATTCATTTAATTTCCTATTATAAAACACTTCCATTATTGTTTATACATATACTCACCTTTTATTGAAAATTTCAGCCTGAGAACTTGAGAATAAGGAAGGAAGTTTTAAGCAAATTTCTGATTCATGGATTTTCACGGCGGCATAAGTATATGTTCCTTAAAAAGATTTTTTAGCCATTACTCCAATTATGGAAGTTATTAGTTAATAGATATAAATGTTGTAACATCTAATAATTTTCAAGCCGCAGACGTCTCAAAATAAATCGATTCATACGGCGTTCAAGCGTAGAACGCCTTCTTTTAGCCCGGCAGCTTTAGAGAAGCACTCCGAGCCTTCGAAAACAAAAAAATAAGAAAACTATCGTCGGAACATCAATTTGTCGTTTGTATCAATTTCATCCCCAGGATATCCATAGACCAATCCCCAAGCCATCGCTCGAGGCCGGAATTTCCATTTGTGCTCCCAGAACAAAATCCTAGCCTTATATAATTTGAAAGTGCTGAGCGCACGGCCCGGGATGAGATAATATAAGGAAAATACGACGTGGATCAAGAGTGAATACTGAAGAAACAGGAAACTGATAGAACTTAGGGCTTTAAAAAATTCCCTAAGAGTAAGTGAGGTGTCTGGAGCACTGGCTATACATATTGGGGAGAGGGCTTAAAACCCATCAGTGGTCGCGTTCGTAAGTGGATTCCCAAAACCCTGAAAAGTAAATAGAACAATATCCAGTACTGTTTTCTTACCGTTGAGTTTAATGTAGCAGTAAAAATATCACTTTAGTATTCCTCATCGGTTATGAAACAGAGTTACATATTCAGGGTTGCACACACAACAAGAATAAAGGAATAAATTTCAAAATTGCAACGGTACTTTTTCACAGATTTTTTTATTCTTGGTCGACCGGTTTTGTCACATAGGCGACATCAGCAGGTGTTAAAACCAATCGAGCAAGAATGAAAAATCTGTGAAAAAGTACTGTGTAATTTTGAAATTTATTCAAATGGATTTTTACGAAATGAAGCCTGTCACCATCGAATTTAGGAATATATGAGCTGAACAGGAACATGTAGCTGAATAAGCTCTTACAAAATAGGTCATTCATTAACAAATGTGCGTGGATTTGAAAAGTGGTATATTGACTGTTCCGTTATGAAACAAATATATACACCTGATGCGGTGTGTGTATTCCATGTATATCCGTTTGCCCCTATTGCGCCTTCCAATATAGGCTAGTGCATACACCAAGTTTTCTCGGTCCGTCCCCTTTTCTTGATTTTACCGAACCCTCATCCGCCCATCCTCAAAAATGCAAGTGCCCTCACTATTTTATCATCTCTCAAGTAACCAACCAATCCAATATAGGCTAGTGCAGACACCAAGTTTTTCTCCACCCTTCCACTTTTCCCCATTTGACCAAACCCTCACCCACCAATCCTCACAAATACAAATGACCTCACCGTTTGATCGTCTCTCAAAATAACCAACCAACAACAAGGAGCCTCTCCTCTTTTTGAGGAAAGAATGCGGAGGACTCTCCCTAGGAAAGTAGGAAGTGATATAGGTAACTGTTACCGTCCCTTCCCCCCCTCGAGGTCAAAGCTATTTAATTGGTCGGTTCGGAGTAGGATATATCTCCTCACTCCTCCCACCATCACTTCCTTCTTCCACATCATCCCTTTCCTCAGGGTCGTATGAGAGACCCAGGATGATGGGGACTATGGCGAGGAAGAGGTGAAGAGGTAACGGGAGAGGTAGTGAATTTTTGCGTCGCAAACGGGGAGGGACCGGGGGTGGGATGGGCGTATATGTGTGTCGAAGAGCGGGCGGAGGGGTTGCCGTTGGCAACCTTTCTCTCCTAATGGGACACGGAGTCTTCCTCCATCTCTCGCTCCTCTTCGTCGCATATCCAGCCCTGAGGGAAAGAGGAGGCATGGAGGTCGGAGGATGAGCTTCCGGAAGCCGCTTTCCCCTCTCCGCCCCCGCAAGGCCTCCCCGCACCCTTAACACATCCCCTCCCGCCCCCCCCACCAACCCCCGGCCCCGTACGAAAAATTCCCCCACCCTTACACCCCTGGTGATCTCCTCTCTGCAGCAGTAGTCTCTCTGCCCCCAGGGTTTCTTTTTTGGGGAAGATGGGGCGAGGTCCCGGCTCTCCTCTCCTTTCTCTCTCTCTCTCAATCTCGTTTCTCCGCGACTTCCTCTCTCTCTCTCTCTCTCTCCTCGTGCCATGTGTGAGTCGAGAGTCCTCCTTTTCCTTACACGGGCGCCATCTTTCATTTGGACTCCGGGCAAGATGATGCGGAGGATGTCACAGCCCCAGCCTCCGACCGTATTGTTCTCCACAGTCTTCCGGCCTCGGCGTGGACTTGGTGAGCTCTCCGAACGGTCGGCAGCCAGCTGGATCCGGCGGGACAGGTTAAGTCGATTTAATCTGGAGTTCTGAAAGATGAGAATGTTTTCCTTAACTTTTTCAAAGAAAATTTAAATCCGAAAAATATAACTCAATGCAATTTTCTGAGGTACAGGAAAAGTGATTAGGGGCAAAAATATATGGCATAAGGAGTCACAATTCTATAAATGTTATTAGTGTATTCGGAACAAATAAATATCTTGTGATAAACTAGAACGACAGTATCTTAATCCTTGATCGTTGCTCATGTCTAATAGTGTTCTCTGATATGAAGGAATAGCCAGATATTCTCCGACCACGTTTAAAAAACAAATCATTATCCCAGAAATCTAAATTAAGAACATGAACTAAGAGTAAGTCATGCAGTCATCTACAACCAAATGAGACTGAAAATATAGCGTGTACATTAAGAATTGATAAAAAATTTCTTCAAAATTCCTAGAAATAATGAAAATTCCTGAATGTAGAGTATTTTCTGCAATCAATGTATTACAGGCAATTATGAATACGACTATTTTAGAAGCAATTTGTCGATATACGCTGATTGGCATGTCGTTTAGACATACATAAAGAAATAATAATTATAGAAAAGCATAAAATTACATTATATTTCAACAACTAACAATAATTTGTTATACAAATTGGCAAACATTTATGACACCAATTAAATTATATGCCAAAATTATGAAATGTTTTATAATATAGGAACAAAAAAAGGTATTAAATTTACAACCAATGATATTTTATTTACTTGTATAAGGTATAATGATCACTATGATGGATCGGACTACCTCCTGAAGTTTTGGATTGGATTACTGCTAATATTTAGATCGATTTCCCGATAACTTTTGCTGTTCCTTTTATAATACTCGAATTTTAATTGGATTTTGTTAGAAGTAAAATTTAATGCTATTTTTCACTTCCGTGTTGTGCAGGAATACAAAGTAATGCAGTGGGTAAGGGTATAGCAGATTTATGAAAACGCAGTTTGTACTTTGCTGGGACCGAAAGGACTTCTTATCCTATGTTGAAAATACTGAAAGTACCTTTAATATAGTGAATCGTTAATTTCATCCTTCGGACCTACCATAATTCTAGCTGATGAAAAAAGATAGCAATAAGATGTGTGATCTCTAAGATACTATTATGACATTACCTGAGTATAATTTTGTATACTTCAATAAATGAAACTGAAAATTTTGTATAATTCTTTCTGAAAGGTATAATAAAAGTTTATAAAAATCCTTCTCTCCTTCCTGGAAGTTGAGGTGGAGCACTAGATATGTGCCGAAAAAATACACAAATAAAATATTTTACAGACACTTTTGCATTATTCATTGCTTTCAACTGATTTTCACGCATTACATTGTCGTTCTCATGGACAAAACTCTTCATTCTACACTTGGTCCTGACAAATTCACCTTAAAAATGACATAATGTTGGAAAACGATCACACAATGCTGGTAAGCTGTTACGAATCTAAAATAACAGTTACTTTCAAATACAACTGTTATAAAAAAGATAATATTCTCACATACATAAGGCCATAATTTTGTCGGCAAGCAACATCATTCGATGAAAATATTTCTTTCTCAAACGTTCGTGCGTCAGCTTCAAAACACTGTTTCCGGAAACATTGTGAATGACGTCTCGAAACATTGCAGTTGCCAGAATTATGACGCATACCCGCGTGATTTTCGGATAGCTCATCAAGTTAACCAATAAAAGTCGTCTCTATTTCCTTCAAAAATAATTATTAATACCTGAGGTTGATGCATGCATTCAGGAATAATATAGGATGTTTAAGTTTGTCGGAAAATCTGCTTTCGCGTAAACCACGGAAATATGTGAAATAAGTATAAAGCATACTTCCCAAAGTGAGCTATTTTCTTAATACTCACAAAAATATACATTTTCCCTCTTAAGCGTTGCCTAAATAAGTAAACTATACTCGGACGCCATATGTTATGGTTGTAAGAAATGCTCTAATCTTCCTCACGTAATTGGCTTCGTCTTAAAAATCATAACTGTGACTCAATTTCGCCACCCGTCGTTCATCTCCTCATTTACTTTGTCTTGCACCCTTTTAAGTGTTTCCCCATTCGCACTTCTCAGTCTCCGCGCCTCAAACAAGTCTCCCCGCTCAGTGTTCCACAGAGGTCTCCCATACGTCCCGTATAATTAGAAGCACTCCCACTCTTTGCTTTGCCCTGAGACCACTTCCTAAGGCCTCAGGCTCTCCCCAGCTTGTCCCCATGCAACCGACCCACCGCCTCCCCATTTTCCCCCTTCTCTCGCTCCCCAGGCCCATCACATTAAAGACCCCCGAATGCTCACTAAGCCCGCACCCAAATCCTAGCGCTAACATACCTGGTGCTGGGACCATAAATCCCCAAGCCGGAGGGAAAGGGTCACAGATTCTGCGCCACTCCAATTTAATCATATTTTTTCTCACATTAGCGTCATTGTGCACGCAAAGACTAATGATTTCCCAGAACAATACTTTGAGAGGAATCCTAACTGCCCACTTGGAGATAAACATATAAGCAAACATTGACAGTGATCACATGTTGAAACAAGAGAGTGCTGTCTTACTAGTGCAGAGGACAGCGTCGGTTCAGCACCGACGGAATTCCAGTGTGAACCTTGTTATTAACCAAGTAACTATACAGTAATAGCCCCAGAATTGAAGTAATGGAACATACATACAATAACTGTTTAAGTAAAGAAAGTAGTGAGCTAAGGAACAACTTAAAAAGGTCGTGGTATATTGCGCATTAAAAAATTCTTGGACGAACTCAATAATCACATTCATCCATCCAAGCAATGATACGTTTCCGATTGAATTTGCATTGAAAAGTTTCCAGTGAAAGTTGCTATACGATATCTCTAGAGCCATTCTTTTCTAAGCATTTTAAAAGTTAACAATCAAAACTATCCTGAGTAACTGGTATTGAAGGCATGGTATAATTTTCTACGGCAAAAACGTCACACATAATAAATAAGAAAAGTCACCATTTAAGAGAGCACGATTTGTTAGTCCAGTCTAAAATACACGTTAATGTGCAATTATTATGTTTCGGTTATACATACGTTAACGAATTCAAAAGGTGTAAATTAAATTTATCACCATAAAATTGTAAAATAAACGCATATGACTATATAAATATGACTGAATAAATATAAAAATTTAAAGGACTCAAATGAAAATGGAATATGTTGCATCTATGAATAGTTTCTAAATTTGAAAGAATTAATACGCTCCGAAATACAAAATCAACCGACTTTTACAATCGAATGAGTTTTAACCTTAAAATATATAAGGTTTTATAATGATTAGTTTTTGATTTTTCATTTTGCAATGTAATACAGATTTATAATATGAGTAGAAATTCAAAGTGCTATCACTAACACCAAAAAATATTGCACCTTAGCACATATGTAGAGAAACTATAATTAAAGGAAATGCTTAAAATGTAAACACTAGGGAGAGTTATTAGCACGCCTTGAAATAAATTTTGAGGCTAGGGAACCGTTTTGAAAATCCAACTGGGGAGGCCCTCTCCTTCCCTCCCCCCTCCTGCTCGAAACGGAAGATCCGCAAGGCAATTTTAATGCGTCCCCACCAGCAGCGCCGAAGGCAGCAGCCGGAACAACACCCCTCCGAACATATACGCTCCTCGTATAAAGGCCGCAAAACAGACAAACCAATCACAGATCCCAGGAGCAAACACGCGGCTCCTCGGCCTCACGGTCGCCGGAGATGTGAAACACGTCGTATCGGTACTGTCCCAGGGTTTTGGGGGCGACGTCGCCTGCACTCCCTCTCCGAAAAAGAGGTCGAAGGAGTGTGTGTGTGTGTGTTGGTGAGGCTGCTAGGAGGGATTTAGGACTCCAGGAGGACCGGGAGAGGGAAGAAGAAAGAGGTCGGGCTGTACGGGATCAGGTGGCGAAGAGGAGAGCTTTGGGAAGGGCCCCCCGGTTTCTTTTTATCAAGGAGAAAAGAGAGGAGGAGGGAGAGAGAGAGAGAAAGCGAGAGGAGGAGAGATTAGAGGGAGATGCTGCGGTGAGAGCTCCAGGGTCCTAACTTTGAGCACAGGTGGTCCAAGGAAGTACGACCTCCTCCCGTCTTCTCCCGCGCAACCCCTGCCACACATACCCCACCCTCTCCTCGTACGCCGTCCCCGTAGTATGCGCTGAGGTATCCTGGCCCACTGTTATCGTCCCTCTTCCCCCTGCTCACACCCACCACCCCTGCCATACGCCCTACGCCCCTTCCAAAAACCGACGCCCGGCCTTACCCCCCGCCGCCGCCGCCGCGCCCCTCATGCTCACACACCTCGCGCCCTCATTAGCCCCTAACGGCTTCCGACAGAGTTGACCCTCTTCCCACCTACCGCAGGCGCCGGGAGCGGAACCCCCCTTCTCCCTCCCTCCCGCGTCTTACCTCCCCGCCCCACCTCACGACACACCACTGCGTACTTTTCTTCCGGCAGGGCGCTCTTCCTTCGCGCCCTTTCTCACCTCTGTCCCCCCTCCCTCCTTCCCGCCCTTATTTTCTCTCGTCTTAAACTTCGCCCTTTCCTTCACCTCCTTCCCCCGGTCTCTTCCGAAAGCCCTTAACCACCCACGCTGTAGATTTTACCATTATGCCCGCCGCGTCCTGCTCTTCCCATCTTTGCAGAAATTTAAACCGACCTTTTAGAAGGTAAGGGAGGGGAGGGATGAAGGTAAGAGGGTAAAGGACACCCTCCAAGAGGATCGAGACGCAGTTTCCGAAGGCGAGAACGTAAACGGCCGGGTGGTTTTGCGAAGCTAACGAAGAATTGAAGTGCCACAGAAAGAGGGGAGCCATTCCAGAAAGGATGCCGTTAGGTAATTAGGATTGCTTAATACTATTTTTAATGTGCCTAATTTTACACTTAGAAAAAATTAACATCATGAATTGATACGACTCATGTAGCGAACTATTTTCAACATCCAGGATATATATTTGTACCTTGAAATAGACTAAATGCGCTCGAGGATTTAGCTTGCTATGGCACATTTTATTATATAAAATACTAAACAATGACTTAAATAGATATTTAAAAACAGGGAATTTCTAGGGATTTTAACAAATAAAGACTAGATTAAAGAAGATTTGAAAAATTCTCTTTCTCACACAGGAATATAGTTAAACATTAAATACTTCAATTATTAATTTTTTAATGACATTCAGTCCAGTGTATCGTGTCCCGCACAAAGCAACAGGACATTTACATTGATCATAATAATAATGTATATTTTTAATGCACTACAGTATTTATTCTGAATTTCATAAACCTACCTAGGTTAATGAATAGAAGTACAGAAATGTATAAGCTCACAAGAACTACTTTCAATAGGGAAATAAACATGCGATATCAGAAATCCATGGTGCAATGATAAGAACTTCTAAAGTAAAGGGGATTTTAAGGGCAATGAAATATGAGATATGAAAATATCCCCTACATCATTCATTTTTCAAATCAATGCTCAATCTTGTGTTGATGATATCTTTGTAATTAAGAGCTGAAGGGAAACAGTCTTTCCAGTCGTATCCTAGTGAACATATTTCGATGCATGATTTATTGACTTCATGACTGCTGTAGACTATTCTCAAGTAATGACGAATGTAATGAGGCTGCAGGATGTAGAGCCAAATAGATTGATTTATCTTTTCGCCCCATATAAGAATTGGAGACACTTGACCATGTCCTTCCTCTCTGAGAATCCTCTTCACGTTGAAATTCATAATATTCATCACATTAAAATAAGATTTTTAGAAATGAAAAGCTGTAGAAATAACCATCATTAGTGTCTACGTTACATATTCCTTTTAACGCAAGAATCCAATTAACGACTGAATCTCTATGACTGAGTAGACAGTTACATCTTTCAGGTCCTCATCTACTACATCGTAATAATAACCAACTTACAAACCTCAATTAGGATTTCGATCGCTTAATAGCATAGAATCTGAGGAACTTCGTCAAGTAAGTGCCATTCCCGTGTGGTTATACGAAGAAGTATGGCCAGATTAAAAGTGAATGAAGAATCAAATCGCTCCCCATTCCCCTTTTCCCTTGAAAATATTGAATTTTTGGAAAATGAAAATTTTTCCTCCTTTCATAAAAAATATTTTTGGCTCAAAATCGGTGGCCAGACACCACGCTTCCGTGAAAGCGCAAATAGACGTCCACAAATGAAGAGTTATATTTATGAGGAGAGCGTGAGAATTAAAGGCAAAAGTAAGGGAGTGGTTGTAGGGAAGGGAGGGAGGGACGGGAGGGATTTCGATGGGGTAAAGGGCTTCATAAGTCGTCGGTGGGACGAGGAGGAGCAGGAAGAAATGTGACGGGGACAAGCCTCACCTTACCTTGCACTCAATCAGAGTACTTTCAGAAATTGAAGGCAATGGAAATTAATTAATTAATTAATCCCTACCCTCGACTCCCTACCCCCATAAAAGGGTTCATTAATATCAGGGACCGTTCTCTGTCAGTCTTCTCCTATCTCCTCCGAGGCCTGAGTGGAGAGACGTCACGCTGTCGACGCCTATATATATATATATATATATATACATATATCCCTCTCTCTCTCTCTCTCGCTTTCCTTTCATGTCACGATCATCCTCTCCCACTCCACCCAAGGATGCGATGACACACTTGATTCCCTCCATGCTACCACCTGTCCCTCCCCCTTCACGTTCCTCCCACCTCCCCGCCCCTTCATCCCCTGCCACCCTTCCGCTCAAATCTCTGTGCTCTCTCCCAATGATCATTTGTCCATTATACATCCCACGCACCAAAAAAGAGAGCGACGATCCCAAATCCGCAATGCGAATTCAGCACCAATTTGGGGCGGAAAAGGCCTTGTCTCCTTCCTCCCCCTCGCTCTTACTCGTAGGCTAAGGTATTTAATTGGATTTTTCTCCCCCTCTTTCTCCTCCCGCCATCCTCTCTTTGCCCGTGCAGCGATGAAATAATTAGTGAATTAGTGTGTTTGGCATTGATTCCTCTTCGTGCCGCCGGAATAAAGGGATTTTTTTCCTCCCCCCTTCTGCGGTTGTATCGTCCCTCGCTTTTAGGCACGGGTGAGCACGACGGGTTGAGCTCCGATTTTTGAAATTCGTCGCACTAATCTTTTAATTTCTTTTTTCTTAAATAGGTGATTTCTTTTTTAATTCCACTTTATAGCTGATTACGGTCACAGTAAGAGGAGAATAAACTGGGATGGAAGAGTGAGAGTGATATATTTTCCGAATTCTAAAACACGCTAACACAACATCGAGATACCATGAATGTAAATCAGAACGTGTTCATCTCACTTGAAAAAATGAGAACCGATTGATTCATGATGTGTTTAGCGCTATTAGAGAATACCGAACCAGAGAAAAATATTTTTGCGGAAAGAACTTTTTTCTTAGAAAAAGGTAGGTAAACGCATTAAAAATTCAAAGTCGCGAGAAATTGCAGAAATAATTGAAACATTTTGTCTGATCTGGTTATGTTTGAGCTTCACTGAATTCAAATCCCTGAAGGTGCCCAAAAATTGGCCAAACGTCAGAAATAAGTATTTTAAAAATCTTCCAGTCTTGTTCACATTTGGTTCTCTACGTTGGTGTCACCAAAATTACGAAAAATTGTGATATCACTTCATTAAGACAGAAGAAAACAGTTAATTGAGAGTTTGAACAAAGGAATGGTAACTAAATGGATTAATAAATCGTTTCTTGCATTTTGTTCTATATCCTTTTCTTCATTTCCAGCATAATGAAAATATCAGCGATAGTTTCTATTGAATTTTTGTAAAAATTTATTCACAGTATTCATTTTTGTTTCTTCTAGGCAGATAGATTTTTATTAAAAATTTTTAAAATAATTTTACGCATAATGCTCTGCAGGCTTTGGGGTATCTCTTCCCTCAAAAAAAGCGATGAGTAAAAAATGTTTTTGACAGTCTAGGAAATACCTGATTTAAAGGCTGCCTGGCTACCTTGGAAATCGTATAATCATATGAGACATACAAAAACTCTTATTTAATGGGAAACCATACAGTGATAACAATTTTAAAGTTGAGTACTGAATTGTCAATTACGTCATATACAACACCATTTCAATGAAGCAAGCACTTTCTTTTCCCGAAAAAAATTAGTGTTAGATGTTAAAGAGAATATTTTTACCACACCTATGGTAACAAAGATAATGAAAAAGCGTCTTACGGCAAAAAATGCTAGATAATAGTAGTAAAGATAAAACATGATTCGTAGAATAGTATTAACACATGATTTATTTCTGATAAAGTGAATTTTAAAAAGCGCCCAAAGCATAGCGGTCTAAAAGCAGGATTTTTAGATTTTTGTCTACAATAGGCAATAAAAACAGAGTTGATTCAACCTTAATTCAGTGCACATGGTTCGCTATTATTAAATGCAAAAATACTGAATTACATCTATATATAGCGCGAGGACAAAAGATAGTAGTGAAAGATCAGGAAAAAAATAAATGGCGCATGGCTATACGTCCGTCTACACGGCTTCATTCCTACACAGGAGGACATAAATTCAATTCCCCCTTTGGTTCAACGTAAGCGCTTAAGCAACTCATTCCACCATCATCGCAATTCGCAAAATTCCGCGCCTAAATCCGAGGGGCTTAACAAAGTAAGCCCCGTCAAGAACAATGATTGAAGTCACGTGACCCCCCCCCCCCCAGCAGCTGTCACTAATCAAGATATGTCTCGAGTCTCCCGTGCTCCGAGCCCTCGACGTCTTGAACCGCGAGGATCTCATTCGATGGTGGATATGCCCGCCATCCTCGGCGGAGAGGAAGGCTTTTGCCGAGAGGAGGACTAGGCGAGATTGCCTGTCAAGAGGGAAGGAGACGATTGGAGGGGGTTGAAGGGGAGGAGGGTGGAGTGAGTGAGTAAGGAGGCGAAAGAGGTAGGTGGATGGGAGGGGTGGAAATGGGGAAAGAGAAAGGCCGGAGAATGGAGATGGATGGAGAGGGAGAATGAAAATCAAATGGTGGCAGAGGGCGCCTCAGTAAGAAGGGAAGGGCTCGAATTGTCGGG
Organism: Ceriagrion tenellum; assembly: GCA_963169105.1. Classification (NCBI taxonomy): domain Eukaryota; kingdom Metazoa; phylum Arthropoda; class Insecta; order Odonata; family Coenagrionidae; genus Ceriagrion; species Ceriagrion tenellum. The sequence continues at coordinate 96,570,090 of OY720633.1, read as the reverse complement.
CTGCGAAGAGTTCGGGTTAAGAAAAAGAGTAATAGTGTGTGGAGGGGAATGAAACCAGGATTGAATCAGTGGTACAATAATTATTTGAATTCATATAAAAATAGAAAAATTAGTAACCCCTACTAACGTTAAATTTTTTTTTTACAAACAAACACTGGTTTTATCGGTGAGGTTACACCAGTGTAATCACTAAGCCTTTCGAGATATGAAAATAACTACACAGAAAGGTTAGGGGAGGATGAAGTAAGGAGTTGATTTCTTTGATTCTGCAGATAAATTCTTCTCGGGTAACACTCTAGGTCAGGTCATGACTCGTGGCATGTAATTCGAAATGACAAGTGATTCATCGTCATCAGGAACACTGAATACGAAGAGTCACATGATGAACGAGAACGCGCATCGGTGCGACGGCAGAGATTAAGGACCTAATCCCTAGCTGAATTGGCAGAGTTTACTTAAAAATTCACCGGAAATTAATTATTTCTTTGGGGTTATTTACGGTGGTTTCTCGAAAATATCCGCTTGACCCATGCTCATGAATATGGAGTATATAAGCTTTTTTCCATGAGATTTTTCGTCGGCGTCTACCAAAATAGTTGTGACAATTTTCCAGAAGTGACCATGGAATGGAAGTTTTCAATCAATCTCTGAATAGAATACATTTCTGGATAAATCATTAGGTAACTATACTCGTTTTTATATCGGCTCGTCTACAACATCATCCTTCCTTGCACTACAGGTATGAAAGGTCATTAAAGTGATGGCCTGAGCAATTAGAGAACCACTGAAAACCCAATGCTACTGCTTCAATTAATAAATAATATAAGTCAATATTTTAGGTAAATGTTGTCCACTTTCTAGTAAGGTCTTATATCAAAAGCCAACGAATATCTGGAGTTAGATTTTTTTCACTCGCTAGTAAAATACGAAATGACCACGAAAGAAAATGGATTTTACACAGTGCAGTTAAATTACTGTATTTTAGGAATTATGGTAGTGAAACAATGGAAACTGCGCAGAGGACCCTTAAGTTACGAGCCCTACTATATTTTTCTGCGCGGGGAGTAAATCAGTCTCCTCCTTTGACTAGAATGATTCTGAAGGACGCATCGCTTCGTTGCCTACATCAAAATGCTCCATCTGATATTCATACCAACTTAAATGCTTTCTTTGGCTCATAATCTGTTTTTTTAATGGTTCCTCATATGATTTGTGAACTCTGTCAGGGTAATCTGATGCACTTTTATTTGTATTTTTACCATTCTGGTGTAGCGCAGATTTTCCGTCCTCTAAGATTCCGCGAAGTCACGGAGGCACCGTTGAATACCTTGTGGTCACCTGTACCCTCTTCTCCTATTCTAACCTCTTCCACGCTCACCTTTCATTTCGCGATGTCACGCTTAACACAGGTGATTGCCACTAAGTTTCGCTACCATTCTAAGTACCACTCGTTCATAACCCTCTTCTTAAACTCATTTACTAGATTTGTTAACCTGAAATATTCTCTCTTTGACTGTGACGGGATTGAAACTGAATTTTTGACTATTTCGCAATGATGTGTATATATATATATATATATATATATATATATATATATATATATATATATATATATATATATATATATATATATATATATATATATATATATATATATATATATATATATTGTTAACACAAGCAATGGAGCCACACTTCTCTAAAACATCTGAAAGGGAATTTTTCGTCTTTTGCGACGTGTTTTGGCCCTTATTTAGGGTTGCTAACCACAGTATTTCGAAACAGTGACTCCGAGTTTAGGTTTAATTACGCAGATATTCCGTCAGTTACGCGGGATTATACCTGAAATGTTTAATTGTATGAAAAAATCCCATATTTACAAGCTTTAAAAAAATGATATCCAAGTAAAAATATTCCATTTCTCTGCGACCCTGTCGTTGACCTAGTAAGTATAGTATATAGAGATGATCGAGGGATGATGGCACTTTCAGAGAAGAATTGTTCGCATTTTAAATTTGTATGTATTAACTATAATATTTCATTATGAATAAATAATAATTTAAGATATATGGCGGTAATAATGTCCTTAGTCAAGTTAAATCTAAATCAACTTAACCAATTTGCTGCTTAGTATATAAAAGCTTATTAAAAAAAATATATTTATGCAACAAGGAGGAATAAGGCTGTCATTCCAAACTCTCCAGGCTGGATACTAAAATCTCCAGGTCGAGGCGGTCCTACAGTTAATAACCCTACCCACAGTACCTTGCCGCCTGTAGCTGCCTACCGAGCGCGAGGAAAATTCGCCTGCATCACAAACCCAGCTGGGTCCTTCCATACGTTGCCTCTCTTGATCCCCCTTCTTTCCACCTGATTTGATCTTTCCCGTCTGCCGGGCACACCTTGGTTACCAGCTACTTCGGCGACGGAACGCCGCGCCTCTTTCCACGACGCTCCCTCAGTCACGATACAAGCTCCCGGTCTTAGGATTCGATTTTGTCAAATCAACCATCCAAGCTCAGCCCATCTCTCCCTCCCACCACTATTCTACCGAATCCCCTTTCCGTCTTCTCTCCCGTTGGAGGGAAAGATTCAGTGAAACGCGCCGTTTACGACGCGTTTCAAGACCCGTGCCGCATTGTCAGATACAAAGTCGCGCTTTGTCTGAATTCGGGGGAATATTCTCTCACAGCTCGGAGCACAGTGATCTCTCCTACTCCAGGAAAGGTACTTCTGTACATAACCGAATAAAAGTGTACGCCGAATTTTACCCAGCCCCAGAAAAGCATTGTCTCGGGAAAAAATTACTATAGCACATATTCTTAAAGCAAAACCTATCCAGCGCTCATTTTGATTGGCACTAGCAGTACTCATTCATTTCATGAAACAAAAGCGACCATCGAAGAATAAAATTCCGAACGGCAATTCGGTCGAAAGTCAACTCGGCGAGGGCAGTTACTGTCATCCATGAGCGTTACGTTGATTGTGTTCTCATGCAAAGGGTAACTTAAAGTGTAAAGGATAGTTTCATTGGGGAAATACTATCGTTTTGAATTTTAGTACACTCGGAAAAAAGTTAGCCTAAAATTGTAGATGTATCCCTTGTTATTGTGGAATCATAATTATTCTTCACCTTTCAATCCCGTCTGTTTCAGCCTAATCGGAATATCTTATCCGATCATCGTCAGCAGTTATCATTCAATGACTATGGGTATTCAGCAGCTCAGTCTGCTTTCCGCCAACGCTTCGTTCCTACACATTAACATCCTTCATAATTTGCTTGATAAACTTCATTTTCGGTCTTCCTCTAGAATTCTTCCTATAATTCCTCTTTCCAATATTGTTTTCAATGGGCTATTGTGTAGCAACATGTGTCCAATAAGTTTGTCTTCCCTTCTTCACGGAGTTTCATTTTACTTCTTTTCTCTCCAAAACTTCGTATGACTTCTTTATTAGTGAATTTCTCCGTTAATTCTTCATCATTCTTCAGTAACCTAAATCTCCATCACTTCCAATTTCTTTTGCTCTGCAGCAGTTATTTCCCATGTTTTACAGACACAAATGATATGCTGATACAATAAACTTCCTAAAGGTAGGAGCTGGAAGCATATTTAAAAGTTAATAACATTTAAGCTTCCGTTTTGGTGGGACAAATAATATATCATGTGCTCCTTGCATAAAATATCAAATTTCTGGTGATGCGGAGAAGTTGTCCGAGGTGAAAAATTTGGCGAGTTTACGACGAAAAACGACAGAATTCAAAAAAATTCACATACATTCGTTTCCTGCTCCGGATGCTAGGGGTTTAGAGAGCATCTGGGGAGCGATGAGTGGCGAGGAATAAGGGATGAAACGCCTCGGGGGAAAATATAAGGAGCAGTCTGAAGCCCTGGAACATTCAAGATACGTGTTTCTGGGCCAGAAAGGAAAATACTTGGCATTGATTCGCTTCTGATCACACGCATGCGCCTTGAGTAAACCTTAAAAAGTACGAGATTGGTTGAGGGGCGTCATAGAGTACGTAAGAATATGACATCAGTAGAATCTGTCTGTATCAGATCTGAAAGGATTTTGTCAGCCATGCGGCCTTAAAGCTTTGTCCCTTCATACCAAGGATATGGAATTATATTGAGATGAGAAAACCTATGGGGAAATAGTCATTCAAAATTCATAAAAATGGAAGAAGTAATCATAATAGGACTACTACTCCTTACTCTATGGCGGTAATAATAATATATTCAAAAGGATCTCTTTCCTTTCAGTCAGTATTTTCTATGCAGATTTAGTTTATATCAGACGAAAATCAACAACGAATATAACCCTATTATCGGTTTAGTCCTATATATAATATTTAAAAAGTGAACTATTAAGGTCTCTACCAGTCTATTAGTTGCGTATACAGATTATTAAGAATGTCATACTATCTTACCATATTAACGCAACATACACAAAAATTTATCTTTGATGTATGTATATAATGAGAGCTCTGGGTTGGGGGAAGATGGGGCTAAGGTATAAAGCCTCATCTGACCTAGATAAAATAAACAAAATATCAAATATCAAATACCATGATAAATAGGACTCAACTATATCATCTATGCGCATGTGCTCCATTTACTAACGTACCCAATGTGACATTTCCTAAGAACTCATACCGTCAACTATATGTGTAACGCTTAGAAGCAGCCTTTCCTCTTGTTTAAAAGGGCTCCAATCGTTGTTTATTGAACAACTCAGTGACCCTGGTCTTGCTAGTCCAAGTATATATTTTTATAACTGCACAGGTAACCTTAATAGGACTTAATCTAGCATCTAGGAGTAGGAGTAATCTAGTATCTTCATCATCTTTTTCTCCACCAAGTTCCAAATGTCAATGTATATACTGGCCTTTCTATGTAAAAACGTCTTGCTCCCACTTATAGAACCACTCCCGTCCAATACTCCAAGGTTTATCAAAGCTGTCCAGCAAATGTTTGTCACGTCCGCCCAAGGTTTGAAGGAAAATACGTAAAATATTTGATGTGCTTTGGTTTCGAATTCCTCGATTAATCTATGAGAGATTATCTACCTTTGCCACAAATCAATAGATTAATCGGAAACAATTCCCAGGTTGGTATATTTTCGTTGGGTGTATACTGTAAATAATCCAAACCATTTTTCTTTTAAACGAATAATACCGTTAATTTAAGAAAGAACCTTCATTTAGGCATGCCCGATACACTACCCATGAACTATGAAGAATGAGTACTTCAATCAAATGGTGCTAAGATATTACCAAGTCATTGGTCATTTAGCGAAAATATATTGGTTTAAAATTGATGAATTTTAACGCAGGAATACATAGCCGTAATGGCAGTGCAATGACATATCTTTAACCATTGAATGTCAATAAATTTACACTAAATTGTACGGATTTCTCAAAATGATTAAATTATCAACCTGTTTCTATCACAAGAGAGAGAGAGAGAGGGAGAGAGAGAGGGAGAGGGAGAGAGAGAGAAGGAAAGAGAAGAAAAAAGTGTCTCCAAATGTCTCCAAACGCTAAAACTGCAAAATGCATACAGGAGTTTTGCCTTTCGACGATGTAACACTAATGTAGCACGTTTTGAAGTGAAAATCGGAAATAAGCAAATATGTAAATATAACTACTGAAATTTATTGTAACGGAATTTCAGGAAAGTTACTATAAAAATTCAATTAATTTTGTGTTTTTGCAAAAACCGTTTTATCAACCGAAATTATTTATAATCGAGGATGAGCTCAAAAAGCTCAACTCATAGCCGTCAATGCCGCCAGCATTTCCATTACATTTTTAAATAAAATCGGGGGTAACAGACGTTAGTAACAGTACAGACGTCTCTGTTTGTTTAGGCCAGTAAATAGTAGATGGTGGCATAAATTGTGCATCAACATTAGCCATAATGGAAATACGTCAAGTTCAAAGTTGTATGAAGATGAAAACCATAATTACAAAGGAAAAGGTATTTTTAAAAGCGCATAAACGGTTACTTTATTCAAATCAAATGTATACGTATGCATTATCATAATATATGAGCAACCAATTTTCAGACACATATATTAACATCCATTTAAGGTATTGGCACATAATAAGCACGCAATGTTAGCTTGATGATTCGAATGTTTTACATAGTGTTTTGCTATAACTACTCTTTCTACCCAACTGCTGCGAAAATTTCGACTTAAAAATGTTATCGCAATAGAGGACATTTGGTATAGAAGATGACTTTTTGAAAACAAATTCTCGACAACTGTTACTATGGTATTTAAAAAATCATGGTTCAAACCCAAATTTCTTCCGTCACATCCGGAAGAGTTGGCAACCCTGGCCTCAAGCGGTGGTTGGACTAACGAAGGAGCCAAAATGAGCCGGGGATGGGGGGTTAGGGGAGTGGAGAGGGAGGGGAGCTCAGGAAAACTGTGTTTTGTGGGAAGTGTCGCACGAAGGAAGGGAGTGGGGGACAGAAAGTGCTCGCAGTGTTTGCGGTACGCGGCGATCGCCCCCGGGGGCCGGCGGAGGCGGCAGGTGGAGATTGGTAAGGTGGATGGAGGCGGGGCAGAGGAGGAAGGTCAACCAACTTCGATGAGAGAGAAGAGGAAGACCTTCAGGAAGTGAGAGTTTAGAAAGGTTTGCGAAAGAAGGTGGAGGAGAGGCGTTAGAAAGCAGAGAGTAGTTTTTGGGGGTGGGAGGGAGGTGGCCTAGCGCTGGAGGGCTCCCTCATGAGGGCAAGAGAGCTGTGAGGTAGGGAGGGGGCGGGCTCTCCCTCCTAGACAACGTGGGAGTTTTCGATATAGCCTTTCCGGGGACAAGTTACGTGCGGTGACAGCCAACGGGGGTTGTTTCGGTGGCGGCCGGGGAGAAACTTGAGAGGGAGGTCGGGCGGCAAAGAGGAGGAGGAGGAGGAGGAGGCTTTCCCAATGAGAAGAGGCGGTCTGGGAGCCAAGGGTCACCGACTCGGGGGCGGCTCCTCCGTTGGGCCGCTGAGAGCGCCTCTCACACTCCCCACCCATCTGGGAGAGTGGGCCGCCCGGTGGTGGAGAGTTTTGAAAAGGGTGCGCGCCTTCCTCCTTCGTAAAAGGGGCGGGAATTAATCGGCCGAGCTATACTTGCCGCCGGAAGGCCGAGGCAATTGAGAGAGGGCGAGATGGGAGGTCACTGTGGGGGAGGCGGGGTGGGAAGAGAAGAGGGGGTAGAGGCGAGGAAAGGGTGGACGGAGGATGGGAGGTGTCGGAAGGTGCAGAGTGGGAGGGAGGGAGAGACGACGCCACCGGCTCCGCAAGACAAGTCCGCAATCTCGGGGCTCCATTTGCCCCGCCTTCCCTCCCCACACTCCACCGCCGTCCCTCTCCCGCGCCTCCCCCGCGTACATACGCAAAGCCTCGGAACATCTGCGACCCGTGTGACATGGTGTTCGTGTCGGTGGGTGGGGGGGGGTGCGAAAATGGTGAAGTAAGAGGTAAAAATAGAAAGAAAGGAGAGAGGAGGTAAGGTAATCACAAAGTGCAGCGGGGGCAGGTAGAGCCGAAAGACTGGTCGGAGAGGGGATGAGAGGGCGACATTGAAAATTTAAGGCTGGGTCGTGCAAGGAGGGGAAATGAATTACCTACCATACGGGGGAATTAGTGAGGTATATGGCGGGCAAAATATTCAGAATTACAGAGTGCCTAATTGTCCCTCGAAATGAGCACATAAATGAGGAAGATAACAATATCAACGAAGGTTCTTTTTGTCGCCGAGTAGCAGAACGCAATGTAATTTACTCATCACGTATAAACCGAGAAACAATCGTCATCACCCCAAAAGAGAAAATTAATGCCCTTTTTGTTTATAAAAATATATCAGCAGTAGGTAATCAGTCAATTGCCATCTCGGTGTATTCCTTCTTCATCTTTTTTATAACTCCGAGACAATGTCATCATCTTGAGATGACACTTTGTAGGTAGAAAGAGATAGCCCAATGATAACAGAAACGAGAACGGAATAATACTAAATGAGTATACAGATATTGACAAAATATGGAAGGTATACATAAAAAAAGAGAATGAAGGACCAGATTCTCTAGAGAATATATTGATGAGGATAGACAACAAGAGGAACACATTGTGAAGCATTGTCAAAAGACAAGGTCCAGATAGATAGACCAAAATTTGAGACGAAGCTAATTATTAATAGGAAAGTAGAGGGGATAATCACACGTAGAGGACCGAGGAATAAACATATAGACAATCTAAAACAGAATGTAAATGAGGAGATCTAAAAGGAGTGAGAAGTATGGACAGCGGAGGGCTGTAGGTTTCTATATCTAATTATGGTTATGGCGGTTGTACCCATCAAATTTGGTTAAATATTAGTAACAGTCGTGGACGCAGTCATACAAAGATCGCAGGCATCACATTTATTTAAAAAATACATTTAGATCAGTGACACCATCACACACGGACAACTAGTAACACATCCTCATCAAATTGATGACGGAAAAAATATGCAGCCAATTATTGATCATATGACAGGAGGATTTTGGGAGTTCAGCATTCAAGAAAGCATAGTGTACATTCCTAAAATATTTGAGGAGTTATGAGCTAATAATCAATTCCGTAATGTAGAAAGTAATCAAATGTAACCAAAACAATGGACGTCTCATCTAATGAATTATTATCGTTGTGGTACATTCTTCTCCTTCTAACCAATTAGATTCCTTAATACAATCGCCATAATCCCCATTCTAATACCGTCTAATTCGTGTAAAAAAATTATTCACCCCAGGCATGGAAGCAAACTCATTTTTTTCCTTCGAGCCACGGTGTCTTCCTCTAGTATTGTTTCTCAGCAGAAACGTCTCTTTCGTGGAAGTTTAAGGGACTGAGTAAGACAACTCGCTTCGCCTTCGAGTTTTCTGGAGGTGAGATATGGAGGGGAGCGATATCGTTTTACGGGTTATTGTTCGCCTTGCTTGTACGCCTGCGGTGTAAACTCGCCGGGGATGGAGAGGTTAGCATTTTTTTCGTCACCTTCCCAGACTCGGACGTCCCACAACGCGAGCGAAGGGAGTAAGGGTGGGTTGGAAACAAGTGCCGACGAAGGAGAGCGAGGCCACAAGACTGACTGTGACGTGCGTGTGGGAACATGTGAGCGAGCAGCGGTTTTTGTTTGTGTATGACACCGAGCCTTGGGAGAAGGGGTGAAGGCATGGGAGGGGCTGGCGGAGGAGTAGGGATATATACAACACGAGGGTGTTTGCGGAGAAGGGTTGTGGGAGGGAGGGGGAGGAAGAAACGGTTTGGAATGGCGCGGAAAGGCCAGGGCGAAAAGGGGAGAGGCTGGATGATGGTGAGGTTGGGTTGGAGGACGATGGGAAGGGCCGAAAACTACGGAGAAGGAGATGGAGTAAGGATTATGAAGCATGGTTGGTGAATACATTGGGATAGTAATAACGATAAGAAGGGACAAGTACTAAATTGCCGTTCACGCTACCAATGTGCCGACGGAGGAAAACACAGCGGTAATAGACGTCAATGCCATCAAAACGTGCAGCTCCTAACGACTCGCTATGGTAAGTCCACACACCGCAAAACGTAAAAATAAAGCACAACTTATGCTACGCAAACAAAATGGGGGTACACTCTCATTGTAGTTTCCATCGTCGAGGCCGCACCGCCTTCTCGGACGCAACCCAGTTTTAAGATGAATATTTCAGGGAAAGTTATGAAACTTGTTTGAATATATACTTGTTTATTTCATGATACTCCGGCGATCAATTTCCTCAACTAATAGTGGATAATTCTTTTCAGTAATAGGTCTTATGTAGGACGTAGGACTGATGTAAATCTGTTGAAATAATGAAGTGTACAGAAACGTAGAAGGGGAGAGGATCATATGGAGCACAATAGAAAAAAGAAGAATAAGATGATTGGACAAACCCTGAGACGCAATGGGTTAGTGAAGAACATAAATGAAGACAAAGTAGAGGGAAAAGTCCCCAGAGGAAGACTCAGGAATAAGTTCATGGACCAAATAAAGAGGAGAGTAAATAGGAAAACATACCAGGAGGTAAGGGAACTAGCATTAGATGGGGAAGGCTGGAGGCTGCAGCCATCTGATCTTAGGATTGAATAACTAATGATGACGATGAAGGACTCCATGTGAGAAGTAAGTAGAGTTAAAATCCACCCTCATAAATTAGCATAGATCTGTGAGTAGCATAGCACTCGGACACGAAGATGCAATTAAAATATTAATGACTTCTCTTAGGAAAAATACCCGTTGCCGGAAAGGACGTTATTTTATTAAAAAAACCGGAGATTTATTTTATTTACACACAAAGCCCAAATATGAATCTGGGATCCGGGATTTCTAACATTTTTTGAAACAGCCTTAATATTAATTCTTGCTGATTGCGAGTTGTACATTGGCAGCAGAGAATAAAGCTGAAGTAATGGGAATGCATTCCGAATGGTTTCATAAATATCTACAAAATTGGCAACACGATAACAGAGATGAGATTGGGACTAAATAGGAGTATGAGGAGTGGGAGGTGTGAAATGGGGTGGGTGGAGCAAGGACGGGGAAGGAACCAGAGGTATACAACCGAAAGGGTTTTGCAGGAGGATCGACAAACCGAAATGCTTGCGCAAACGCAGCGAGTGGTCGGCCGTTTGGACTAATGGGATGCCAGAGGCAACTCTTAAAACTGCGTTCCGACTCCATGGGAAAGAATTTCCGGGAGGGAACGCGAAATATATGAACAAAGTGCATTTACACTTCAATGCTAAGCGAGCCGGCCGCCTCGAGGGCGTGTAGCAGGGGATATTTGGACACCAACCATGAAGAAAGAAAGGAATTGGGAAGGACAAATTGTTAAATGTATATCGTTGGCTTAGTCTCATTCCGTTTTTGTTTTAGCAGTCAATGGTACGTGAGGATAAGGAAATGTCGTACGCACTTATACATAAACTTAAGAGCGTGTCTCTTTTATTTCGTCACTCCTGTCACATCAAAAGATGTTTCTGTGGGCTTTTATGACGTAATTAGTCACATACACAAGTTTAAGCTTCATGATTTATTTTGTGGAACAGAATAACATGAATTTTTTTACAACTTAGAGAATTTCACACCTTTGTATTTTCCCCGGCCATGGTTTAACTGGTATCCATACTGTCAATATTCCGAAATCTTGTTCCACAAAAATAAAAAGGGCAGAATTCAGAGAGTAAGATATTATTATATTCTCCATCACACTTAAATTCACGAAATGTGACTTTTTCACACAACCTTGACCCCTTCGTGTCGAATTCGAATCTTCTACGGCTGCAAAACAAGTCCGTCCAACCGAACATACGTTGCGGTATCAATTCAGATTTCAATTTGAAACAGTTGATATTTTATTGTTCAATAACATTATAATTGTTTAGTTTACTTGTTTATTAATGTTATAACTGTTTGGACCAGAGGTAGCGTGTATGACTCCCTTTCTGAGAGTGGCAGATTCGAGACTATGCGACGGAAAATATTTTCCTGTCTTTTGAAACAAAATTTTGCACGAAATCCGAATTTGACCCCGCCACTACAGTAAAGCGTGGAAGGCAGTGATCTCAGGATTCATTGATCAAGAAGATCGGACCGGTATCATCAGACATTGATCTAGAAGATCGACCGGTATCGGTATAACGAGAGTGAGGTACACGGAATCGGCGGGAGTACTGCGATGTGGGAGGCAACGGGGAAAACGTAGAAATGCAGCCCTGCATCAAACTATATATGGCATGATGGGATCCGTCACATTAATTATTCCGGAACTAAAATAATCCCCAAATCAGATCTCCGGGGGGGACTACTGGGAGGGGTTACCAGTCAGGATGATTATCGGTGCAAAGCCCGTTTTTGAAAAGATCAGCGGGTATCTAATTGCCATTTGCCCAGTCCTGGCAGAGACGCACTTAAGAAAGTGAAAAGGAAGAAGAAACTTAACGAAAATATCAACAGAAATAAAAACAATGAGATAAGGGAATAAATAAAAACCGCAATTCTAGTCTCCACTATAGGCCATTATCTAATTAGGTTTTGTATCCATTGTGCATTTGGCTATAAATTATATAATCGAGGAATGCGAACGGGAGCAGTTTAGCCCCGAAAGTAGCCCTGAGGACGGAATATGAAAGGTTCCGAAATATAAACGTTCCGCACTTCCTAAAACCCTCCATTTCACTCCTCTTAACACGCCCAAAATACGGAAAGGGATAAAAAAGACAGATTATACCCCCCACCAGCCCGCTACCTCCCTCATTCCTCGCACTGCTCACGATGAAGGTTAAAAGAGGAGGGATGGAAACGTTAGGAGAGGGGAGGAGGCTTTGGGGATGGGCAACGGAGAGGAGATATGGGCAAGGAAGGCTGGCAGGGAAAGTGGTTGAACTTATCAACGACCTCTCCCTTGAGCTAACACGCTATCAGGCGAGAAATGGGAATCGGGGTGGAGGGACAGAAGGAGGGGGTGGGAAGGAGGGCGGAGTTGCAAACAAGGGGTTTTAAGGAGCGGGGCAGGAGGAGGGCGGGACGGCGTTGAGGCAGGGTTTGTGGGGTGAGGTTAAGGGTGTGTGAGTGGATCGCTCACACTCCGGTCTCCCCCCCTCAGGAAGAACCCGTTAGGGGGGGGGGGGGGGGGGGGCGAGGCGTGAGGTTGGTTAAGGCTCGAAAAAAAATCAAAGGGGGGACGTTGAAAATAAATTTTTCGCCACTCGCCCCAAAATTTAATTTGCAATGAATGTCGCGGAGGAGGAAATATCGCTCATTTTTTTTTCTTGAGGTACCTTAAGGCCTTTTCATCGCTCGAGAAAAGGCGTGGAGAATAAAAATGGATAGAGTGAAGATTTTTATCCTACCAACCTTCTCACGCTTCTCGAAAAAAATAATGAAGTATTTTTTTTTTCATTCCTCCCACGCAATTTTTTATGGACTGACCCGATAAAAAGCGGCGGGACGGGGCAGTTCATAACTCATATCGCGAGGAACCAGCGCGGAAAGTGAGAATAAAGATCCTTCTCGACAAGATGGAAGAGAAAATAGTTTTCCAGGCTTTGCGAGTGCATTTCGCGTCCCTTGCCTGCCACAAAGGATTGCATACTCGCTCCCTCTAGAGAATCGGTGAAGGAAACATGCGAATTTTAGATACACCTCTGCTAAATTTTATCATTGAATACATTCGTTGATGGTGTCAACATCGACGAGTAATGTTGATGTTGATTCGTTAAAATTGTAAAATGCACATAAATTTGCCTCCTGTACCACATTGACCACGATCACGTAATTTTTGTGCCCTACTATGATGAACTTAAAAGACTTGCAGTACAAAGACGAGTCGTAATTCAACCTCCGACTATTTACATTAAACTCATTGCTATTGGTACATATTTATTCCATTTTCCCACATTTTAGCTTTATATGCTTTAAATGCTGGAATATCTTAAGATTGCTTTCTAATATATCTTACCCGATCTCAAGATTATTTCCATTATAGTGGAACTATATTCCAATCTCTAGAATGTGAATTTGTGATGGAAGGGAACCCCAAGGTTTGCCATTACATTTATTCACGTCTCCGTTATCCATCATGGTATTCAGCATTAAAAAAATGAAATTACCTTTTCCGATGCGTAGCAGTGTAGTAGATAATTTCATCGCTATCTTACAAACGAGAAAATGTCGCAATTTGGTTTAGATCAGTGAGGAACAGCCATGAACTTCCTCCCTTAGTATTAATTGAATGAGCTGCTTCCAATTACTCACTCTAGACACAGAAGTCTTCGACAAGATTATACCAAGAAAGTATTGCATCAGGATCGTCCTTAGGCGTTATTTACATTTATCCCGGGGAAGCCAGGTCAGCATACGGCCGGCCTGGAAATCACAAGGCCACCGTCCAAGTTCAAATTCTGTTACGGGCATGGACGTTATGTTTCTCTTAATGATTAACTCTTTAACCCTCTGAGAACTGTGTTATTTCCTGTCTTCAGAGACACTTAAAACAGCCAATAGAGGCCAGAGACAAAGAGAGAAATAAAGATGGCAACACATAATACGAGCTTTTGATAGGAGGGTACGTATTTACAGTTTTAAATCTCCACCTCAGGTTTAACGGTGTACATATAAATCCCTACTCTGAATGGCCAGGCGTTGAGAGAACATAAAAGGGAAACCTTCACAACTCAACGGTTAAATTTAATGTTGCGGTATGACCTAAGAATTTGAATGGATTTTCGCTCCAGTCTTACGTGAACAATTTACTTACCAACTATCACCAAATCATTAAGCTTATGCTTATGCTTACTCCATACTTAAGGCAGCACCATCTCCAAACAACTGCTTAAAAAATGATGTACAGCTATTTATTAGGAAAATTTGAAAGCGGGCCGCTCGGCATTAAGACGAATAGGTATACGAAAGCGGCAGTCTCACAGAGCCGAGATTTGATTGCTAATAAAACCTTTAAAAAACGAAGGACGCGTGTTCAACGGTAAAAACCAATCGCTTCCAGAGGTATATAATTTCCTTTTATTATTTCTTCATTAGCTACTTAACGATTACCATTCATCTCTATTAAAAGAAGACTGAAATAATTCGTTGTGCCGCCTAGATTTAACATGGACGCCATTACCACTGGGAATTGTGAGCAGAAGTCCCAACGCAATGTTACGTTCAGCTTATATCTGTATTTACTGCACTTGAGATCGATTCTTCTGCAAGAAATTCGTTGCCAGAAAAATCCACCACATGGTGCCATACAGCAGACCAGTGCTTATTAGAGCGTATTTATCATATGGAAATTGTGCTATCGAATTCAGCACACTGAACTTACATCAAACATGTAAACTACATTGGATTGCTGGGCGGACGAAGATCTAAATTCGTAATCACGATTTTAACTTCCTTCCCCTCCTCATCCATACCTTTCTTCTCTCCTCTCCTAAACATGGTAATATATGTTTGTCAGAAAATGTTGATTTTTTTCAATTTCACCTGATGATCACTGCGTGAAAGTTATCAAACGTGTTGCACAAAGTTGTAATAAACTGGACAGAATAAAATTATCGGTTTGTCTTTTAAATTGCTGTACCACAACATCTCGCCAGACACAGAGGAGTTTGCTCGTAAACATTGATTTTCTTATTCGTAACTACTTAAATACTCATCGTCATCTTGGATAAGCTTTCTCGAGATTTCCAACGGGTCAGCGAAGTTGCTGCTGGCTACACTTCAACAGCTATTTACACCATTGCCGTCAAGGATAGCGATTTATCCCTGAGATCGGCGGCGGAGACTACTCTATCATGACATTAGTGGCAAGCAGAAACGTTCCAGACTCGGTGGGAGTCCCGGAAAAACTTCACCAGCATCAGTCGCGAGGAGAACAATAAATATTCCACCTCTGGTACCTTGCCATTTTAGGCGTTGAATTCAACACTCATTGGAATACATCCACGTGCTACAGCACACACATACAACGCTGAGTGGAACCATGCACGCCTCCGGAACGCTCGGTAACCTACCACTAGGTTACATCCAGTTGGTACAGAACAGGCAAAGCCAACTTTTTGTGCATAGAAATCGATTTCGAAATGAATAACTATTAAAAAACGTAAGATTTTCATCACGGAGAGATAAAACATCTGAAATCGAGCCTTCTGCAAGGAATCAGGTACATCTACATCTACGTAATACCCTGCGAGCCACCACAAGGATGTGTAGCGGGGGGTGAAGATCACCAAACATGCACTATTGACATGCAACTAGGATATTTAAGGGAGACATGCTAGAAAACAGGGTCACATGCAGCTAGATGGTTAGTATCTAATAATAAGAAAGGGATTATTGGTTGTTATGACATTCATCATGCACTACAGACTACTCTAACTATATTTCTCCCTTTGCTATGCTGCCTATTGTTCTCTCTTATGGTACGCGGGAAAAATGACATTTTAAATCTATCGGTACGACAATCTATCCCTCTAATCTTGCTAATATGATCAAACCTAGCATAATACTCAGGGGTTCATAATATATATCTAACGTCATCTGTGAACAAATCGGTTTCGAATTTACTTAAAAGGTTTAACTGTAGGGTCTGTCTGTAGTCTGTAGGGCCTGCGAAAAAAGGAGAGCTGGCGTGCTGTTGTGCTGCGAGGTAATAAGCGCGAGAGAGAATGGAAAGCTGCCATTACCATCACTTTTGTGAGGAAGGAAGAATTTCTGCCATTGTTCTTGACAACTACAATTCTGCGAGTCGGCGAGGAATGGCGTTTAGCACCCCGTGAGGCTGGACTAGCGCGAAACAGAGGAGCGTAGTCAGAGAAAGAGAAGAGTATTGGGACGGCCCCCTTCGGCCCTTTTAGTCCTCGTACCATAAGATCGCGCCGTTGGCTCACGAGATGGAGTCAAGAGAGGATGAGGAAGTTGAGGGGGGAATAAGGAGATCCTTGCTTTAGTGGGGGAGGGGCACGTAATAGGGTGTAGGAAGGAAAAGACGGGGGGAGGGAGGGAGGGATCCAGCGGACTCCCCCCGACGCCAGGGACATCTGGTGTCCGGTCTCGGCATTATAAGGGTACGACAATAATTGCTTTGCGACGGAAGCCCAGGGGGAGCGATGGGGGGAAGGAAGGACCCCCTCAAGCCGTTCCGCTGAAACAGACCCCTTTTCGCAAAACCCTTTCGCACCCCTGCTCTTCCTCCTTCCATTATTTTCTCCCTCTCTCTTTCCACTCGATTCTCTCCTTGTCTTTCCGTGCCTTCCACACCCTTTTTGCAGTGCCGTAAGTGCCGCGTCGCCTTCTTAGAGAACTTCACCATAGTTAGTTCGAGGTGGTCGCCTAAAGGAAGTCAACGCCCTAGCGTCCTAAGACATGGTTGAATGTGCTAGATTTACAATGAAAAAATGATGCGACTGGACAGGAGTTCTAATCCTGGGATTGGAATTTCAATTTTTGTAATCAGGAACACTTTAGAATTTCCCAGAGTCGACGATGACAACATGTTGTCGTTTTTATCACGAAAAATTTCGAATATGTAATTATAAAATTGAGATTTTCCAAGACTGTGACGTCACGAGAGAGACATTATCGAAGCTAAACAACACCAAATATGTGAAAGTGGATAAGTCTCTGGAATTTGAGAATCTAACCCTTATGGTTATATTTTTCAACCAGAATTCCTCACAAATGTTTTTATGCCACCATCTGGTCTATCCCGTAAAGGTTAAAAGAATATAAATTAACCGGCCAGAATGTATCGCGCTCAAGGGAAACAAGTCAAGAGAACCCTTTTCTTTTTGGTGACTAGCGTAATGTTTTCCCATATCGATGACCGGGGTCCGGTTACCAGCGTTTTTGGATATAACTCAGTCATTGCAGAATCTCTTATTAATCGCAGAGCGCAGAGCACTAAGTCGATTATTACTTCATCCATCGCCCAGGGACGATAAACCGAGGACTTCTAATACTCTTTCTTAAATAGCACACGCAAGGTTTTATTTTACACCTTTCATCTATTGCCCAATAATCCTACGCACTTTTCCTCATCTGTGTGTATAATCACAATCATATATTGCTTCCAGGAGTCATTATCTCAGTCGTGGTGATTGATTTTTCCTTGAAAACTTGTATTCTCTCAGAGGGTGACTCCGCTTAAGTTGCAATGCCTCGAGTTCTCCAAGTACGAAGTCGGCTGGAATGAACCGCCCTCAAAGAAACGCATCTGACTGAACTCCTTTTTCTTTTATTTCACTTTCGAACATCCAACCGGTGCTCTCGGCTGAGGAAATAATTAAAGAGGCCAAAAATGTTCAGAAATGCAATCGATTCTTTTAAATGGGGTGGAGGAGGAGGAGAGGGGACTATACGGTGTACGGTCTTTAACCATTAAGGCTCCGTTCCAAGCTCTCTCCCTCCACCACCTACTCCTACTACTCGAGGGAATTCTTAGGGAAGGGACCTTTAGACCGCTCACTTTGCCCGTAAGAGGCCTTTAAATTTCCCTCGGGCCTGAAAACACCACCACCGCCGCTGCCTTGGCCGTATATATTCCGGACGGTGCCTCCTCCCTACGCGCACCACACCCCGGCACCCTCTTCCATCCCTCTCCCAGTCACCACCGCACCTACAAACTTCCCTCGCCCTCCCTCCATTCACCACCACCGCCGCCAACCCCGCTGCCCCGTTCTCCGCCCGTGGACGCTCGCTGCGCTTACTTAATTTGACCTCTCCGCTCCTCCCGACCCCTCCCCCTCTCTCCACCCGCGCAACCCGCCTTCCCTTCCTCAAACTCTCTTTCTCGACTCACTGCCGTCCATGGCGCGCTTATATTAGGTGGAGGGAGATAAATAAGACCGCCACAGTGGTACAAGACCCCCCTCACTCCGGCAAACAGCAAGGCATGCGAATTTTCTCCGGGCCATTTCATGCAGTAAATTCCTCGGATCGCCGCAAGGACCGGCAACAACTACAGCAACATTGAAACCTTACTATGAAAACTCGCCGCGAGAGGCCTCGGAGAGATTCCAACCCGGGAACAATGTGCTGACCGTCCACAATTTCCTTATCTACGATAAAAAATTTCTGTACCTCATTTATCCTTCTTGGTGAAATTATTTTTCATAAGCCTTCAATTTTACTAACTACAACGCCCACAATTTTTTTTAATCCATCACCCACACAGATATAATAACTGTCATTAACTCATCCAGGACAAGATTCATCTAGTCTTTTGAAGAAAAACGCATTTGAAGATAATTAGTTTTCATGCCGTGTCACGGTTTATTATCTCGTAGCCTCTTTACTTTGGCAGAGAATGAAAAGTGGAATAATATTTTCTACTAGAAATCTGAACCTAAATTAATTCACAAAATTCAGGAAGCAGATGATCTCTTTCATATTAAAGAATGTAATATCTCAAAAGAAATTATAACGCAAAGAAGTTTTCCGGCCAGACGAAATGTCATTTTGGATCCTTGTGTCCTGTGAAACGATTAATATTAATCATAAATGGACGTCCATGGTAGGATGTACTAGCTGATGATACAGGCAAAGATGGCATGACACGCGTCACTGCAAAAGCGGAATGGTAGCATGAGTCACGTTTCCAGGGCCTTCTTGCGATTTATTTACTTTATATAAATTGAAAATAAATGTGATGAATTTCAAAGATGGTTTCAATCTTGGATTGTATGTTAACTAATTGTACCACGGAAATGGACACATAGGCGAGATAAAAGAATGCTGACTTAATTTGTATTTCGCAGGACAAAGAGCAAAGGCGTGGAAAAGATTCCACTCACTAATATTCAAGTGGTACCCAGATGAGCCATCAAAATGGCGGTCCAACCCTTACACATATTCAGAACGAAGTAGAGAGGAGGAGGCGTGGTGGGATAGGAGAAGGGGTGGAAGATAGGGGACAAACTCTTTAGTGAAATCCCCTTTCCAAGTCCCTGCGGAAATGGCACCAGTCATAGCCACCCCTTTAAATCTCCATCCTCCCCATCAGGAAAACCCTTTTCTCGGCTTCCCCTGGCCCTCGCCCAAGCCCTTTACCAACCATCGTCCATCTCGTCCTACACAACCCCTCCCCCCCCGCCCACGAATACCCTAACGCCTGCCTTCCCTCTCCATATCCCTTCTACTTCCCCGTCGCCGATCCTTACTCTCAGCCTCCCCTAGCATCCTCCCTTTCCGCATTGTCTAATCCTTTCTACTTCCGCAAAAATATCTCCGTCGACCCAAACCCTCTCCCTTTGCAGAATAAACTATGGCGTTCCCTCCCCCCCAACCTAACGTCCTGGCAACGCCCCTTATTATCCCAACCTTCCCATTCCTCTGAAACCCTTCCCTTCTTTCACGGCCTGCGTCCATTCCTTCTCCCGGATCTCTGCCGCTTCCTGCTTGCAGACTGCGTATAAGTAAAGCTTTCCCTCGCCGATCTCTCTCTCGGCCACCAGTGCCCGAATCACATCTTTGAAGTTCATCCCCCATCCTTTATCTCGCTCGCTTTTCCCCTTCAAGCGTACGACTGGCAAAACTATTTCCCTTGTCCTCCATCTCTTCTCTCGCATACAATCCCCTCAACTCTTTCACGATTCTACCCGGTGTGTCCCGTTCCTTTGCCCTCCTCAATGGTGGGTAGGATTGTTTCAATTGAACAATGCAGTCTCCAGGAATTTCGGATATTCCTTTTCGGAAACTGGGAAATTGAACGATTGGGACACTCTAATGGATTTATCTCCGAATTCTTGCAGTAAAGTATTGGTTCTCCGAGGGCGAGTTTAGTATGTGGGAACTGCTGAAATGATTATGTTAGCAGTTTAGAATAAGAAAAAATAAAAATGATCGGTTTTTACAAGTTATACTAATAAAACCCTATTCAGTAGGCGATAAGGTAATTTTTTGAATGCATAATAACTCTTCATGATGAACAAAGCACTAAGTATTCTTCTGACAATTTCGGTGTGAATGGAAATCTAAGGAGCATAGTGAAAAATAATCGTTTTATTTATCATGAATATTGACAACTTCCATTAGGCCCAGCCTGGAGCAGTCATATGTAAAACTACTTGTGAACTCATTTGCAGGAGGATCGGAGTTGGAGTGGCTGTCTTGCTTCTATCAACGATGCCAGGGTGCTGGATGGAACCCATTGGTGGCTAGTTATTTTCTTATATACCCTTCGTGGGGCGCACGGGACGGAGGTATCGTGATGGAGCAATGACTATTCCAGGAGGTCAAGAGCGCATGAGAATATTGAGTCACTGACCGACCAGGTCCAAAGGTGGCCCAGCCTGGGTGGTAGCTCACTGCTTCATGCTTCTTGGAACCCATGGAATCACTCATCACAACACTTCATTAATTTTTACTGCTGTCGACTCTGGTGCATATAAAGAAGGAATTTTGTACGAACACAATTTGGCAGTTTAACACTCTTACTTTGTCAATTCTATCAGGTCTACAGATAGAGCGCGGGGCTAAAATAGTAGGTATCTTTTTCAGAAACTTACGTAGTAAGTATTTTGTTGAGAAACCTTAGCTTAGCATGTGGCCTCCTTGTCTCGAGCGGTTCCCAACCTATTCCTCCCACTATGTAGAAGTAGTGAGAGAATACAATGAAGCAATACCCTCTTCACCTGCGCGAACTTAAGGTTTGAGCATTGCGTGTTATGTTTTGAATCTAATTAGGCTCCAAAAGCAGAAAAATGGGGTTGCATTCAATGTATTCAAACATATTGGTTAGTAACAAAAATTGCAGCAATATTTTTGGTTTATCCACGATCAAAATTTCAAGTACACCATTCTTTTCAGGTTGGAAAAACATTTGCTGCAGTGTGAGTATGCGAGTACCTTTGGTTCTGAAAGTTTCACACGTATAGGGCGAAGGAAAAAAACTAAATTCGCTGGAGCAACTTAAGATAAGAATGACTTTAAATTTTGTAAATGATTTAATTATTGAATTTCAATTGCATTTAATGGCAGTCACTTTTTTAGTAAATTTCCAATTCCTTTATTCATTTAAGTCAATACTCCCGGCCTTGTTAACCTGCGCGCTTGTCCCTCCTACTCCAGTCCTTCGGCTTGAATAACATATCCGCTCAAAACGAAGAATGACCTCCCCCATTTTACATTAGATTATATACTTCAGAGTATTGATTCTCAATAACTAGATACATATGTGCAATAGTTTAGATGTCGAGACCATGGTCGGCAAAAATAAAGAAGTGTGGAGTTGACGAAATGAGATATCATTTCATACACTATTGTCCCTTTCTATGAAAGAAATTCGTTCCTTTCCTCAATCTGGGCCCGAGCTCACTTCTTCTTCCCCTTTTAGAGGCTTATCTCCTTTTTCTTCCATTCTTTCATCTCGCCATCGCTACCTCCTGTCCTTCCCTCCCCCACATCTCGGCATTACCTCATTTCCCTAAGTCCTTCGATTGAAGAAGACTCCGAAAACCCATACCCTACTCACCTCCTTCACCTCAAATCTCCTCCTCCGCCATATACCTCTTCCCCCCCTTCCACCCGATCCCTCTTTAACCAGCATCCCTCCCAACCTTTCCTCACATAGCTCCATCCTCCCCCCTTCACCCCTTCAAGCCTTGCTTTCCATCCCCCAAAAACGGCTCTCAGCTAATATCCGGCTGTGGTGCGGAGGGTAGGGGACAAGGTTGAAGGCAGCAAGGGGTTGTGACGGCGAGGGAGGGAAAGGGAGACGAAGGGGAGAAAATAAGGGGGTGAGGGGATGGGGCGGCATGGTTACGGTTCTGTGTTGCGGGGGAGGACGGAGGGGGAAGGGAGAAGTCTGGCACCCCCCTCCCTACGCCCTCCGTCTACACTCAGGGTCCGATCCCTTCCATCACCATCCCCCCGCACTCTGATCCCGACGGCGGTGCACCCCCATCCTCTTATAGCAGCATACACCCCGTGCCACACCCCCTCATCCATCCCTCTCTCCCTCCCTCACTTCCTCCCCTCTACCTTTTGAGGTGATTAACGTGTTTTGGAGGCTGGGGACGCGAGATACCAAAAGGGATGGAGCAAGGGGCCGAGGGTAGGGAGGAAGGGCTTGGATTCTTAGTGATCCGGCGAGAGGGTAAAGGGAGGAGACACTAGGGGTGGGGGAAAGGGTTGGCCATCGAGGGGAAGTCCTTGCTCTCGAGGAGAGGGGGAAGGGTTTGTCGTGGTGGGTAAGGGGGCGGAGATTGAGAGGGTTGGTGCTGGCGACGGAGTTTTGGGACGGGACGGGTGATGGTGACAAGGAAGGGTAACGATGTTCTGGACACACTCGTCGCCTCAGCGAATGAAGGCGGGACACAACGGAAATGGAGGGACCAAGCACCAGAAGCGGCCTCGGGAGAAAGAATTAAAGTGTTTATCACGCATATGCTTATGTGTTAAGAGGGTAAATTAAACTCAAAGCAAAAGCAGGAAAAAGCAAATAACCGTGCTGTCGTCGAAGTAAATGTATGAAACACTTTTTTTTTAAATCGTCATTAAATATGAAAATCTACATTAACTCGGTTAGTTCAGGCGTGACTTCATAGCAATTAATCATAATAAAAAGAAAACTGCATTTTTCCACAATTCATTTTCCACGGATTATTTATTTGAATAACTCCACAAATTATTTATATGAAAATAGATTGTGGAAAAATTAAAAGTGTTCTTTGCATCAAAAACCTCGACAATCGTGTTAAAGTGTTGATTCTTCAGTTTGTTGGGGTCCAAATATTCAGGATTCCCCTTTGACTACGTGAGAACTCTCTTTAGTAAGGTTTAAATAGTAAACCGCGGCAGCAGTAATACTAACAAATAACTAATAACAACATGCATAATTTATTCAAAGCTCGCTAGTTACCTAATTTTTATCAAATCTTATGCCTATATGAACGTTATCCTTAAGACTCTTCATGCCGGTTGAATCAAACCAGAGCAATCATAAGAAAAAAAGAGCAGCAAGAAAAATTTTTCATAACTTTTATGAACGTTTATTGTCCAAAAAAATTTTCTTTCGTTAAGTATCACATTCTCCATATGATTTGAAATCAAAAGGCATTGTAAAACCAAACTATAAGTATTTCTATCGAGTTATTTTGTAGCATTTTTCCTCTTTCCAAAACTTGCCATTAATGCTTGCAGTACCTAATTGGATTGAATATTTGAGGAGGCGACCGAGGGGGCTAAGGTTCTTTGCGCCATAGGGGACAGGTAAGGGAGGAAGGGTGGATAGAAACCCGGCGTCGGTATTAGCCTGCTCTTAACGAAAGGCGCCAAAGGGACCACGGTTTAACGTCTCATCCGACAGACGGAGTACTGCACTTGAAGAGCTCTACACAACACTCAAGTAGGGATCGGGTTTTCCTCCGAAAAACATCCTCCTATGCAGGGATTTGAACCCTGGCCGTCCGTATGGTTAGCCAGTACTCTAGCCACCACACCAACCCAACTCCCTTGAATTCCCTCATTCTAACCTTGATATTCATGAAAATAAAACTAAAAACATGAATTTATCATCTATTACCTCAAAAGCTAAGGTTTAAAGTTTTTCGATTATGCAAAGATTGTAGACAGAACATGCCGTATAGAGGGTTAAAGAGCTGTTGGAGGAGATAGATATTTTGCGAACTCGACCAACAGAGGGGGAGAGTACAATGTTAAATAACTTAATTGGTGGGTTTAAAGGAGAAAGTGCATGAACGAAAACCTTTAGAAAACGAGAACCATCCTTTAATGAGAGATAAGAACTTGCTTAGCAGCTAATTAGACGATGTGGAGAGATAAAAAGGAGTAAGAAAGATTGGTTGTATATTGCGAGACTGTTATTTTGCGGGTTTTGAAATGTCTAAAGGAGACCAATTCCTTAAAAGTCATAGAGGCATAATCGTCTTATTCTTGAGATGATAAATCAAGAATTGAAATCCACCATTAACGCAAGTTTTATTTTATGATTTACACTAACAGTAAGATAAGAGACACTTTCTTCTGACTTAATCTTAACTGAGAGTTTGGTTATCACATATTTCTTCAGACTTTAGCTCATATTAGCGCTATAGATGAGAGAGAGAGAGAGTACAGAGTATGATTTTCACGACGAGAAGATATTTCAATAGACTTCCATTTCGAAGGGAGCCAATTTTTACATAGCTTGATGAAAATTCATGCAATTTTTGTCTGAGTCAAGCAGATTTAATCCAGAACAAATGATTTCCATAAACATCCTGTTACGTTAACGGAATTATGTCTACATTTTCCTCAACCCCCATAGAAATGAGCGGCAGCATACTGGGCCAAAATCTATGCTCAACAAATTTTAGGCACACTAGCAATCGAAACAAAGCTCAGAATACTATGAGAGGCAATTATTTTTGGTTTGACGGAAAATTCAGCCGCTATGACACTTTCCTTGAAGTAGGTGATGAAAAAATCTCCAAGCACACCCAAGACACCTCGCCAAAACACACCAGTTGGTTCAAGCTTTGCGAGTCACTCAGGCGGCAGAAGATTATTGTGTCTCTCGGTGGAAATAGAAAATCGGGAGAGGAGAGAGTTGATCGCGGGAGCTGAGGAAACAGGAAGGGATGTACCGCGGAGGAACACAAAGGGAGGCGAGATGAGTTCGCAGATGTGAGCACTGTGGTCGTAACGAGAGAATCGGAGCGGCAACAACTGGATAGGGAAGCGGGACAGAGGAGGAGAAGGAGGAAGAGAGTATTGGGTGCAAGGAAGCAATGGGGAGAATAAGGGAGAGAGGTGCCGAGAGAGAAAAAGGCGAGAGATAAGACCGACTAGAGTGTCGACCGAAAAGGACCCAGGTGCCGCTGTAGGGTGCGCCGAAATGGAGAGGGCGTTAAAGGGTTCAAAATAGAGAGAGAAGGGTGGAGGCTTGTTTTTATTTTGCAATTAGCAGGAGGAGAGGGAATGTATGCAAGGTTATATTCAACAATGAATAGGCTCACCGAATAATCTCAGGTCACTATAAAAATTATACTACGCCACTAAGTAGAGTGCGGGAAAATAGAATTCAAAAAAGACACTCATAGATAAAAAATAATAACTTTTTGTAGCTCAGGTGATAATAAGAATAAGCTATATGCAATTTCTCCTTTCCGAAAAAATTGAAATAAAAAAAGTTACATCACAGGTCGCTATAAAAATTATACTAGGCCACTAAATGTGACGTGGTTAAATACAATGCAAAAAGGTCACACATCGATAAAAATAATAACTTTTAGTACCTCATGTATAAGTACCTTTAGCACCTTAGTATAAGAACACGCTAAATGCAATTTTTCCTTTCCGAAAAAAATTACAAAAGAGTAATGATCTCATAAATGAAAAAATTATAAAAATTCAAATTTTATCGTTTTGTTTTCACAGTATTTTCTACCCCAATACTTAAGAAGTCTGTTCGTGATTATCTGAAATTCTTGCCGTCATCCTTGATTTTACTACGGGGTGTGGGCTGAACGATAAGTTGCATTTAAAAGGAACACATATTAGTTTTTCATGAGTGATGTGAGCCAATGAATGCTCCAGATCCGGCTCCACACTTACTTTATTCCTCACCATTTGAGGCTCGGATGCACGCTTCATGATATGAAGATTATGGGAAAAGAGAGAGAGATACGGCAAATGCAACTAAGGATAACGGAGAAAGATGGTGGATAGACGACTGCGAATGAGAAGATGAAAGGAAAAGGAGACAGACGATTGAGGGAAATCGGAGCGAGGCAAGGGTAAGCACATGAGGCAAGGCTCGCGGGCGGGAGGTGCTGATCGGAGAGTGGGGGGGAGGGGGGCAGGACGGGTGATTGGAGGCGGTTTGGGCTGTTTCCTGCCGGGTTGGTTAACGGCAGCCCTCTGAAGCTCCTATCCCTCGCCTATTAGCGAGAGCGTACCGATTGTGTTCAGTTTCCATATTTCTCCACCAGTTGTCGCTACCGGCCTTGGGTGCTAGGATTTCTGCCGGCAGTATTGTTTACAAGCTTAGGTAGTTGAGTAAATAGTTTCGTTCTGAGTTTTTGACGACTTAGTTCGCTGTTTTTTGAGTGCATAGGCTAGGTAATATTTTCACAACTTGTGTTATTGTAAATATAAATGTGTTTTGTCTGAATACTGGGAATAAAACGTGGAGATAGTGCCACGGTACCATTGCTACCTAGTACTGAAATATTAGTAAGGCGTTGGATGGCGCAGCATTTTTGATATTCATAGTATGTAATTAAAATAATATTTAACTTTTAATTGTTTTTCCATGAATTATTAGCCAGGAAAATTAACTCGGTGGCGATATGAATGAACAGGAGACGAACAATATGCTAACAGTATGCAATTGTAACAATATGCTTTGTTACAATTTTGAGTTAACTGTAATTATACGTGATTAAATTCTTCTCTAAGCATGGTAATCCGTTATTTGTCAATACGTAACAAACGTCGCAAGAATTTTCTGAACTGAATTTCCGTTCACTGCACGGGTTCTCCGAAATATTTCTATCATTTGATGAATTTAAGAGAATAGGTACTAGATTATTATAGGTAACAAATCCAATGATAACTTCAAATGAAAGTATACTTTGAAGATAATGCTGGATCAGTTTGCTTGATCATGCACGTCTCATGTGTCCAAACCTCGTCAGCTCCCTCGAACAAACTGTGGAAGTTAAAATATTAACCTAAAAGATACATGAAAACAATACGCTTTTTTAGAATTTCACAAAATAGTGTTACCAGTGTTAAGATTTTCGAGAGGCTAATTGCGATGTCTAACCATCTTATTAAGCCCACGGGCTATTTACAATAAAACATTTCAAATATCCGTGATAAAATAGTTGATATTTACCATCACATCACTTTCCTTGATACACTAATATATCATTATTCCTACTTCATATGCATCCAAACGTCGTCTGCTCAGTCGGATAAGTGGTGAGAATAATATAAACAACCCAACAGATACACAAAAACAATAAGCTTTGTTACAATTTTGAGTTAGACTGTAATCTTACGTGTTTAAATTGTTCTCTCAGCATGGTAATCCGTTATTTGTCAATATGTAACAAACGTCTCAAGAATTTACTGAACTGAATTTCCGTTCACCGCACAGGTTCTCCGAAAGTTTTCTATCAGTTGATGAATTTAATAGAATACTATATTATTATAGGTAACAAATCCAATGATAACTTCAAATGAAAGTATACTTTGAAGATAATGCTGGATCATGCACGTCTCATGTATCCAAACGTCGTCCGCTCCGTAGAATAAATTGTATAAGTTAAAATATTAACCTAAAAGATACATAAAAACAATATGCTTTTTTACGATGGTGAGGTGAACTATCATAATAGAAATTAAAACTGTTTTCCCAGCTCAGATAGCAGTTATATGTTCACATAGGTATGCATAACAAACATCGCCAGCCTTTCCTAAACTGAAATCCCGTTCTATCATAAAATCTAAAATTATCAGAGAGTTATCTATCAGCTGATGAATGCAGAACAAAATAAAGTATAATAATAGTATCCGACGACAGCATTGAATGAATTTAGTTGGATTTTTTATTGAAAACATTCTTTCATGCACCAGACTCACGGCATCCATGGCGAAGGTCTCAGCTGTTTGTGAAAAACGTAAACATCGCTCGTCATTGGCAGAGAATTATGATGTATTATCATTTATTCTAATATTCCAAAGCACTTGATATCCTTACCATATTCCCAAGGTTAAACTTTTTGTAATACGTGGTTTTGTCATGAATGGAATTCCACTGCTAACCATTGAAATTGAAGACGTCCTGGCTATAGCTATATGCGCTACATTTAGATGTGCCGTAAATAGTTACTTCGTCATTTCACCTAACGTCTTGAAACGTGCGCTAACTGGCAGGAGAATTAATCTTATTCATTTGGAACGTTGAGCGCTTGAGAACCAGGCAAAGTAATTCCGTAGCGTTTCTGTAAATTTTGGTGGCAGGATTTGTGACAAACCTTCTACAATAGTCGTTTATTTTGTTCATAAATGCCAATATAGCTACGAGATATCATCACTAACGCTTTTAACAAGTATAAATTCATTTTTATCGCAGAGAATTAGAACTGAAAATGCAGTAATATTGTTAAGGTATATTCTGCATTCGTTTCAGAATTCTTAGGGTCGTAATATCACTTTTTAATGTCTTTAAAGTAGACACTTCCATTGCAACGCATAAGAAGTTCGCACCAAGCGACGGTGGCGACAGCATGCGGCGAATAGAAGAAACCGAACACTATCGGTACGCATTTCTTTGTTGACCTTCCAATCCTATATATTAATCCGTGGTTAACGGCGACGCTAAAAGTCCTCCGCGACTTTAAAAAAATCTTGTCTCACATAACCCTCTCCTCCCCCCTTGTGTTTGCTCTCATCCCGACCCCGTTCGTCTCTCGGTTGCGGTCCAGAATGGAATCGGTTCACATCCCCGGGGGGCTTTTCACGGGGGCGGAGGGGGGGCTCTGAGGGATTGTACGTTGAGGAGGGGAACGATTTTGAGGGAAGAGAGGAGGAGGAGTCGGATGAAGCGGTTGGCGATGGTACGGGTTCGGCGACGCGACCAAGTGATAACGCGGACCCAAAGATGGGATTGGGAGCGGATGGGTGAAGGAGAGAGAGAGATTCGTCGTGTTGGCTGAGGGAGGAATCTTGGGGAGGGGAGGATGAAGGGAGGCAAGCGTGGAGGACTGGGGAGAGTGGGACGGGATTCCTGAGTGTGTTGGGGGGATGATAACTGTGCAGGCTGGAGGTTGAGGACGAGAGAGAGGGTTGCGGAGGACGGGTGGTTACCAACGGTAGGGGGGAGGGTCTGGCGGAGTGAGGGAGAGAATTCGCCACCGCTGTTCGGCATTATCGGCGAAGGTGGAAATTAATCCCCCCAGAAACAACAAGGCCCTTCCGCGTCTGACGCAAAGCTAGAAAGGCATTGGAGGACTGTGGGTAGGATTTGGCGGCGATGGGGGCGGAGGATGGGGCAAGCGGGGGAGGAGACTTACGTACAAGGGGGGTGAGAGTGAAGGATGAGTCTTGACTGCCACGTGGTTGAGGAGCAAGAAAGCCATCTACCACTCCGCCCTATCTCTTCTTTTGATTCCCTGCTTCCCTCTAAGATTCAGCAACTCCTCCCTCTATCTGTCTTACTTTTCCGAATGCGAGGATGGCAGATGAAGCATGAAGAGAAGTACGTACCCGCTGAGTTTGGAGAAATAGAAGAATGGTACAGGGGTTCTAAGACTCGGGCATTGTGATCTGGAGGGCGAGGATTTTGAGGCGTTGGAGATCTTGGGGGAAGGGTTCGTGCCGGATCTGCCGTGTATATTTCCCAAGAGTTGCAGCAAGGGTATTTATGCGTTCGAAACAGATTTTGTATACATTTTCCTTTCTTCTTGTCTTTTCTGTGATATGAGACCAAGTTGTAAGGAAAATATCACGCAAAAAGCAAAGTAAATACACTACGCAACGAAAAGGCATACGTCATTCGTGAAAGTATCTATTGTGATACGAACAATTTGCTTGTCATTAATCACTCAAGAAAACTAAAATCAGCCTTTCATCACAAAATCAAATCAACGGTAGAAAAGTTGAGGAAATTATGGAGCACCTCTACATGATATCCCTTCAGTAGTCAAAAACATATCACTATGCAGACAAAATGTGGAATAAAAATATAGGAAAAGCTTCCCATGTCCATGAAAAAAGGTTTTTACTTCGATATATTCATATTAACGCTGTAGCCAAACTTGGAGAACTTTTCAACAAATATTCAAAACGTATTCTTACGGACATATGAAACTCAGACCAAAATGACGACATGCTAACAGTTTGGCCACATCCAGACACCCATTTTTAAATTCCTTCCCTTCAAAGCTATTATTGTATTCCCGTCTCCACAGCTAACCAATCGTCACCCTTTGGTTACACAAGCTGATATAGGACGGCCTCTCTGAAGCTGCATTTTTTCCTACTATTCAAATTTACTCCACTGCCCCATACTATTAATTTTACGTTGTTTTGATGTTTCCATCTCATCCCGGCTTTCTAAATCCTCACTAAACTCTTCATTCTAGGATCATCTTTCTCTCTCTTTACAAAATTTCCGATTTACATGACGGCAAGGACAATTCAAATTGTATTCTTACAATAAAATCTTCAGTGTTTTTTGACCACAACATTTATGTATCAAGATTCCTCATTTCAAGCAACATTCGTCTTCTTGACTAATACTTCTTTTGAAACTTCCATCCAAAGTAATGCCAAATAAATTGGCCAATTACATTTTCCTTGATTAAAATCAAATTACTGCTTCATTTTTTCCTATTCACTTTCCTTCAGTCACTATCCAAACTAAGCACGAAAGAAAGTCATTGCTTAGAGTAGAATGTGAGTAGACTAAACCAGAGAATCAATTATGGCAGATCAGCATGTTTCCTTAAAAGTTTAATGACCCTAGAAGTAACGGAGAATAGTCAACGTAAGCAAGGGAAGAAATTGCATGGGTAATTTAATGGCACACAATACTTCAACTTACACCAGTAAGTTGGAAACTAAGTTTTAAGAAATTATTGCATAATTGGCTGAACATAAGGGCTCAAAACAGCATCAACAACATAGCTTCAAGGAAAAAATTTGGAAATTTCAATAATATTATTATAATAATAAGTGGAACCAGTGCATGCGTAGATAATTTTTTTGAGAAAATTTTTTGCATGAATATTTCCGATCGTTTTATCACTTTGACACCTTTAAATAGCAGCAATGAGTGACATCACTGAGAGAAAGCCTCTACTTATCGATTGGTGTTGGAGAGGGCGCCCATGTTGCACTACGGTAGAGCACGAGCTTTTAAAGGCTTCTGCTTATCAGGATGAAAATCGCGTTCTTGATAGAGCGGATGGGTGACAATAGGGGATGAGGATGGTGGGAATAAAGCGACGGAGAAAGCATTAGCTCGGTAGGCTGATGGGGGTACGTTTTGTGGTTCTGTCACGCGTGCCAAGACACGCGTCGCTCCCTCACGGCTGGAAGTGAGCTTCGGGAAGAAGTGCTGGCGAGCAAACATTTGACAGCTCGCAGACTCAGATGAGCGGGAGATGCTGAATGGAACATACTGACTGTCCTAGTCATTTTCCCTTAATAACCACATAAGTTGCAAACTGATGAGCTACTAGCTGTAGTGTTAGATTTTGACGAATCGCATTTTAGTTCTAAATAACTTCAGAACAAAGGTATGTTCATTTATGTTCTCATGGTAGCCTTTCTTTTTAAAAGATTAAAAAATCGCATATTTTTTCTTATTGTGCATGTTCGTTAATACAGAGAATTTCTAAGGCCAAGAGTAGGAAGACAGAGTGACAAATTATGCTTTATAAGTACCGATCATTTTGCACTATGTACATCCATAAGAGGGTTTCACATGGAGATTTTAACATCCAAATTTCATCTTATACATTTAAATTACATCCTTTTGTCTGTAACATGTCTGACAAAAGAGAGAAATAAAAGAGACTGATTAAGTCTTAACCATGAGGAACAAAGTTATTTTGGATGAAAATGGCAGCTTGATATTTCCGTTTCATAATCGTTGACCTTGCTTTCGGTTAACTGCTGGCATTGTAATTGAATGCCAATTTCTTCCATACGATGATCTTAAAAATGGCAATGAATTTCAGAAACTAAGGTTGGTATTAAACTATCGACTTTACAATACTTAGTGATCGTTTTTACTGAAAATCGAGGAATGAGTTAATCCGAGATTTTGGTTTTTTACAGCCTAATACATGTACACATGAATACATTAGATTTGTATTGATTAGAAACTCACCCATGGATGGCTTTTTTGGATATGTATTCTTACAACTACCTCATTTTAGGGACCGAAGAGAGGGTTGAAATTAAGGTATAAGATCGTAAATGGAACTAATTGACTTTCAGGAATAGTTGGTATTTGTCTTAAAGGTTTTAAGTTAAATTTTCTGCTCAAATACTAACTTTTCTAGTTGTGAGTCACACCAATGAAAAGAGTGAAGATGAGGAAAATAAATAATTACCTTATTTATCCTCAATTTTATCAACACCACATTTGCGTCGACTAGGACAACATGCTCGAATAATTCATAACTATAGAAACGCCGACGCGAGGCCGAGAGGATAGTCAAGTTTGGTCACCAAGTAACACAGTTTACAAATAACGAATATTGAAGAGGACGGTGCAAATAGAATATATTTGCTGCAGAATGAAGAATATTGACCGAATGAACGATAGCACTGTTGCACGAATAGAATTATATATGTATAAATAAAATCAATATAAGTCTTTCCAGCTATAAAGTAAGCCCCGGAATACAAGATAAAGCTCATTTTCTTATATGGTATGGATCAATTACACCTCTCCTTCTAATGAAATTTAATTTTGATAGTCACGTAAAAATGTTTTCATCGATTATAGGCAAATTGAGTGCTCATTATTTGGTCGTTCAATCCTAAGATTGGTTTACTGCAGCCTTTCACCCTTCTCTATCTAATGCAAGTTCCCTTAACTCCAGGTACCTCATTCTATGTACTTTACTCTTTATTCGGTCCATAACCTTATTTCTGGCTCTTTTTCTGAGACTTTTCCCTCTATTTTTTCGTCAATTATGTTCTTCACCAACCCATGGTGTCCCAAGGTTTGTCATATCCATCATGCTCTTCTTTTCTCTATCGTTTCCATATAGTCCTTTTCTCTTCTATTATCTGGACACTTCATTTCTTATTTTATCCGTCCATTTTATCTTCATCATCCTCCTCTAGCACCAGGATTCAAGGGTTTCTAGTTTGTTCTGGTCAGCTTTTCCAATGGTCTATGCTTCCGATCCATAGAGTGCTACTCTCCACACGAAAGTTTTCACATACCTACTGTTTCCTGGTTAGTAGTCCTATCTTCTTTGAGTGCAGCAGTTGTCTTTTTCCCATGTAGTGTACTAGAGTATAAATTGGCCACCAATCGCATATTTTTTTACTACAATAACCTCTGGATCCTCGCGAATTCACTCTCGGTTGACAGCTTATACACTGCCAATAGTGATGTCACCGCCTTCACAGCCCGCTCTTTCGAAGCTGACTGACTCTCGCCCTCATGTGACTTCTTCGACAATGAGGCGACGAACTGAAAAGGAACAGAATCCACGGGGACTTTTTTTATAATCTCCAAAAGACCAAGCCAGCACACATGGAGAAAAGTGTGTCGCGAAAAGACCCATTTCGTCCCTCGCGATGCCATTGAGAATCGTACACACGACCGCGGCAAGCCGTGATGGGTGGGAGGGGCGCGTTTCGTTATTTTATTCCCGACCAAAAAATGTTTTCTGGGCTCATATCTTAGAAGTAGCTGGGGCATTAGGTTTCGCCTGAAAGCACATGTCATTTCAATCCAACCTTCGCTGCAAAACCCAACGACTGCACATTATATTTTATACACTTTTCTCTCTCCTTTCTCCTGCACCTCCCCCTCTACTCTCCACGCTTTTCCCCAATCAAACAGTACGGTAACCTCCCGTCCAAATAGTTTACTTTACTCCCCACACCACGACCTGTCCGCTTTTTCTCCCAACCCCACGTTTCTCCGCCCAACACGTTCCTCACCCACCATAGACTGACAGCCCCGCCGAACATCCTACTCTCTCGTCCCATTGTCTCCCGCTCTCTTATAGGCTTCACACTCCCACCCTCTGCCACACACCATCCTACCCTTTACCGTCCCTCCCCTCCTCCTCTCGTCTCCACGACAAAAGTGACGTGACGTCAGCTG
The DNA here is from genome assembly GCA_963169105.1 of Ceriagrion tenellum. Taxonomy (NCBI): domain Eukaryota; kingdom Metazoa; phylum Arthropoda; class Insecta; order Odonata; family Coenagrionidae; genus Ceriagrion; species Ceriagrion tenellum. The sequence goes on along the minus strand of OY720633.1, from coordinate 96,535,729 downwards.
GCGTCTCGACGATGTGGTGTTCACGCCGAGGGTACAAACGGGGGCGCCGGGAGAGAAAGGGATGGCGGCAGCGGCACGACCTCCACCCTCTGCCACACCCCCTAAACTCCCTAACAAATACACACATCTAGCCATATAGATCTACTCTTTCCTCCCCCACTGTCGCATCTAATCATTAAGAGGTAGAGAGAGGAGAAAATAGTAACCAAACTAATCACAGAGCCAACCTTCACCTCCTAAGCGGGTATTCCACGAAAATTGAATATTGATCCATTATTGATACGAACAAACTAACGTCTTTTTAAGATATAATACTTGCACTGAATTATGCAACATAAGTTGAGATGAATGCGTGTATTTTTTGAGGTGGCAAATGCCAAAGAGAAATTTTCATAAATTAGAATTAATATTAATTTTCTCACTTGATCAAATGTCAATTTCAATAAATGCTCATTCCTGCATTGGCAACGCGCAAAAATTTGCCACCAATGCAACAGTGAATATGAAAAAACGACAGAAAACTTCAAACTCCGCATTAGGACATCGCCTCTTCAGGGAATGACTATATTTGGCACATGGTTTACCTTAACGGTAGAGTATTGGCCCGGTTATTACCTGGGGACTGTGTAAAACCCACAAAACACGGTTAGGCTACCGAATATACGAGGAAGTTAGTCAATAGACAAATAAATAGATAAATCTGTACGTTGAGAATATGAAACAATATGTAAACAGGGTAGAAATTACATTCCCATAATCTATGTTGTAACGCTTTGATAAATATGTTCAGGGATTAACGGGTCTTTTAATCATTGGGGATGTACAACACCGAATGTTTTTCTTGGAGTACTTTTGAAGTGTGAAATTAATATTGAGGTTGAGTAAATCGATACTGTATAAGAAGTGAAAATAAATATATAAATAATGAAATGGATAATAAATGCAAGAACTCTGTCCGTTCTCATTGTGACATGGAACAGGTAGGTGGTTTTTAATTAGATAATGGTCATCATTTGATAAATTTTATTGGCAAATTTTAAAGATGTTACACGAATAAACATAATGAAAATATCACATAAAACTGACATTATGACCAACGAGTAATGAACGCGATTGATATTTCAAAGTAACCTTCATTCTCTTGCCAATCAATTAAAGGAAACCCTGGGCCAGTCATATTGCAACCACAATTGGATTCTCTACAAGTAATTTTAAAAAGCACCCTATCTCCCCATGTGCTCCACATTCCCTCGCCCGGTCATGCCTCCGCCCGCCGTTGCAACCAAGATCCAGGCCTCTGTCTCCCCCGGCGCCAGCCGTATGTCTCTCCAATCGTGTTTCGTCTTCTGCTTTTTTTTATCCGCGAGCTCCCCCCGAGCAAGCCTCATCTCTGAATCCTCCGTCCTCCTCCGCGTATGTTCCCTCGTACCTTCCAGCGGCAGAGGCTGGGCTCGCACTCCTCCATTTCCTAAACCATCTCCCTCTTGCGACGGGGGTGTATGTCGAAATAACGAGTTCGAGGTCGGTCTGCGGCGCCGCATTGCAAGAGGCGACGGGGATGTTTCCGAGTGAGGGGGCGAGGAAACTGGAAGAACGGAGGACATGGACGAAAAATGGTGAATCGAGGAGGTTGAAAGATACACTGGAGATTCTAACAATATTTCACATGGTCAAATAAACGTCCCCACGTTTTGTCCAATAAAATTCTTTTGCTCCTTCCCCACGAACATTTTTTTAGCATTAAATAAATGAAATTTGCAAGTTCATACGGTAATTATTAACTTAAATCGAACATTTTTAACTGCAATGTTAGGTATTACAACAAAATTACCGAAGATAAACATACTCAATCGCAGTTTACGAACAAAGCAATTGCCTTACGACAAAAAAAATCGCTAGAAACTACGAATAGCATCAGTTTTCCACTTCGTTTTTGACTATAACACATTACCCAGTGGAGCTGATCGACTTGCCAATCAATTTAATCATTAAATTTCAAAAATTTTCGCCAGTTAAAAGTTACCTACGAATTATAATTCAATCAGAATTAATTGTTTAAGTTACCGGTAAACCCCACGCCAATTCAAATCTTCGATCAAAATAACTTTTTTGGGAAAAATACTTTTCTTATGGCCATCCAATTGCATGCCAATCTTTCCACCATACTCCCGCACGTAGAAATAGGAGCAGAAGAACCCTGACCAGAGAGTTTTAACCTTCTTTCAGAGAACAGGAAGCGTAGGATGAATAAGGATTGTGGACAGACGTAGAGAACCGAAAAGTTTTAACGCATCCTATAAAGCCGAAAGATTTTGCTCATCTTTCACCTTTCACTCAATAATTTTATATCATACTTATACAGCCGTTGATGTTTGGAATCGGGTTGGTGTGGTGACTGTTTTTTTATTTTGAACCAAGACCCAGAGTATATGTCTTGGACGAGGCGGAAAGTCGATTCCCCATCTGAAGAGAACTGTTGCACTCCTTCGGTCTGCTAGAATGCAATTTTGTTGAATCTATGGTATCTTTCGTTAAGAGGAGAATCATGCTGACGCGACGATCTTCCCTCACTTCCCAAATAATCTTTTCCTGACTGGTTGACATTGGAAAACGTTACCGGTTGCCTACTCGGACAACTACGACTTCCCGATTATCACTGTAGGACCTTGGATTCCCCGTTTTTGAGTATTTTACTACGGACTAGAGATTTGTGGCTATAAATCCGTAAAACTCCTCATATGATATTCTCAATTGTAGTTAATTTTCTAATGACTTGAAATAAGCAGAAAACTACAGACTTTCTAGAAATAGAAGCAGCGCAAGGCGACCTGAAACCCCACCTGACAGAGAAAAATTCATTTCAATTTTCGCTGGCCCTATCGGTTGCAATTATATTTCATACAACTTTTACACATTTACCACGAGAGAACCTTATAGGGATTCCTTAGTGGATGCAACCATGATTTTACAGACTTTATATACGGTTTTCCTAATTTAATATTACTGCTGAAGATTTCTGACTGGTTTCCGTTTTGCAGTGAAAATTTTTTATTTCCAATTCTAAGAACCTCAGAAATTGGTGTAACATATAACCACTTTAATGTGATGTCATTAACATTGATAAATATGAATAATGTCATTACATTTTTCTGTATTACCATTTCCACAGAGACCATTTAATAAATCATAAATTTTCCACCGCCACGAAACCTTGTTTTATCGCGAAACTGGTGCAATACGAGGGCATACGGAATGAAAGCATTCACGCGTGGAAACTAAAAACCACTAAACAGACCTGTAACGACGCCTTGAAAAACTGGGCGGGAAAGAAAGAGAACAAAACTAAAATGGGAAAAGTCAGTCGGAAAAGCGAAACGGACGGAAAACAAAAAGGAAATGGGGTAAAGAGGGCAGAGGGAAGAACAGAAGAAGAAGCGACGGAGTGGAAAAAGAACAGATGCAAAGACGGAGAGCAGGAGTGAGAGAAAAGATAGGAATGGAGCGGCGCATATTAAAATTTGCATCCAGCTTTTCTATTTTAATATCGTGGACCTTTTTATCCCCCAGGAGAGAGAGAGGGCTGGCGGTTCCCGAGCATCCGCCATCCGCCCCATCCGCCGACACCGTACCCGATGTAACCGAGAGAGAGAGAAAGACAAGACGGGATGCTGGGAATAATGGGAAGAAGTGGAAACATCGGAAGGAGAGGAAGCCGAGGAAAGAGGAACAAGACACTGAAATAAGATATCGCCGAGAATGTCAAATGAGACATATGATCAAGGATTTGTCGCCATCTTCCTTTTAATAGGACGGCGGTCCTCTCAAGGACCACTCGACCATTATGATGCGCGAGGTTTGGAAAAATTTCTTCGTCTCTGCTGCACATATAGGATATGAAAAATATTCGATCCTATTCCTAAGCCTAGTGGATCTTAGTTATAAAAATTACGTTGAAATACGCTGTAAATACTGATGAAAAATATTGCAAAAATCACACCGCATGAAGGGTTAACCTGATCTATTTTGCTCACAAATATGCAGAAGTTTCCTTTTAGCAGTAATTCTATTTTGCTAGTTGGGTGCCATACTTTTCTAAGAGAGTTAACCAAATACATTGGCATTATTAGATTGAGGGAACCTATACGCAAACGATATTCTTGACAGGTATACTTCATCATATAGGTTTTTCAAATTCTATGGTTACATTAAACCTTCTAACGTAATACCTTAGTCACACAAAAATATAACACATAACTCTAAGACGGAATAAGACAATAGACCTTAGTTATAACAGAACGGCGCAACACCAACTTGGTCAACGTGATTTGGACTATGTACTGGTTGGTGTATAACCCTTAAATCATTAAACATAAATCAAAATTAATTGTGAACCAACTATTTGAAATCAACTCCAGTTGTACAGCGTTTTAATATGTCAAATCTTGAATTTCGAGTAATGCGGATTCATTATTTTAATCTTTCCTGCATCAAATATTGCAATATGCTATAAATCAATCATCTCTCTCATCAACTTAAATTAAATCTATTATTTATAGTGAAGTACAATGCGAGTTTGAAATTACTTTAAAAGAAAAAAAACTTCAATCACATAATTCGAGCAATTACAATAGATGTGAGGTCCGGTCAAAGCCAAGTAGGTAATAATTTGAAATTGTGATAGACAAAAAACATTCAAACATAACCAAACAACAATAGAAAATTTATTAAACAAAAGCACAATGACGCCATATTTTAGGATAAATCTCCCATTAGGGTTTGTTTGTTTCAATTAAAGTATTTTTATCAATCCAAATAGGTTATACTATTATCAAACTAAAAGTAGACTTCATATATTATACTACTATCAGTAGCTATAGCAAGCCGCACCTGAATTAATTTTGGCTGAAAAACCAACAGAACTTCTGCGATATCCAGTCACTTGCAAAGTAATCTCTTGCCAAGGAATATGGCACGTATAAGATGCATGTATGACATATAAGTATTCACAATGAAACAGTGCATAGATTTCTTGACATAGCCGGATTTGAAAAGCCATTTTGATAATCAAAATAAAAGCGTTACGACAAGCATGGCAAGAGAACGGTTGTCCGACGAAATGACGAGAGGGTACGGATAAAAATGCGACGCAACAACTCCCTACGTCACTCATTTTTGGCGCCCTCCCCTCCCTCCCCCGCCCTACCCCCTCACACCAACACCTTTTGAGGTTTTTTCACGGACCCACGGAGTGTGCGGAGGGATGGAGGGTAAGGCTTTTCTATCACTTCATTCTCTTCCACCCCCGTGGACCGAGCCACCCCCTCTCTCCCTCCGCGATCCCACCACCCTAACACTCGTCCCACCCATCGCCCCGAAAACCCACCCTTCAATTTATCATCCCTCGCCCGCCCACCAACAGAAGAAGAACGAGGAACGCTCTCTCCGCTGCCTAACCAAGAGTGACGTGACCTGAAAAAAATAATAATCCCCCAAGCTTAGAGTGAGGAGGGAGGAGAGGAGGAGGAGGGAGGAAGAGGTACGGGAAGAATGGGAGAGGAGATATGGTGGAGAAAAAAATATAATGAAAGATTTAAGGGGTGAGGAAGGGAGGTTGTGAAAGAGCGTGTGCGGAGGAGACAAGAGGAGAACTGAGCGTATCCGAAAAATGTTTGAGAGGCGGGTGCTCTAGCTTCCCTCCCTTCCTCTCTCCTATTTTTTTTCGCCCTTCCCTTGCTCCTGAAGCCCTTGCCGACTCCATCCACAACTTCTCCTTCACATCCTCTCTCTCTCCCTCGAAGGGCGAGACGAAGAGATGGATTGGATGGAAATTGCATTACCGAGTCCTTCCCCATGCCAACCAACCCGGTTACCTTTCCTCCCTCACGGAGAAAGTCACCCAAAGGATCGTGGAGTGACTACTGCTTTGATCGCAGGGCGAGAAAAGACGGTTCGCAATTGCGATGAACGTCAGATGTGTCAGTGTCATCGGGAAAACTATGCTCTACAGTGAAGAATTTTGCGGGGCATTTTGTATAACCACTGAATAGACGTATATCGAGCTAATTACAGAGTGGTAGTGAAGGTACTAGGCTTTCCCGATGTATGGTACACATAAAGATTTCTCGGTAATTGCACCGGATTAGACTTTCCAGGGCCGACGTTTCTACGTGCCACTTGCTCATCCTCCCCAGGGTAAAGAGCTGTAGGCCGAGTTGAATGTCTGAATGAAAGGCGTTTATTTCCGCTTACAAATACAAAGAAGAAAGAAGAACAGCAATGACAAAAAGAATTAACAACGCAATAACAAAAATAATTAACAACGCAATATGCGGGCCCCGTTTTAGGCTGTGCCTCTTCAGAGCCGGTATATGTTCTTTGGCAAAAAAATATGGGATATGTAACATGCGGGAAGAGGTAGGCCCGGAATTTGCCCCTAAGACGACGGGAAACCCGTGAAAACTGTCTTCAGGCCAAAACAAGAAATAAATAAAGAGTAAAATTGAAGTTGGCCGGGTATACATACTTATTCGTTGTCCATGTGACTCGTGATTGGCTGACGTTTTCATTTTTCGCCCGTTTTTTTTAAATCAACCACTGGTCTTCAGAGTCCACTCACAGAGTGATCATTATCCCTGTCCATATTTTTTTCTCCCAGACTTATCTCGATATTTTTTCTGACCAGGCGATCCCAATATCCAAATCCAAATTGGCGCGGCAACGGATTTTGGCCCCATGACAGTTCATGTGGTGAGTATTTTCAAGAATATGTCCCGCTATGGCTCATTTCTCAGGTTGATGGAGCCTAGTGTGTCTTTGTTGCTCTTTTATTCTGGTTCTGCCGTGCGTGAGGTCTCTCCAACGTTGGCCTGGCCACATTGCCCTGAGGAAGATGAGGTAGTGACTCGTCGAAACGTCGGCCATGGAAAGCCTAACCTGGTGTCATTCCCGAGATATCTTCATTGATACCGAGTAGTTGGTTTTATTTCATGAGACGATAACAATTCCTTATGTCACATTCCACAAATAGAATACTATAACTCTCTAGCAGAAAAATCATTCATAATTGAAGAGGGACACAAACCAGCGCCCTTAGAGCTACCAAGCTAGCTCGTAGCTAGCATGACTTCCACGGCCGGCGTAACTCAAAAAGAGTTCCAAACTAATGGAATTAAGGATGTGTATAGATAATATAGGTATTGTATAAGGATGGGCACACCCTTTCGGTGGCTTGCAAGGTATGACGTAGATGTAGATGTTTGTACTGTTTCGTTCGTGCATGCCTGGTGTGGAAGTACCCCCTGCCACACACCCTTTGGGTGGCTGGCAGGGTATGACGTAGATGTAGATATAAGAATAATTTGTTTGAAAGGAAAATTTGATAAAATTTGAGCTTTTGACGTCGCTGGTGCATATTTGGGTAAGTATTGTGCCTAAAACCTAACCTAAAAACTAATAAATGATTTAAGATTTTCCCGGTGTATTATGAGTAAATATCTTTCTCGGGCTTTGCACCGGGTAATGTTTTCAAAATCCGCCGCCGTTTCGAAAAACGACTTGTTTTCCATTTTCAAGGCACGTGTTGTTTCCGCCGTGGCCACTATATATAGTGTTATAGTGGTCATGGCGGAAATAACACGCGCCTTGAAAATGGAAAACAAGTCGTTTTCCGAAACGTCGGCGGATTTTGAAAACATTACCCAGTGCGAAGCCCGAGAAAGATATTTACGCATAAAAACTAATACGTAAAAAGAATAAATATTTCGATGCTAGAGTCAGTTAGATTCCCATGTATGATAGTGAAAACTTTAGAAGTAGATTTTCAGGGGACAAAATGCTCAAAGGCTTTCATTGAAAAATCAAAATTTTTCAGTTCTCTGTTTCTAAATTATCCGCACATTTCAAAGGCAAAACTGATATCTCCAGGTCCTCAGGTCTCCAGGTCAAGAAGAAAAAGTAATTTAAATACTACTGATTCATCTCATTTTGCTCCATCCGCTAGCAGAAAATGAATTCTCACATATGTTTATATAACATCAGGCATAAATCTAGGGTATAGGTGAAATAAATGGATTGGGATCACCATCAAACATTTTTTGCCGCTCTAATGCCAACAGGGTATATGAGCTCTAAGTAGATTAGATGAATAGGGCCGACATCAATGAAATTCAAGTGTACGAAATTCTACAGAGAAAAAATTAATTCACCTTGATAGAGACTCGAACCCAAATCCCTCGAAACCGTACCCAGTGCTTCATTCAGTTAACCTACCTGAGGTACTCACCAATTTTGTCTAAATTCAAGTAGTTATAACAAGTTTACGATACTGAGCTACACCTTCCTCCATGTCTTCTCAGCAGCACTCACTTTGTTTTCTAACCGAATTTGCCCTTGATCTACGAGGGTAGAATTCACAAAGTGCTATTTCCATTGGCCAGAGTAGTTCTGAATTGGTTTAAATATGCATAGTTTCTTTGTTTTTTCAGAATCATCTGACGCATATTTAATAATAAACACAACCCTTCCCTAAATTTGCTCAAATATGACAAAGGATTCTCCTTACGCTGTTGAAACGGTCTTCCGGTTGGTAGTTAGAAGGATGTTCAACGCATAGGACTATACGCCGTTCACCAAGATATATTAATGATAATACTGTTTTATTTGCTCTGGGTACAAAACCTCTATAATCAGAATTTGTTAATGCCCAAGGGTTTCATATGGTGGAAGACCGACATTGTAATTAAACAAAATTTGTATCTTCCACAATGTATTACAGATTGTACAACCGGTTTCGGCTGCTATGCCGTCATACCTTTATGCCAGAGTGTAGCTGATGGACAAACAGCCGAAACCGGTGGTACATTCAGTAATAGGTAAAAAGAGGAAGTAATCCAGGTAATATTATAACAATATGATCGTACTTTTGCATTTTGGGAAATAAACTTTACGCCCAAGTAAGATGTGATGCGCTGCAAACTTTGGAGAATACGGAAACATTTACGGCCGTATTCATAGATTCCTTAGTGAGCTACTATCGGCTAAGTAGCGCACTAACTAGTCGCCAACTATCAAAATCGTATTCATAGACTGCTACTAAGCTCAGAAGTGCCAAGTGAGCCACTATTTTAGAAGCTGATTCTTAAACACTCTCTCGCCTTTATGTATATAAAACTCTAGCCTGTGTTTTTTGTTCATTAAGTCCAGTTTACATGTTTTCCACTTATTTTATTTTATTAAGTACTAGTATTTGTAAACACGGCAAACTTTCTCAGATTTTTCTTCTTTTACCTTAATGAAACATTCACAATAATACTAAGGCTTGTCCAATGCTGCAAATCTACCGTATTTTTTAAATCCTGATTATATATTACTTTTTGTGGACTTAAATATTCAGTATTTCATTGCATTTTGAGCATACACAACGCAACAACGGAAAATGTATGCTCAAAATACTTACGAATTATGACCACCGGTCAGTGACAACGCATGGAAGCGTTAGTGTGACAAAAACTTTGCCTCTGGTCAGGGGTTAATACATATTGCCATATAAACGGCCTACGCAATAGCAACTCCAACTCTAACAACAAACACTCGGATTTACAGCGATTACCTCCACCTTTTCCGCGCTTGAGCCTGAAAATCTGAACTTCCTCAAGTTTTGCAATCGTCCCCGGGGGTTCACCGCGCATGAATATGGTGATTCCCCTCGTTTATGGCCTCTTCAAAAAATAAAAATCTCCCTCGCCCGTGCGTATCCGCGCATATTTCCTCTCCTTAATGCACATCCTCGGCGGAGAGAAAATATTCCCGATCCTTTGCTCCCTGAAAATCTCCTCCGTCTCCTCCTTATGCGGGGCACTTTGGCTAACCATAATTTTGTCTCTCCCGGGCACACACGCTCTGAATGATTCTTGGGAGACAAATGCACCCTAAGCCCCTCGTCCGTGCACGTACATGCGAGGGTATCCCTCCAGGGAGTCCCCGAGTGTGATGGGAGTGTGGGTAGTTAAAGAGAGGGGGCGGGTGGGAAGAGCTGAAAGTGTTCAGCGGCCATTCAAATTCCCACATCCCTCTCCGCTTCCTCCTCTTTTTTTATTTATTTCGACAAAACGGCCCATAACTCAAAGTCTATGGCCCTTGTTGAGCTTCTTCGGGGTCCCATTCTTCTCGCGAAGGAAATGTGCAAACGTAACACACGCCCCCTCGACAAGAAGAAACACACACTCTTCCCTTCATTCTTCCCACCTCGCACTCTCTGTATGTTTCACCCCATAATCCTTTTCCATCTTTTATTTCATTCTCTCTCTCTCACGTTAAATTATTAAAGCTCTCATCGCGAGTGCGGATGCACACGGTCGCTTTATTATTGTCGTTTTTTTCGCGAAAAGAAACTTATTGAAAATCACGCCGGAAGATGGTGCTGGGTGGCGGGCGTGATTAAAATGCACATCTAGACGAGCACATATCAGGGTCCTCTGGGAGATTCTTCTTTTTTCATGTACTCAGTTTTGTCATCAGCGGCAACAGCATTGATTCAACACATGTCCTCGCTGCACGTATTGAGAAGAACATTTATTGTATGACTTCGAAGAAGATGGTTATACTCGAGGGATCAAATATTAAATTTACATTAGGGGTAAACTTAAATAATTTAAGAATGAATTAATTTCCGAGGAGATGCAATGTTCACGTTCTGCCTTCTATATGCGAGGTCCCGAGTTCAATCCCTTGAGGATGCCTGAGGTGACTTCGCTTACACCACCCGTTTTTGTACTTACGGAAAGCAAGACACGAATATAATGAATACAATTTTCATTAAAAGCGTTAGCCATTCATTGGGGAAGGTAAGACGTAGAGGTATAATAGAGAAGATCGAGGTTTAGAGAGTACACTGTTTAACTCAATGCGATGCATTAGGCTAACCCATCCTCACCATTCAAAGTATTATTGTGCTTTTTCTCCCTATTCTAATATTCTTAAGAAGCAAATACAAAAAATATACAACTCTGAAATGAAATATAAATTGCCTTTCTAACGACTAAATAATAAAAGAAACATATTTTGTCCCATAAATATCATCAAGAATACAAATCCAAGACTTGGCTTGCCAATACCCTCCGCGTTTGTTTTAAGCGCCCATATTCCGCTTGACATATAGTATTTTCAATCACTCATACGAGCTGGCACCAATTAGGAACCATAAATGTCCAAATAATGTGCCACTTATTTGGTAAGTAATGTTTGGCCCGAGAGTAACTTAAGCTAAATTCCCTGCTATAACAAATATGAAAGGTTGAGACCTGATAATATTCCAATAAATCACGTGATATGGTTTTGCTTTTTTCCCTCTAAGTGAAATAATCATATGGAATTTAGATGCTTGAGCCTGTGACTGCATTTTATTAACTTAATAATAGCACAATTATTTGAACGATATTAAAAAAACAATTGACCGTCAATAATATAGACCTAGTGAAATTAAATGAGATAAATTGGGTTTTAGTTCCAGTGAAAATTATAGAAAATCTTGCGACCCTTTATAAGGGGGGACATCGGAAAACAATATAAATTTAATTAATTTGTCAGAAAGTCAAGTTGAAGAGCTACTTCCAGAACTGCTTGGTAATATTGATAAAAGGACGAAGCTAACGACAAACAGCGATTGTGATCTAATAAAAATCTGTCGAGTAGTCACTTTCATCGCGATTAATGTAAATATTAAACAAATATCGGATGCTTTAGTCGGGCTGAACTCATACCAGGCGGATAACAGAATTTCCGTGAATTCAAATCCAACTCAGACAGGGTCGCTGCGTTTCACATAGGTTTACGACGTTCAATTTGACGGTAATATGTGGTCATATCTGTTGGAGAATCTAACTCACATTTCAATATTAATTTAACTAATCATTCCCATGCACATACCTATGTATAGAGAGCCACAAAGATTATTTTCAAATTCCATAAATCGGGCACTTATATAGAGATTTTTCCTCGACCAAATCTATGAACTACGCCTCGACTTCAAAATACGATATAATACGATAGATCACATTTTTCCTGTTATGATTTCGAATTTGATTGTGAAAAAAAAGATTCTCTGTACCTACCAATAAGCGTCTTTTTTGCTGACGAATGTATTCGAGTGCTTCGAAAACATCGACCGTCCCCTCCGTGGGAGCACCCCGCTTGCGACCACGGAGGGTTGCTTTTCCCCCAATGGAACTTAGTGGGAACTGGTAAGCAGTTGTCGAATCTCCAGTGGGCGATGTTTACGCGGAGCACTGCCGTGGGACCTGAGGGTTTTGCCCGCCCAGGAAAATTTTGCCGTCGTCGACGCGTAGGTAGTGGCTCGTAAGCCCCCAACCTCGATACCCCATCAGGGCACCGCCAACACCCCTGGGGGAGCCTCGACGTGGGGGCGGGGTGGTGCTTCCCCGCCGCACCTGCATCTCCCATGGGCGGAACCTATGCTCTCTAGCAACGGGCACGCGAGGCACCACTCGCAGCATCAAGTATTGAAAGAGGGCACTCGCACAAAAAGCCAAAGATCTCCCCCCGGTGGGGAGAGGGTGTTGTTTTTTCCAGCGGGATTGGCACATCGTGCATGGGGGGATCGGCTGTTCACCTGACGCTTGTTCCACGGTCTCTCCCTACCCCGCGGGAAACGAAGAAATTATTAAAGCGTTCTCTCCTCGTTCTCTTCCCCAAAGCGGTCTCAAGGAATCCCGATAGCTCGACTTCAGCCGCGACGTAGCACTCAAGGGCGAGATGGCTGATTGGAAGGGTGTCGCGGGATATTCCATCCGTACCTTTAACACCCATATGAGTTTGTTTGAGTACGGGAGAGTGCAATGTGGTAAATTAGTCAAATGTGTATCAAGATGCGAAACTCTTCCGTCTCCGTGTCCCATTTACTCGATTTAATGTAGATAACATAGTTTTATGCAATGAAACTCGATTTTTTTCGAACAATACAAGCTAGTTGACAACAACACGAGTCGTTGACCATCCACATGCGTTAAGTGTTCGGGCAATCTTGCCCTAAGCAAATGAAAAATGTGAAACTTCAACGACCGTTCTCTGCTATTTAGGAAAGAGTGAGATGATACAAAAAATCAATTATCTGGACGAGATAAAATTAAAGGAAGAAACAACGCGGTAATTTAATTTGTTATAGCATCCCATGCAAAGTTGGGGGATCATGAGGCGTATCATAGTCAAAGGCCAAAGATTTTTTTAGTTCGCTAAATTCACTTAACCTTTCCCCATTTCACACACGTTAATAAGGTATTTTGGGAGGCTATAAGTTCCCATTTAAAGTGTAAAGTAACTAAAATAAACCTTTCGTAAAATTATAGGGAACTGCATCCATTTTGCATGGCAAAGAATCTTTGATAAAAATAACAACCTGACCAATATCGATACTAATATGACATAATTTTTTTGCAATACGTTGATATTTATTCTTAGATATTTTTCCCGAATATATTGCGTTATCGTTCATATTGCAGGCTTTGCTATTAGCAAGAATTAGGCGAACGTTACACTCAACCACAAGCAGCTGCAAGGCAAGTTACACCAACTTTCGAATCCCGTAATTCAGCGAAACTATTTTATCCCAGTGAAATAGGGATATAAATTCTTTAGGTGTACAATTTAGCCTTAGTAAGGTCACATTAGTTCCGCCGAGTTAGACTGATGTGCACGATTAATGAAAATTCAATAAAAAAATATAATATATCCCCTAATCTTAAAAAAGCAGCAAATTTCCAAATCACAGAGAAGTCTTTTAAGCTCATCTCGTTAAATTTCTGATAAAATATTGAAATATTATCGGCTATAAAAATTTGATGAAATACATCGAGGAACGGGTACAACTTAGCCGAATGATATCGAAATGTCTAATGTATCTATTCATATTCGAGAAAATATTTTTACTTTGGATAGTGAGGACATTTTTTTCAGTTTACGTTACCTGGTGAGTGTAACACCGAGAAACACCAACTCCCTTTTTTTTACATGGTGATTGTTTTACTTATAGCATACTCGGTCAGTATAAACGGCAATAAAGTTTTTACATTGAGAATACTGGGAAACTTCTAAATATTAGCGCTAATGAACAGATTTAAATAAATATTTGCTTCCACAAATTATAAATACTGAAATTTGCTTCATCTCTTGATAAAAATTGAAAGGAATGGTGATGGGTGTTCCGAAACTTATATTTTTAAATACTGGAATTTTTTAAAAGGCGCAATAAATGCCTCTTAACCTAATGCGCCTCACGTACAAACACTAGGTAATCAAAATAATTACGAGTTTCACATTCACATTTCTTCGCTTTTACTTGGCCATACCAGTCATCAATCGCGGAAACATAAAATTTGGAAAATGGAGGGGTAAAAGCTTACGAAAACGACCAGAAAACGATGGTCTTTTGAAGACGTTTCCGCGAACAGGTAAAAAAAAAGATGAGAGCGAAGGAGACGAGGAACGGGATGCGGGGAAATGGAGAAAAAGGAGTCGCACAGAGGGAGTGGTTGGTGGACGCTTGAGAAATTGAAACGCGAGAGAGAGATAGAGAAGGACTGCGGACGAACAAGGGAGTGAAAAACTGCGCGAGCACCGCGTGCGAGAGGGAGCCAACGGCGAGAGGGAGAAACAATGAGAGGCAAGAGAAAAAAAATGAGAGACGAAACGGGCTTTGGTCTTCGCTTCTCGCCGGCGCATCACCACACGGAGAGCTTGGAGAGAGAGAGATCATGGAGGGGATGGTGGGCGACAAAAGAACGAATCCCCCCCCACTCCTCCTCCGACTCGGGATAAGGAATTCTGGCTTGCACTCCCTTCTCTCTCCTTCTTCTTATTACGGCGTCCGTGCACTTAGAGCGCGTCCCCAGAGTGCCCAAAGGGGAGGACGGAGAATTGAAGGGACTGAGTTTAAGGAGGTGCGGACGTAGTCCTACCATCCTTAAAAAAAAGGGCCGTCTCGGCGGAACCCTTGAAGAAATTTCTATCTTTTTTCCCTTCACATCTTTCCATCCCCCCCTACTCCATTCGTGCGTGAGCTTCTTTGAGGACTTACGCCGGAGAAGTGACGAGCGCAAGGGGGCGTGGCAAAGCCGAGCAAAATGAGCATCGAAGTCGACTGCCGAGAGTTTCACTCAACGGAGAAAAATTTTAGGAATCGCTCATCAATAGGTGTACATAATGGAATTGAAGTGAAATCACGCAATTTTCATTGACCAATAACCCTTCAAACACACGATGCGTGAATGAAGAGAGAAACAAGAGGAAACATGATCTAGGCCTGTTTAAGTTTATCTATTGATAAAAGAACTCAAAACTACGGATAAAAATTTATTTTCACTGATGATGGTGACAAAATTTTCTGTAGCAAAGAAATATAGTCATTGAAATTGAGCACCTAGCTGTCTCTATGGCTTTGATTAAAGAAGATAAAAACATAAATAAAGATTTTTCATAAAAATATTAATTTTCCACTAGTTTACATACAAGAATTTGGTAGTAAAATTCTTATGACTTGATCGAACGACTTCCTGTTTTTTTGTTAGATTTGAAAATTGCTGGATTTAGAAGGCCGAAAATATTTCAGTTTTTCATACGAATGGCTACCTACTTCCTTTTTCTATTTTGTTCGTCTACTTTCCATTCTAGATTCTCATTATCAAGAGGTTTATATAGGTCACCCTTTTTCTCCATCTTGTAGGCAGCTATAAATTTTCCTTTCTTTTGCACGGCCTTCGTGCCTATCTTAAGGGGTATCATTGTGGCTTTCAACCAATCACCTTTATTATTATGACTTGTTCGAACGGCTTTCTTATTTTATATTGTAAGATCTAGTAATTTTAATCTTCCTCTCCACTCTAAGCAGCACTTTTGCCTTAGTTATTAAATATATTCTCATTTTATTCCTTTAAGTGCCAATGTTTCGGAGCTGCTCAGAGCTATGCTTCTTTCATAAAACAGTGATTTTTTTCCCACTGAATATAAATCGGTAAACATCATTTCTCTCCTCATAACAAATGGTTAAGGAATGCTGCTCCTCACATCTAGAACTTAGATCCAATTTCCGCTTGGATTCATCCTAGTCTCGTCTCAGTCTCATCTCAGTTTGGTCTCAGTCTCGATCAGCATGCTGATCAAAAAAGCGAGCTCCGCCTATGCCTATTATTTCCATTGTATTGTAATTATTTATTCCGATTCGCTTTTTATTTTGCTTTTATTTCCATACGCTTCCGTATTATTTAGAATAATCTATTTCTGATGCTGATTCCTTCATTTGTCCCATATTGTCCGAAACCAATTCAATAAATTCTTACGTATAGAGCTTCATCAATTAAATATCTACGTTTGCAAAGACATTGTCCTATATCATTATGAGCTTTGTGCAAATATTGATCTGAACTGTGGGAATTAATGAAACAATTCCTTGCTGTTGTTTAATTATTTCAACGTTTCCGCCGCTTAAACCGTGAATAGAGCTATAAGTACCTATCATGACGGGAGGAAGAGTTAGAGGAGGTGAAAAATAAGCTTGTCTTCCTTCTTCGCAAAGAACACGCGGGGATAGGATTTTTCCGCACTTTAAGAGAAAGGGGGAGGGGCAGATCTAAATGGAATGAGAGGGGGGTGGATAAGGAGGTGCGAGAAGTCGGGTCGGCTGGGGTGAATGGAACGGGAAAGATGAGTGAGCAGGCGATACGCTAAAAATCGTTATTGGTCGTTGATGGGATGTGTTGGAGATATGGAATGGGATGGAGTGGGAGGGTAGTGGATGAGCTCAAGGGGGTGGAGGAATGAAAGAAGGGGATGAGCGAACAAGGGGAGGAGAGGCCTTGGCATGTAGATCAAGTGTAAAGGGTCGACGAGAATAATGAATGAAAAACGCGCCGAAAAAATGAGGGCCTGGAAAGAAGGAAAAACTATACGCAGACGGAGGGAGTGGAGTTAAGAACGCGATGGAGATGAAGTTGGTATATGGAGTATCGCTCTTACCCGACTAAAATGTGAGAGATGATCATGGGATCAAACATTTGGGAAGCAAATGCAATATAAACTGATCCCGAGGACCTGGGTTTGAATTCCGGTTATGGCGAAGATTAATTTTGATCTAGAAGACTAATATCAAAGTGGGTGCTATGCAGCAGAGCACTTCATGTGCACCACTCCATTTCGATATGACATTATATAGTAGATATTTCTTCAGCTTAGGCTAAGAATGGGCTAATACCAAACATAGGTTTCTCTTTAATCTCCCTCCATTCCCAATCAATCATATCTTCAGCGCCTTGCCCACCTATTCTTAGTGACACAAATAACTTCAGTTTTGGATAACCATCTCAACTAGCACTCTACTCAACATAAAGAGAATATCTCGGAGTTTGTTGGTTAGCATAAAAAATGGAGAATTAACACCAATACCAAATTTTTCGTAGGAAGAATTTGCAAAAATCCGGAAACAAAGTGTATAATAATTATACATAACTTCATAGTCATGCATATTAGATCACCCGGAAAAGCAAAAAGCGATGTTTTATTACAAATAAATTTGATAAAGAATAGATGACTCAGCCTAATTGCACGAGTAATCAAATTTGTGACCTCAACTACCTAGCTGAGGAAGACAGATCCCTGAGAGAAGATAGCAAGGCTAGGAGAGAATAGATTTGGGTAATATGCTTACCACACAATGAATGTGATTGAAAAAACTAGGGCTTTGATAAAAGACGTGAAAGAGGAGGAGGGCGAAAAAAATTCTTCTTTTAACTCCTTAATTCCTTCCTTCATATTCCTCCATCTTTAGTCCTACTCTTCCATCTCACTACTTGAATTCTTTAAGCACTTCCTCCTTATTCCTTGGCGCGGAACAATTTATTCCCTCCAACACTTCCGATGGACACCTTCCTCATCTTCCGAATTTCCCTCCGTACGGCGCGAGGAATGGGGAAAAGAAGAAGACGGCAGTTGCCAAACGAGAGAAAACGTAAAATAAATACATATGCACACTGAAGTGTGTGAGCACATATGTAATGAGCAAGGAGAGGTAAATGGAAGGATGTGGCGTTGTTCGCGCACAGCTGGAGCTTTCCGAAACAGCTAAGTGATGCATGGGCGCTCGGAAAGTCTCTTTGGACCGTGCGATTTCCAGAGCATTTCTTTTTTCCTCCCCCTCTTCCTCTACTTTACAAATTTACGCTTCTTTCCTCGAAAGCTTTCTATGCATCTTCCAATAGAGCGTACCGTGAAATCCGTATAAAGTGTTCTCCACTTCCTTCCCGTATAATTTCGGACTGGAAAAGCACTGCTTAGCCAGGATGAAATAATTACATCATTTAACGACCGATGAAAATAGAGGAACCGTTTTCTTAACTACGTCAAGGACACATTATAGGTATTCTTTTCTGAGAGCAAATGGAAGCATTAATAAGTTAAATAATAAAATTTCATATAATTCGCTGATTCATGCACCATTGGACAACTCCAAGGAAAACCTAATTCAGAAGCAATTACGATGTAGATTCAAATGACTTATTTAGGAGATTTCCTTATAAGGACTGAAGATAGTCAGGTGGGTAGAATTAATGGACTGTAGATACTTGGGAGTAAGACACGAGAGATATAGCCTTCATACAATTAGTTCAATAGGAAGTATAGAACCACGCATGGACATTTTTTGGTATATTTTTACTTACTTACGCAAACTAAAAATTGTAAACAGCTCAATATGTATATAATTGGAATTATGATGAAATGGGAATTTAAATACTAAAAGTAAATGGCCAGCTTATCAAAAAGGCCAGTTCCCTGCACTTTTTTCTTTTAAAAACGCCTGGTTTTATCTGAGTTATCGCATATGACCTATCACCTTTGGTCCCTCTGGTGTTGACCTCTCTCAAGGAGTCCAGTATTAATTACGCTCCTTCAATAGGTGTCTTATGCTGAAGGCGGCGTCACATTTCTCATACTTTCTCTTAAACGTGAAGAGATAGAAAATGTGGATTAGAGGTGAAACAGAGGATCTTTGATTAAGTTTGTGAATAGTCAAATTAACCAAAAAGAAAATTCCTTAGCAATGATTATCAAAATCAGAACTATATGACAATATATTATCATTGAAGACTCAAAGAGATCGCTAGCGCTCACAGTACACTAAACCACTTTCACAAAAACAATATAGCAGCCAAAATATAGTGAATATACCAAAAACCACTTTCAGTAAGAAATACCAGCCATTGACATAAAATTTTAATTTATTTTCTCTTAGGAATGTGATACATATAAGAATGACAAGGTGAAGAACTCTAGAATTTATACATAACTAAAGTACATATTTCATTTGTTTGCATAAATTCGTTAGGAACCCAGTTGAACATATGAATTTGACATGTTTTAATTCCCGAAATTTTTTTCACTATCCAGAATGACATATCCATGAGCGTAGTTTATTTCCATTTTTACCACAAAAACTTCCTTTTTTACCTGCCATTAGCACTCAACTGCTTATTACATTACTGACACTTCTTCATTCAATATTTTTTCGTCGTCAAATTTCGCTTTCTTCTGTCTCCTGCAGCTAATGGCTTAACTTGTTATCCTCTCCATATATCTACCTTTTTCCATTCATTATCAGGTCTATGTTACGATTTTCTCGATATTAACGCTCACTTTTCTTCATTGGTCATGCCAACAGCTCACGCCAATCACACTACGAGATACAGGGACCACTTGAAGGATTTTTATGTTTAAATGTTCCTCCTTTCAATGGCACGTGAGAATTTTACTCATATAACTTCCGGCAGCTTTACAAAGTTGGAGAAAATGCACTGTTCCGACGAGTATTTTAATGAAAGGGAAACAAAATAAGAACGAGGGAAATGAAAACCAAACATTGATAGATTGCACTTTAAATCGAAGAAATGGAAGGACTATGGGCAGGCTGAGAAGATCAGCATTCAAATATCTTTAGCAAACAAGACTTATGGACGCGACCCAATAGGAACATAGAAACCTCTTTAAAATGAGTACAGCTTCTCTTCGCCTCCATGAGGAATTAAATTAACTATCTTCAACGCTAACTCTTCGATTTCCTCCCACCGTCATCAGTTGATGTGCTCTTCCCTCCCTTGTTCCTTAAGCATAATAGGTCCCACCTTGGGATAAATAAGAAAATATCTACGTCCACAAATCACATAAACAGCTGCTGCAAGGGCGTAAGGAAGCGGATGCTAAGACACAGGACATGGAGAAGGAAATGAATACGGAAAAAGAAATTGGAGAAAGAAAGTATAAAAATTGACTCGTGCTTTGACTGATAAATACATGGTGTTTTTCCAGTGATCTTTAAGGTAGTTTGAGCGAGATAGTTCCCTAGTCATAAGGGACACCATATTTGAATTATATGTTTTAATGTCAGAAGTTGTAGGAAGCATGAATTATATATTGCATTATTAATAATGCAATAGTATCTTTTATATGACTGAATTTCCAGGTAGTTAAATAAAAATATGTACATAAGTCAGTAATTTGATTCATTATTTTCATGTGGTAAGTCCATCTCAACGGCAGTTTCTTCGCGATTCTGAAAAAAATTACTGCGGTAACATTATGATTTATTTTCAAAAATAGATGAGAAAATATACAAGCTACACACTGTTAATTCTTTGACGAGATTTATGTGTTATAAATTCTTCATTTTGTAAATAATGTCCCTCGGGAGTGAATACACGCACCATTCCCCATGTGTATGGCTGGTATTTTTCGTAAAAAATCTCGGAAAGTAGTTCGGTACGGGGCTGATACTTTGGTATCTATGGAATAGTGAGATATATTTCTTCAAAATGAGGCCAAATGGATTGATTTATAAGTAAAATGATGTTTCACTCAAACTACCTTAATTGTTTGTGGGAAGAGGGAGCTTCCTAATAATCTGTTCAGATGTTTATCACTCTTATTGTGTCGCTTCTATCAGTTATAGAGATGTATTGAGAGGTTTGAATTATATCTTTCATGTCACTCTGAAACTCGCCTGATCAGATCCCACCGTGTAATCTATGTCTGAAATGCGCGATCAAAAAGAATACTGGGATTAGTTAGAAGAGCTAAGTAATCAGAGGGAGGAGTGTCGTTCGGGAGAGAGAAGAAGGAACCATTGATGGAGAGGAGAAGGTTGAAGGTGGCCTCCTCGGGAGCATTGTGCTCGGGAGTCTTGAAAGGAGAAGGCGTCAATGAAGGAAGAGGATGGAGGGTTGGTGGAAGGCATGGGGGAAAGATTTAGTGGGGGTGGGTGTGACAAAAGAGGGGGTGAAACAACCCCTCCACCCCTTATCCCCTGCATCCCCACCCCCCACATCGCGCTAATACTCCCCGATATTCGCGGAACCCCCTTTATTCCTCCCCTCTCACTATTGCCTCCTCATACCCCCGCACCTCGCCTCCCCTACACCATTCCCCACACCACCAGCGATTCCTTTTCTTTCTCATCACCACTTCCATT
This sequence comes from Ceriagrion tenellum, assembly GCA_963169105.1. Lineage (NCBI taxonomy): Eukaryota > Metazoa > Arthropoda > Insecta > Odonata > Coenagrionidae > Ceriagrion > Ceriagrion tenellum. The sequence continues at coordinate 96,514,212 of OY720633.1, read as the reverse complement.
TCGCCATCATCGGAGAAATTTCCCTCCCTCCCCATCAGTCTCGCATACATCCCCCAACCACTTCCCACCACTCTTTCCCCAATCCAGCTCACGCCACCAAACCCTCCTCCCCCTCCTCAGTTTTCCTTTTAAGAGACTCCAACACGCCGCCGCCGCCGGAATACACCCCCTTCTGCGTCCTCCCCACCATTCCCCGACAAACCCATTCCCTTCCCCACCACCAAACTCCGTTTCAAACAATGAACGCCCCCCTCCGCCAACCCCATCAGCCAACCTCCTCTACTCTTCCCCCCCCCCGTTTTAAAACTCCGTGAGTTCCTATACCTCCTTCCTCACCTCCTACCTCTTCCTCACTCTTAACTTTTACCCCACCCCTCTCTCCTTAAGGTACCTCCCACTTCCCCCTTCCCATTTCTTTTAAACGGGCCGAAATAAATAAAATAATGAACGTCTTCCTTCCCCTCAAAGCGATGCCTTCTCATCCCCACGCACAGAAGGACTGTTGTCGCGAGTCTTCCCCCCCCAGCTCCACCACCATGATTTGCTCCTTCCCTTTCCATTTCCACCCTCCTTTCAGTCGTTTTTAAGTGAGATCTTCGCGATGTGCGACACACGCAGATTTCCTCAGCTCGCTCCTTCTCGTCTCTGATCTTAACCCTCCCCCCCCTCACCTTGGCCCAAAACCCCATTTCTCCTCCTGCTTTCCAATTCCCCTCTTCTCCTCTTCCACCCCTCCAACACCACCTCCTGCTCTCCTCCCACCCCCCTCCTCAACTTCCTCCACCAACTCCCTCTTGATTTTCTTCGCTGCTAAAAAGACTGCTCACTTGCTCGCTCCCAGAACGCTTAAAAAGGTGTTGTCCCCACCATAGGACGCCATCAAGGACCCTACTTAATCTTTTCCTTATTATTTCTTTGCGTGCGTATACCTCTCCGTCGATACACCCAACCGCTACATTCACTTTTCCTCCTTGAGCATCTTACTGCCGGCCGCTAACGAGTAGCTTCCTTCCACTTCCCGTCTATGAGACAATAGCCGTTGCGTCGTCTTCGGGGAAGATATCGCTTGCGTCCCTTATCTGCCCCCTGCCGGAAAAAGGGGGAGTTTCCCACTCGTTCATGTATTTTTTTACTCTTCCTTCGCCCCGCCGAAGATTCGCGGGTTATTAGTTCTCTCTCACCCGTCTCTGTCGGTGCCGCCCTTATATATCGGGCTAGTCTCACCTCCACCGCGAGAACACCGGCGGGTGTAAGGGGTTCTCCCGGGTGCGCCACAGCGGTGCTTCCCCACTCTCGTTCGGTGGTGGGGGATTCGAATTACCTGTCGTTTACCCCCCCGTTCCTCTCCCACTCAAAACCCCCTCACTCTCTCGCGAAGGAAGTGCATGATTCTTTGATCGGCCGTCTTAAAACGGAGTGGAGGGGATACGCAAATTCATCTTGGCTCCCTTCCACCTTTTTCTCTTCCCCCCAGTCCCCCCGTCTTGCAAAACCCATTCCCTTTCGTCTCGCGTCATACACCCTTTCTTACCTCCTCCATCGCTGCGGTGATCAAGCGACTGAAGAGCGAGCACGGACGGTGGCGAAAAAGACTTCGCGGCAGAGACGGCACCGTCGAAGCGGGGAGACCGCGGGCGAGAGATTGAATGTCGGCCGCGGCGTTCGGTATTTCAAACGACCCACACGCCGCGAACGGAGTGCTGCTCTTCCACGTGTTGAGTGTGCGTCTGTGTCTTGTGATGATTGGAGCGGGAATGTGAGAGGGTAGAGAAAATTGCGGGGACGCGTGAGCGGTTAGGTCTGTATAGTGCCGACAGATGGAGAGAAAGACGAGAGAGAAAGGGGAAATCTTTCCGCGGCTCCGTTCCGCAGTGAGTACCACGCGGTGAAAGGGGAGCTGAAAATGGCGGCCGACGCTTGCGTGAGCACGAAGCGGCCGCCGCCGCCACGGGGGAGTCGCGGCGGAGGTTTTGTCGGCGACGCCCAGGGGAAGGCGCCGATGAGGAGGCTCGTTTGGGTGACGGCGTGCGGCTGTGTCGACATCTTCCTTCCTGCTGCTAAGTGGTTACCTGTAAAGTAGGGAAAACCGAAAGATGAGAGTTCAGTTTGCATTGTGACTCATTTTTAGTGTGCGAGCTTTTCGCCATCATGGAAGCATTGCCTTCCTGTCCAGGCCGTGGTCAATCGCCCTCCTTTCCCAGTTCAAGATGACCAAGTCCTCAGACTCGAATTCGAAGAAAATCGACAGTTTTCGTCGAAGTAGTGGTTCTTCGGATAGTTGGATCATAGGTGTACAGTCGCAATTGAAGCAAGTCGCTCTCGGGTCCAGCATTTTTCCATTCACACAAGTTCATCATGCAAGACGACAAGCGTCCGCAGAGAAGTTAACAAGTGAGATCTCTTCGGAAAAGTGTTTCATCGAAGAGCTGATGTTTCGGTGGACAGTCAAACTGTGGAAGTGAGGGAGTGTTGAAGGTGGTGTCCAGTTTATCCGTCCCGCCTCTACGAAGAAGAAGTGTGCTTCACACCCAGGCCACCTCCGCAGTCGTCCCATCCGTTGATCCCGAGCGAGTGACGCCCGGTGAGTATGGGACAAGGTTTTTAGGTGAGTCGCCGTGGTTCGCGTCGGTCGCCAGCAGAGTGTGTACGCGAACGATTGACCAGCGCAGTCGTACCTTAACCTCGTCCCCCATCTCCCCACACCCACCCCCGGTCCGCCACGAACAACTCGAATATCCCCACTCCCTCCGTCCCTCGGCCCCTTTCCCTCCCCCTCACCCCCTTCTACGCCTCCCTCCTCCCCATTCCCTCCCGCCATGTCCTCCCACTACGGAGAACCACGCATGGACAACAGAACACGCGTCTCCACCTCCCAGCTCTCCCCCTGGCTTCAGTCTCCCACCCCCACATCCGTTCCCGCTGGAGCATGTGTGCGTCTGTCCCTTCCATATCCAGTCAGCCTCCTCCCGTCCCTCGCTTCCCTTCTCAATCCTTTCGCACTCTCTCGGAAACTGCCGTGTCCACAAGCCACTCCTCCCGCTCACCAGCCAATACATAAATCCATCGCCGCACTCCCACTCCCGTCCTCCCGGACGAATTCGTAGGCCGTAGAACGAGGATACTATGCTTCACTTTGCGGAATTTGTCGGAAAAATGGGCGCAATGAATACACGGGTCATTGTTTTGTAATAAAATTTCGTTTAATGTCACAAATGAATACGTATTAATCAATTCCGGCTTAATAGTTGTCTAAAATTTTGATAATTAATATCAACAATGATGCAAAGTATCTCCTGCAGTGGATAATTTATAATACAATTTTCATTCCTTTTGATATTTAAAGGAGAAGATAGTAGAGATTCAAGATGAAGTAGTTACATGGTGAAGCTCAAAACGTGTCCATCATTTATTCTCGGAATTTTTTTGTGTATTTTAGTCGAGAGAATCAGGCTAATGGCGGAGTATTTCTCAACCCAACCAGCTCGTTTACTGACTCATATATCCTTCTTAAGAATTATTCTTCGTATCTGACTCAAACAGGACAGAAAATCTCACCTTTATCTCCCTTTGCTATGTATACTAAAGTAAAATTCTCTTGTAATTTTATGAAAAGTACTTATCTAATTCAGATGCAAAAAAATAACCCTCGTCTAACGGGATGCATGCAAACAAGTCTGTAGAGTAAGTACCATTGATTGGTGCGTTGGAAAGGGACGTGAAGGAACCGGTCTAAACTCTCGGTTTTGGATGACATTGTTTTTCATGGAAATTATTTTCAACTCCCGTGCAAGTTCTATGAAAACATTGCTTGGATCAAGATACTCTTTCATGCGTTTTGAACGGAAAGCCGCGTATTTCATTGCCCCATGCGGATTTCGCTCAACCATTAAATTATTCTAACTCATATGTGGCGCAAAGTGAGATTGAATTATATACGATATCATTTGGCAAAAAACTTGAAAATAAACGATATTGATAGAGATTGTTGATGACAACTAGGGCATGCTGAGAGTACTTTGTAGAATTGAGTGAAACTCATTGTTGATTAAAACTCGATGTGGCCATGAAAATCATTATCTTACTTCCTACCTCATTTTAAGGCTCAAAATTGGCTGATTGATATCCACTAATGAAATTTCCGTAAATAAAAATTGAACTACAGGTAGTAGAGGAGCTAGTAATATCTCGCTCGCGGTGCCCAAGCCGTCTTGTCCTCGCTCTCCTAAGCCAAGAGAGTTTAGCGTATCCCCATTTACCGTTGGGTCCTCCTCAGAGGACGTTTGAGAAGATTTTCCTCCTCCAATTCGCACTTATTCCCCACCGATCGTGAATGAGTTTGGTAGGATGCTCGGCCGCCACAAGTCGGGTCGGCAGACGAGTCGCATCGGGAGAGATGGTTGACGTGCAAAATATATGCGAGCTATAAGATTTAGGAATTTTTAACTTTAAGGTGGATTAGTCACGTACTTTCCATCTAGAAGGCATTTGATTTCTCATCGATTAACAATAAGTCTCCTCAAGTATGTCATTAAATATAAAATAATTTAAAGAAAGAGTTACAGAAAATACAAACACGTGACAAATATAATTTCCCTAAAATATTTCACAACGACCAGGCAAGAATTATAAGGCTCAAAGTTAACTTAGCCTCAGAGAATTACGAGTCAAGATTTATCACACCGAGATTTTATGCAGCAGGAATTGACAATTGTAAAATACAAGGTAAAAGTTATCAATAAATTACTGGTTCAAAACGTACACACCTGAGTACAATCCTTCAAAAGATCTTCGATTAGTATCTATCCCTGATAAAAACAGAGTTTCATTGGGGCCGCGGAAACGCAACTCTACGCGCCCGCTAATAAGGAGGAGTAATGAATAACTTTTAAACTACGAAACCTTTTGACACATGAATGATAATAATGAACCGGTATGTGAGTAAATTAGGCTTACTTGATAAAAAATACATGGGTACAGCTCGAAAAATCGAGTCCAATTTTTTATTTACGGCCGCGACTTATACTCCTGTATATGTCCCGCATTGATCAATCTCCAATCAATAAATCTTGAATAAGTAGCAGGGAAAATTCATTGTAAGCACATTTCAGACACCTTCAAGGAGCATTTCATCAAATTCAACCTGACTTCACATCGTTCGGATTAAACTGATGGATTAGTATCTTTCCCTAATCACGACTATGAGCACGCTGGAAAGTTCTTCCAGGGTCCTCGGAAAAACTCGCGGCTGGTAAGGGACATGTGGCGGCGATCCCAACGTAATTTTATTCTCTCTCCTCGGCTACTCCGCGCACTAATTAATTATGAGAGGGGGTTCGGAAAGAATTCCGTCGCACGGAAAAACCGCAGGCGATCAGAAATAAAGACCGCGCGGGAGTTTCATCGGGGCCGCGGAAACGCAGCTCTACGCGCCCGCAAACTCCTCATCGCCCCGCCACACCGGGGGCAGAAGGGGGCTGAGGGGGGATCGCGTCGTACCCTTTCAATCGAGATGGGGGGGTCGCGGTGAGTTCCGCACTAAATGAAAGGCCTTCGAAACAAAAACTTGAAAGAGCCGTGGAGATAGAAGGGTTAATGAGGAGTAAGGGGCGAAGTATCCCAATCGCGAGCCAGCCGCCAACAAACCACATAACCCCTCCCCCTCTATATATATAGTCTCTACCCCCTTTTCATACCCTGCCACGGTCTCTAAAACGCGCGGGAAAAAAACTATCAGAGCACGCACGAGTACGCGGTTTCTACAACAGAGGAGAAAAACGTACTGTTCTGCCGATGGGGAAGGAGTTTTCGGCTTGGGGTTGTTTCCCATGCAAAGCATATCAACTAGTTTTCATATTCCAAGCCCCCACATCCTTCGAGTATAAACTTAATACACTGCCTTCAGGTGCTCCAAATCCTAAGCTCATATAACTCTGGTTAAAACTTAATCCTAACTCAAGGAGCAACCATTTTCGAATCGGGAATCGAGCCCGCGCCCTTTGAGTCAACGGCTATGCTACCGAGGTCAGCTCGGTGTATCTGTATTCATAGGTAAGGATCAAACTGGTCACTTTCGAAATAGGAATTGTCAAAATAGCTTACTTCTAGGTGTTATTCAAGTTAAACTTGCCTTGTTTCAATAGTTTCTTTAATGTTGCCCAACCCTGGCAGGAATACAACGGCCGAGTGATTTTTATATCACAAATTTTAAGTGAAACGACAGCTTATTTTTTTAAGTTTTAATTTAATAACTTAAGTTTTATTAAATTGTATAACGTCAAGGAAATGATGCGATTGACCATAAACATCCAGGATCGAGGTAGGAATCAAAGCCCAGACCTTTGAGTGATAATCAGGGCAAGTTACCAAACTGGCTGCTCTTGTGAGCATGTAATAATTATCTTCCATCAAACGAGCGTGTAATATCGCCTCAAATGGAACAAATGAACACGCAATTCAACGGCCTCGGACTTTGGAAATGAGATTAATGCAGCGATCCCAAGCTCCGCGGGATCACCTTGCCGTCATAAACGAATCCGCCTCACACCTCCGCCCCACACTCCTTCCGCTCCCCGCTGTCCCCGACTCACCTCAATCAATGGATTCATAGCTTCCCTCTACAAACCATCTTCCCTCGACTTCCTCCTTTCCCGCACATTCTGCGTAATCCCTCTTCATTGAGCCAAAATCTCAAAAACCTCACGGCTGTCTAGTATAACCAAGCCCTCTTTTGACGCATATTAATGAATATGAGACAATCAGGTACGATACAGTACGAATTCCTGTCATTCAATGATTCACGACACAAAGGTTCATAAAAACAAATTTAACGCTAAAATTCAGAAAACAGGTTCTACATTAGCGAGATTTTTTGTGGCAACTATTGAATAAAAAACTTTGCTAAGCGCAAATCATCCAACGCTCAGACTCCAGCTAACTGGTAAAAAATTGGCGCGTTATTAATTTAGCCACCGAGCTCATGATTGTTAAAAATTCATTTTTCAGCACTGCAAATAATTCAGCAAGATCGCTTCAAGCATCAAGCCCAAGCCAAATTAGATCCCGTACCTACTAGTAGTAGCTACTTAAACAACAAGTGGCCTCATGTTTACACTTTTCTCATCACTTCCGAAGTTCACGCCAGAGTAAAAATCAGATGGAGAGAATATCTGTTTCCTCATCGTTGCCCATTTTTACCGAAAACTCCAGCAATACGCACTCTGGCCAGAGAGAAACCGCCCCAAAAACCAATCCCTTCACTACCCTCTCCTAAAGCCGCGGAGCCGTCGAAGCGAAGAGCCCTCAAAATTCAGTCATCACAACCGTCATATCCGGGATTAAAATCGCTTTTGGTAATAAAATTCTCATTGAGGTTCCAGGTAATTCTTCTCACTCGCCCTCTACCTTGTCTCTCCCTCTCCCGTTCGCAAGGAGGAAACGACTAATAAGGGGGCGAAGAGGTTTGGCTTCGGAAGATGCTCAATTCCTCGCTTTTGATTGTATTACTTTCCAATCATTAGCTCGCGGGATATGGTGGGCGGGATTCAGGGCTGTCAAAATGTGATGAGGAAATAAGAACAGGACGAAGATTGACCCGTGAAAGATGGGTATAATTGCTCTCAATCTTTTTTTAGAGTTGTTCTATGATGTAAGCTAAATATTGTGACTCACAAAATCCATTTAGCTAACATCAAGAATAATCACGTGAAGATTGAACTCCATTTATCAAAATGATTTTCAAATTTTACTACCCACCCATAGGCAATGAATCTAACTAACACTAATCGGGTGGGGAAAAAAATCATTTTTGAGACTAAAGGCCTGAAAGATCTTTCTGAGAAATTGCGACAGGATGGAAATTATATTGTGTGCGAAGAAAATATGTATTAAAGAAGTACAGAAATGGATTCTTGCGAGAGTAAGAGTTTTTAGGTGTGATGGCGTATTTCAAACCTGCGGCCGAGAGCAATATACACTAGCACAAGAGCCAATATGAATAAAGTATTCACTACATCTGTTGCTGATAAAGATGAATCGCTGATTCTCATATAGACTGACATTTGGACGAATAAGTTGAATTACATACGTGTTTTCTGCCCAGGCTAAGTTATCACGAAAAAATGAGAAGATACTTTAGCATACTAACACAACTCTTTATATATTTCATGTATTGTAAATCTATGACCGATTTCATAAATGGGGCGATTACTACTAGCCATTAACAACTATGGTTGCGTTACTTCTGCCCTTAAGTTCCTCGCACTCAACGTTTTAGTCACCGGGCCAAATTTCAGCGAAATGCCATGCACAAATACGCTGCTCAAATATTTCAAAATAAGTACCTTGTATTATCGCATGGAATATAGTGCTGGGAAAATTAACTCTTGATACTGCAGTTGGCATGTGAATTATGTTTGTATACTGCTTTGCTTTTTACTTCTGAATACTTCTCCCAATGCTGCCCTGATAACTAACTCTTGGTTTCCAACGATGAAATTTAGAAAAGTCTACTGTTTAAAGCGATTTATAGCCAAGTGTCTCCTTTAAAAGGTGAAATATTTACTGATTATGCTGACCTTCAAGACTTTCAGTAAAAGTCTAATCGTCTACTCATCCTGAGTTATATTAATATTACCGGGAAACATAATAACAAAAAGCGGAATTCTGAACTATGCAATTAGGAGAACAGTTGAGAGAGCATAGAGAAGTATTGGTTTCTTGCAGTAGCTCTGCATTTCTAACTATCACGTTATGTTACCACCATCCCAATGACAGAAATGTATCTGTGATTGAGATAAAATGTCCTCGCTGCTTTGAAGCTCTGTAAAACCGAATCTTTCTCACTCATAATAATTAGCATTCGTCTATCATCAATAATCATCATAAGCATGTTATCCTTGGTGTATAAGACATTAGCCATTCAATAAATACCAATTGAAACATTATAAAATGCTGACAGCTATGGTGGAGGGTTGATCGATGCACAATTTCATGATGGAAACAATTATTTTCGAATCTCCTGTATGTTGCTAAGTTAGACCATTTCTCACTCACAAATTTTAATAGCATGATTCAAGAAATAACACACTTTTGCGTCTTTGCGTTGAATGTAAAATGAAAAATTCTCTGCCGATTTTATTATAGTAATATATTTCAAACTATCTCTAATGGGTGCATTAGCGGTAATTTTTCGACGCTAGCAAAGCTCTAAGGATATAATCTCAAGTTGATAATGAAGTTACCATCAAAAAGTAAACTGTTTACGGGCTGAAACATTCAAGAATCGGAAATTATTCTCACATGTTTTGGGCGCGAAAACTTCATCCGCCTTCCGCGGTGATCGCCTCCTCCGTCGCCCACAGCCTTCCTCCCGGGCACCGCCGCCGCTCAATGCCGCCGAGAACATGGCCGCCGGGGCGCACCGGGAAACCCCTGCGAACGAACAAGTGGCATTAGGTGGTGGATGCGTAATGCCTGTTGTGTGTTCCTGAACTAATAAATAATAACATGAGTGCATTGAATTCAAATTATGAAAATAAATAATGTTTTCAGTTTTTTTTTGAGTGATATGCCATCCACTTCAACGACTACACATTACCGTAATTATAGGATAGTAGCAAATGATGCATATTATTTTTGCTTGCCTGAATATAATTTTCACAATCAAGACATGATAGTTCGCTCGCGTGTCACCCCCATTAAGTGACACCTGTACCAGAGGCTGGTGCTGAAATCACTGACATTCCAAACCACGCTAAACTGGTCAGCGGGAATGTATTTCAAGAATTTATTTTTTGATTGGGAAAAAGCCTAACTCACATATATGCAAACAATTATGTCCTAAATTGGGACCTAATAATTCCTGACTGAAAACATTCTGCATAAAATCGACATTATAATAAGGAAATAATACCTTGGATTAGATAAGACAACTTAATTTTCACTACGCAATTCGAAAAATACCAGGTATCAGAGTAACAGGAAAAAATCCTCACTAGCTGTGCATGCTCGCTCACTACATTTTAATCACCACAAAGAAGGCCTTCGATGGCAAGAATTGCAATAGCTACCAGAGCTATACCAACTCTTTTATGCTCACCTAAACGATGGTCCCACAATCGTCTTCTGTACACTCGCATGGCAGTCCGTACCTTGGAAAAGCAACGTCCCTCCCCGGCTTGCTCTTTCGATCCCTGAGTTACAATGCCTTGGCTTTGCATCGCTCTTCTTGGTAGTTGACTTGAAGGCAGAGGGGAGAACGGACAATGACAAGACTCGTGCTCCATTCACTACTCTTCATCTACGCACTAAGAACCTCTTTCTCGCTAGGTAAGGACTCCAGAATGACGAGGGAGGTGGTCATAAACTGAAATGAGGCTCCCGATACCCGTCCCGAAGTATGGCGTTTGGGCAGCGGCGGAGTGGACACTGGCCCGTGCCGTGCCTCCGAGGCTACACTATAGCTTCCATCGAGTGATGATGACATAGCCATCTTTCTTCCCCTCAACTCAGCTCATCCCTTCAACCCTCGGCCCTCCGCTAGGGGAAGGGGCGATCTGAAATTTGGAGCGTACAGACTCGGGCCGATTGTCGCGGTATATTACGAAGAATGAAAGCGTGTATAACACGCGTGCAAATTGTCCTCAAAAGTGGAATGGATTAAGGTGGGGAGAGACGGTAAACCATTTGGGACACCCATCAAACCTTTCCTCACCCCTATATGGGGCCCCTCGCGCCCCCCATACAGTTGGTCACCCTCCGCTCACCTTTTATTAATTCACCCTCAACCCTCTATTCTCTCCACTGTCCATCCGGTCCCTGTATCCCGTGCCTCCTTTTCATCCACTTTATATTTTCCCCTAATGTTGTCCCTTTACTTTTTTGATCTCCTCCTTTCCGACCCTTCCTGTCCTAAGGTTTTGAACTGTGGGGAGAGCACACACTGCCCCGTTTCCGTAGCGGAAAATAATGGCAAAGAGTGGGTGATAAGGGTCATTGCCGGACATTAGAGCTCGGACGGTGTGGGTTATATAGAAGGGTGAGAGATTCGGGGGACCGTGTATGTGGTGTGTCCATCGGTCGGCTGGTTGACCAATGGTCGACATATGAGGGACACCCAGGGTAACACACAACGAGACGGGCGGGTGGATTAAGGGAGAGACCTTATGGGTCCGTCCTATTCTATGGCAGGGCCCGCTACTTTTTTTATCGACAACCGCGGCAGACGGGCACGCATAAATAAGGTATCGCTCGCTCAAGGTGACCACGAGAGTTACTTATAGCCAAGAGAATAAGTTGAAATTGTTATCGTTGTTTCCATTATAACATTAATTATCGCTGCCGCCCATTACTATTTATTTGTAACAAAAAATTGAATAATATTTATTGCGTGAATAATAACGAGGTTTAGCCTCTAATATTAAATCTATTGAAATTTTTGAAACACAAATGTAGCGGGATATCCATTTCTTAAAGGAGAATGGTCTTTTTTTCATAGGAACTGTTGCACTTCATGAACAAGTGACTAGTTATAAGTAAGAGAAAGCTTTGTTCTTTGCGTCTTCTTTAGTATTTTCTTCACTGGTCTTAAAAGATGGACTTATTTACGCATAAAAAAGGATGAAAAATACTACACCGCACTTCTTATCCATGTAACTCCTAGGAAATATATCCGGAACTCCACTTTAAGAGTCCGAAAAATATTAAAAAATAATAAACAACAGAAAGGAACAAACTAAAAATTCACAATGCAGATTTATTAAAGTTCACATATAAATGAACAAACATATGTAATTCATCGCATTTCATTGGCAGGGAACGTGAAATACGAGGTGCAAAGTTCAAATTTTCAGTTATCAAAGTATAAAGCAATATTATGGCATAAGCATTATAATCCGGGTGGATAAGAGATTGATCTATAATATTAATAGTAAACCCTCTACTCTGAATGATAAATTGCTACTTTATTGAACCTGTATTTAATATATAGTAAATCTTAACTACTTCACAGAAATTACCATCAATTCTGTGTTAAGTGAGAAACACATAAACATTTCCTTTTGAACAGTCGAATGTTATGTATTTCAGCTTACTGAACTATCACTGGCGTACCAATCATAGTTTAAAGCAGATATTGATTCACAGCATGTTAAATTGATGGAAAGGAAAAACTCGTGAAATTATATTCCGAGACTTCAAGAAGAATTATTTCATATATTCTCTTGGGAACAAACGCGCAAGCATTTATGGTATCGCTAAAAATACTGATGAAACGATTCGGAAACAAAACGAGTTAACCTCCGTGTTTTGGAATATATCCATCTGAGGTCCTGTGTAAATAATGATCAGATTGTGTTTGATAATTTAAAATAAACCATTTAATTTATGGTGCAGAAGTATACGGTCATATTTGATTAGGGGATCATAATACTTAAAAAAAGAGAAAAAAACTGTTGGAAAAGCCTTAAATTTCTCCACTGCACATCATTTTTGTCTTATGGTGCACAAATTCCAAAGAAATCATGTCAGTCTTATCTCAGCTTCAGCAGGATGTGACTTCCCTGTCCGAGAATATATTTTCATTTAAACATATAGCACATTCTAGAGAATTCAATTAATATGTGGGACAGGAGACAACTATATTTAACAGACATTCTTAAAAATGTGACGAGCTCCAGGAAATTATATGCTGCCTAAATGGTCCACCATCTCTGGAGTGGAATAACGCTGAGTTAAGTTTGGTCCACCGGGATGATGATTGGGTCCAACTATGACATGAAAAATATTGGAGAGTGCTCACACGGGGAATTTAAACATGTGAAAACACATATACAGATAAATTTGTAGGAATTTTTGCCCATTCTCATTACATTTACAGAAGGTATTTATAATTCTTTGAGCATTGTAGGAGTAACATACAATATTCTTCGGAATAATAGAAAAGGAGCGCTTAGCTTTGTCGACTGAATTAGAACCGGTAGCTAAATTATGAAGAGATGGCTCTATTCTTCTAAATATATTCTACCTCCAAGAGTGACGTAAAAAAACAACAGTTTAACAAATAAAAATAAATAAATTATGTTTAATTCAGGTTTGAACTATAAACAATTCATTTCTGTCCTTCAAAAGTAAGCAGCGAGGCCTCCGAGCAGTACGTATTCACCTAGGTCAGCTAGGTCTACCTCATTCTAGAACGATTTTTTTCAGAAAAGTTGATAATTTAGGTTATCAGGGCTAAAAATTAATTCTTTGGAATGAAGAAACCCTGCTATATGGGTGCAGAATATGCGGATTTAACCAGGTTACCTTCAAAAATCTCTAAAACTGCTACTTCATAGGTCTCTAAAATCATATGAGAAGTATTTAAGTAAGAAATATTATTATCATTTGACTTCATCTTAAGATATGATACCAAGCTTATGAATTGGACGCGACCACTCGGAAATCGCTTCATAATTAGATTTAACTCATTTTGGAATAAGAAATTGCCCAACTTAAGTATATTTTTATTTACAATTATTTCGGTCATTTCTTCAGTAATAACTTCGTGTTTATTTTCACCATTTTCTATAGCTAGTACTGCGTTATTAAACCGCACGAAGGCATATTAAATCTAGAAAAACTAAGAATACGAAGAATCTGTTATAAAACCAAGGAATAGTTTTAGCCTCACATGAAGGAAACCTCTCAGGAATATGGAATAAATATACAGTCTATGCTTATGGTTAGAAATGGCTATTAAAAACCAACATTTTCATTAACATGAAAATTGTTATATTTTTCGTTACATTAACAAATTTGATAGTTCATTCCATAGTTCCAAAGATATTTATCAGTATCTAAACAATCATCTACAATCAACTGGATCATGATCTAGTTACCGTTGTGTTAAAATCAACGTTAAATTGCAGCGCTAGCAGAAAACGTTGACAGGGCAATTTTTACATCACATACAAAAGAAGATCACTTTGATTCTAACATTGACAGAGAAAAACTCACGAGAAGTGTCAAATAAAAAAATAAAAATCATGCTCCTCCTCAGATGAGAAACTGTGACGAGAATTGTCCCGAAAAAAATGAGTTATTAATGAATCGATTCTGTCAGATCACGTCTACAAGAACTTAGGCAACTAAATATAGTTTGAAAATTCAGCTTTGGCTACAGCTGGCTCGCATTTTTGACACTTAGAGCAAAGTGCCTCTGGTATCTTATAAAATTGCTAGGCAAAAACTGGCAGTTCTTGGGGGGTCAGTCCGAAATTAGTGCCACGGTAGAAAACCTGGCTTACAAGCATATCACACCTAAAGAGAGTTACCACAGAATAGAGGGATCTCTCACAGCGGCACTTTTTGGGGACGGAATTTTCGGCATCATCGAACTAATTTAGAAACTTTTACAATTGTAGGTAGCGTTTAACAACCCATTATCAATGGACTAACTATTACGATCAATTACAAATAATGATTGAGAAATATTCCGTATCATTATAAGTTGATAACAATGGTAACAAAATAAGCACGACGTGAGATTATGTACCATAAATTATGTGGCAATGAAAAAGCAAGAAAATACAGTCAAAATTTCATCATAAAGGTGCGATGTTATTATTTCTTAAATATAATTCACTAGCTGTCAAGAAATAGAATGGATCTGTAGTATACTGTTCTCAAAAAATGAGGCGGGAATTGAGAGTCAGCTAAAACGATATTAATCCCAACGGAAAGGATGGATAAAGAATACACCATTTTGACGATCCAGATTATCAAGATAGCCTTTCGACGGTGGCCGGAAGAAGAGAAAAATCAAAATCAGGGGCATTTTGATGGGACTTCTCAGCGGCGAAAAGGCTGTAAAAACTAAATGTGCCAAAAGAGAGCCAAGGACGGAAAAATAGACATGAGAACCAGGAGGTTAGATAGGGGGGGGAGAAATATATAGACGAGTGCGTTGGAAATGGAAAGAGATGATAGGGGGGAGGGACAGCGAGGAGCGATGCTTATGGTAGGACAGAGACGGGGAGGGGAGAAGGACGGAGACAAGGGGGAGGGCAATGAAGGACAATGGAGCATAGGAATAAAGGGCTGTGACGCTTTGTGGAAGGCGGGAATGAGGGATGTATGGGGGGCGGCGGGAGAGGAAGGTGGCGGGAGAGGATGGCAGAGGGTGTGAGAGAGAGAGAGAGCTGGTGGGTGAAGAACGTCTAGGTACACAGCAGTTGGAGGGAATGGCGGGATTGTGTGAGACGGGGGCAAGAGAAAGACAGCGCGCAGTCTGGGAACACAGCATGGCCGCCACCCGTCGTGATGTTGTCCGCGAGGCGGCAGCCGACATCGGCCTGGTTGTCAGACGTGGCACACGGATGACGTCCCGATTTTTGAAAGTCGCTGTGCGATGCAAATTGAATATCGCCAGAGCGTTGATGCATCGTGACGCAAATGTATGACATTGCTGCAAAGGAATTGGCGAGATTTTCGTACGACTCGACGACAGATGTCAGTCAAAAACGGCATTAAGGTTACTTCCTCAGTAGAAATGGGTTTTAGTTGCGTGAAATGTCGTGGTTTTTTTCTCACTTTCTAATAAAAGATTTGAAACAATTTTCCAGCCTTAAGACGGTCTCTATTAGTTTACAACTTTAAGCTGAGATAAGCACCACCTAGAGGTTTAAATTCCTCGTCGTTTCTTACACATAAGTCCACTATTAAAGGGAATACCCGTGTTTGGACCAAGCCAAAACTGCTCCATTGAAACACAGATTAATATCAGCATAGTATCAAGTCACTTATGAATGACATTAACTCAATAAATATTTAACCGCTCAATTTTTCAAACGTTAGTCAAGTGCGTCTTGCAACCGGGCCTACGACTACAATTCTGAGAAATTCACAATATATGTACATACTTGAGGCAGGATTCGAGTCTTTGGATTATCTAAATTATATTGTAAAGGTGCTGACGCATCGCTATGTGACTGGACAACATTTTATTTTGGAATTTTAGTCCATAACTCCCGTGCAATTTGGCTTTACGCTCAGCATTCATCACTGACTAGGCGCTTTATTCCCAGTGCATATGGGATTTAGGCACTGCCGACTGCTAATGCCGCATCACACAGCGTGCCACATAAAAATTCAGCACTAAAACAGTAATTGAATCCATTCCAGAGATGGATTTCTAAGCTATGGCTTTTGAGTTGTCAGGCTTGCACGTTAATAACCTGGCTTCGTCGGCTGGCATGCTTCCCTTTTTCCCACCCGTAGCTCCATTGTCACGATATCGCACCACTAGTACATTTAAAAATTCACGCAAGATATTCAAGATATAATCAAACGAGCTGATCCACGCCATGTCATCTGTCGCCCAAAAGCCACTGGTCAGAGAATGGAGCAATATCGCATATTAAAATCAATATTAAATCAAAAGCTTACTCATATATTTTATCACTGAAGAATTCTTCCGAAAACAATGCTCTGACTGAAACACTATCATTGCAGCAATTCAATTACAGGCATTCAGGAGGCATTTTGTTATCGCGTCGACTTAATAACCCAATAATAGTCGTTTCTAATCCCCCGTCGGCCATGGAACATACCCTTAGAATTGAAGTCTCACAAGTTAAACGGTACCAGCACATTTAGCCGTTAGCAGTTGTATCATTAAAAAAAATGTCTTCTAATCCAGGCCTCTCTTGTTGGACATGGGAATGTTGCAATTATCAAGTCTCATGTACCGCATTTGCTAAGATCCTTACGTAGGTGTGGATACAATTTAGAAATATGGCAAAATATCTGACTAACGACGGTTTCAAACGTTTCAGTAGCATACCATTTAAAAGTATGTATTTAAATTTCTTCAAATATTTGAGTGTTCTTACCATAGCCCTCTAAATTTTTGGAGCCATTATAAGGGAACATGGAATGAAAGATCGCATGTTTCTATATCTTTAAATCATTATAAAATTTATTGCATCCATTATTTACTGCAATGCAATACTATGCTAAAAATATTAAATGGCTGAGCGTAAATCCCGTAGTCGTAAGTTTGACTAGAGAATCACCATGGATAGTCAGTTAAGGACGAAAAATAACTAACTTGATGGACTGGGAATAATGTATCCTTAACATGATTTAAAACCACTTGTATGCTCAGTCTCACCGCAAAAACCAGTCTCGCTGGGCAGTTGTTTTTTCCATGAAATACTTCCCTCTATTAAGTTTTGAATGTATAAACACGCGTTCCAACAAATGTCTTAAATTTGTGAAAAATCTTGTAATTAAACGTTTGGTTGTATGGCTAAAAGGTACCAAATTCTATTAAATGGGCAACGAATGACAGTGATAAGAAACTGCAGTAAATAAATTATGGACAATTTTTTCAAACACCAAAGCAATACTGGCCTCCACCATTTCTCTCCCAGGACACAAAACGGATAATGAAACGAAAATATATATCTTGAAATCATGATAGAAATAACTGTCCACTTCTCAGCAATAAAGGTTCAAAATTTTTAAATATTTTTAATGCGAATATTTAGTATAATTTTACAATTTACGTCAATTAATATATGGATTTCTGAAAGAATAATTCAAGTGTAGAGTGCATTTACAAGTCTCGTGTCGAAGTTTTTATGGCGCTTGATGCACTTGATGTTTCTTACAAAGAAACTATAGTATGAAACAAATGTGCTCCGGGCTTCGTCAGTGCAATGAAACGGTAGCTTCTCCCAATTTACATATAAAATAATTCGCTACCTCAAAGAAAATGAACTGCAATATTCAAAATCTTAAGCTTACATTAAAACAAAACCAAGGATGGCGCCATTGTGAGAAATAGCACTCATTCAGTATTTGCACTTATTGATGGTACGATAGTAAGCCTGAACTATTTAATACCGATGAGATTTATAATCTCTGACTTGCTTCTCAATTTTACAGATGCGCCAAAATGGCGCAATAAAATACATATAAAGTGAGTTCAAAATTATAAATATGAAAAAAAATAATTTAGAGCTGCCTGCTTTTGCTCAGCGAGAGAAGACAGCCCATCGAATTTCCACATTTGAGCCTCTCCGAGGAGTTAGGAAATTGATGTTAGTGCACCACGAGAAGATAAACGTGCGCCATGGTGGAGTGTTGGAAACACGTACCTTCTTGATGTCCACACAGGAGTAAGAATTGAATGTGCGGAAATTGCAGAATAGGCCGTCACTCGAAAGGCATTTAAATACGTCTCCTTTCGTCTACCGATGTGAGATTTCCATCCTATCGAGTCAATTGTTACCAGTGGGGACGCTTTTTCCAGATTTGATATTTCACTCGTGGAAAATGACGTGCATACCTGGAAAAGATTTGCAAGCGTGACATTTTCAGCACACCGTTGACGTTAAAGTGAGTCAATGCCAACAACTACCGTATAATTGATAACTATGAAGTGCATACCCGATCAATTCACACTCATCTACCATCTACAGTTCATTTCCCATTGCTGGATACAATCGATTCTCTCAAGTCGCGCAACAGCTGTCAGTTCTTATCGAATACTAAAGAAATACATCCAAAGGGAAGTTAGAAGGTATTCGCGAGATGAACATTCGAAAAGTTCTCTGTTAAACTTGCAATAATTTATATAAGCAATTGAAACTCTTAGATGGTACGCGCCAAATTCTACGGTTCGCTCAGCTTAAAAAAATGGAACGTGATTATCTACGAAACACGCGGGGATCACAAAGCTATTTAATGTCTCTCAAGTTAAATCTGGAGTAGGCTCAAGGACGATGTAAAAAATACAACACCATATATAAAAATAAATTATGCATAAGAATTCACAACCCCGTTTTCATTTGAAATATTTCGAGAAAGAGACATAATTACATGATTATTAATCCTGTCCTTAATGAAAGGTATAAATACAATGAAAATTAAAGGCTCACTCAACTTGTTCCAAGGAATATTTGACGTTTTCATATTTGAAAAGGCAAATAACTTAAACGTTTAAAACCGTTCACATAGCGACTCTGAATTGTCAATAAAAATTCAAGACAATTCATGATTACACTATGCAGAGTTACTGGTTTATCTTTCGCATTTAAACCGGATACACATCGTAGACGGGGAGGTTAAGCAGGCAATAACGCGAGGGACCCAGAGGAATATTTTCCCTCAAAAACCTGGGGACGAAGAATCATAAATTAGTCGCGGCATTATTTCGGAATCCCAAGGAAAATGCACCCATGTCCCGAAGGGCATTAGGGGGAGAGGTGGGAGGCGGAGGTCGGAGGAGGCAGGGACGGTTGGGTGGAAATGGAGTGAACGAGGCCGAGCTTAGGAAAGAGAGAGAGGGACCAAGGAAATGGATTCGGAAGGGTAAGGAGATTGGGAGGAGTAGGGCAGGTGGTGTGAGAGAGTGAGGGGGTGTGGGCGGGCTGGAAAGGGACATGCACTGGATTATGCAGGGCGAGGGAATTTTCCAGGCACCGCGAAAGTGGGTGTGGGCTCACGGGATGTGGAGGTTATGGGCTTGGGGGGGGAGGGAGTGGTGCGGTGGGAGGTGGATGGGATGGGAGGCGGGGAAGAGTAGAGAGAGAGAGAGGTAGAGAGAGAAGGGAGAAGTGCTAACCAGATGAGTCAATATTTGCCGATGTGCCTGGCTCCCAGCCTCACTCCTCTGCCTAGCACTTCTATTCGCCTCATTCCCTCTCCACCGCCCCAATTCCTCCACCTCCACTCCCCCCACCCCATCTTAATTCCCACCAGCCACCACTTCCCTCCGCACCTTCCTACCTATCTCAATTCGCTCCGAGTTCCATCTTCCGGGCAGAGGCCCGCGAGAACACATTCACTGTCCTACAGAGTCGGGCTTATTTTTATACTAATATCATATACCACCATCTGACTTTAGGTACCTATACAATTTGAAAATAAAAGCCTTGTTTTAGTATTTTCACCCAAGACCAATTATGAAGATGATGCATCCTACCACTTATGGCTAATTTAATATTAAATGGGTCATAATGAGCATCAGCCAGAGAAATGGAAAATGATATTTGGTGTAGTACTTTTCGCTATTAAGAAATGTACTTACATGTAAGATCGATTTATGTGCGTAATCGTGAGCTGCAAAGGACTCCAGATAAAATGCAAAATAAAAACAAGTGATACTCCTCTCTTCCACCGAAGGATGGTCCTCCCGCGTGTTCGTAAAAATAACTCGGGAATAGCAAATTAAAATTCAAGTAGCAAAGAGTCTTCCTATCTTCAAATCTGGTAATAAAGACTCTTATCTTTTCATTGTTGCACTCAGCAGGGAACTCATATTGACACGAAATGAACAACGATGGATTTTAGCATTCAACTTTATAGTGTTAGGAATGTTTCGCCAAGTTCACTCGTCTGGATTTGTGACTTGTCCTTTCTTAGCATAGTTCCTGCAATAAACTATATGATGACAAAATATTTTAGCTCTTTTTAAAATACTTTCATTGAACCGATAAAGTGATGCATTCTATATTTATGAAATGTAAAACATACACAATATTCTTGGTGAACACGGAACTGTATCTGTAGTAAATAGTCTTATAATGCTGGGGTCGGCAAGAGAGATAGTTGTTAATAAGTAGATTTAATGATAAATCACAAAATCACGAATCTAAATCTTCTAATTTTATTAAAGATTACCACATAACGCCCAAAGCCCTAATACCAAAACAACTCTGAAATGTTCATATATGCATAAGGGACCCAAGTGATGCTTTGGTTTGACATGATGGTATCTCTAATTCCTGGACTTTGATGATGAAAACGGATTAATTCACAAAGATCTGCTTTCATAACCACATCCAGAACTTAGTTATGAAATATATTTAAACATAGCAAGTGGAATACGTTGAAATTGCTACGAGAAAACTCGGCCTGGACCGGGAATCGAGCCACGGACCTTTGATTTGCCGGACCAATGCGCAAACCACTACGCTATCCAGGTGTATATCATCTAATTCCCTTGTATCCGCCAAAATTTCCACGAGAATTAGGAAGCTTGGATAGCTTAGACCAATGCGCAGACCAGTACGCTATCCAGGCTTCCTAATTCTCGTGGAAATTTTGGCGGATGCAAGGGAATTAGATCATATAGATCTGGATAACGCAGTGGTTTGCGCATTGGTCCGGCAAACCATTTAATTTCACAAGTTTACAGTTTCACTCAGTTTATTCATTTTTCCACCTCCCTATGCTTTGTACTAAGTACCTATCTCAAGTAAAGACATTGTTCTTGCATTAGAAGAGGTGGTACAATGGCACACTGGTGTGGTTGATGAGAAGTAGACGCTATTCATCCACTATGTACACAGATCCTTCAAAAAGGAAATGTGAGACTGACTGCAAGAAAATCCAAATTAGTACTAGTATTCCCTATATTTGATGGTTTTCAGCAACTGCCATTACGTAATCTTTATACCTTAAACCTGGGTACTAGAAATAAACCTCAGTTAATAACCAAATCAAATGTGTATGAACTACGATGTGATAATGTTTTCTTACGATAGCCCAAAACGACTCTGAAATCTTCATTTATGCGTAGGTGACCCAAGTTATTCTTTGGTTTGACATGATGGTATCCCTAATATTGAGATCCTAGGAAAGTATCTATGAAGAAAATAGCTAACTATTCCGTCATGAAGACCCAGATAGTTTTTTTGGATGAATTAGGTTATATCACGACGTGATTACTTAAAAATTTGTTTTTAAATTCAATTGTTTACAGAAAGAGGATATCTCATGTATCCATTTTTAATGCTTAAGAAATTCTGCAAATGGATAAGCAAGTATCATTAAATTAGTATTTTTGCCAGGTTCAGTTACTTACCGGAGGGTTTCGCCTATAATATCAGGTAAATATTAGGAATTCTCCAAGCGAATACTTAGCTTCACGCTTTTACGCACGACACAGCGCACCGTTTAGTCGCATTGGGCAAAATATTTGGCATATGTAGAGCCTCAATTTGTAAACACTGCTGGGATTGATAACTAAAAGCTAAATTTGCACCTCTACCAGTGAGTTCTGCCCTCGACGATCACCCGAACTTGCAGTCAGTCTGGAGTTGAGTACACAGGCCAAAGTTCCTCAGACTACCATTGAAAAGGACAAAATGAGCCTGCACTTAATGAATCCTGCATGATCATTACAAAATTCTTCTTCCTACCCTCAGTCAAGGAGTCTATATCATTCAGCAATATTTCATTATCACAAACTTGTTATAAAAGATCGTTTTCGCTTTAAGGTCTTACCTCGAAATAGTCCCCCGTTTCTATTCAGCAAAGCGAAAGTAGATGATGGCCAAACTTCAGAATTCCAAACTTAACTCTTTTGAGGAAGGCATTTGTAATAATTTGGCTGCTCATGTGTCACCAAACAGACAATCTTCAGGTACTCCACTTCGGCAACAACCCGGCAGAAAATTAACGTCGCGTCTCACTGGAGTGAAAATATTCGTCGCTCTGATCAAGGAGCAAATTATACTCACTCATCGAGGGATAAACACGTACCGCATTACAACCTTCCCCGTAACCTACTTATTCCAGTCATCATGGAAGACAGAGATAGAGACAGAGAGAAAAAAATCACGGATCGACTCTCGCGGGATGGCGCTGCAAGAAAAAATCAACTTAACACAGCCTTGACTCGAGCTGGATGGATCTCCCGAGAAGGAAATATATGGGGTAGGAATGAAAGAGGAGGAGAGAAAGGTGGGGGTAACATGGAGGGGAGTTGGAGTGGTGGGAGGGGGAGTGGAGGAGTAGCCGAAGGGGAGAGGAAGTGAAGAGAGACGAAGAAAAATTATTCGGAATAGGGTTGAGAGGGTGGAAGAGCGGGTGACAACCCACCCCCCTTCCCCGCCCCAAGCTTCTCCACCCCCTTGTCACCCGTGTTCAAGGGACTACGAAGCGGAAAGAACATTGGGAGGCTGGGGGAGGAGCAGGGCTGGGAGGAGGAAGGCGCGGAAAAGAGAGAGAGTCTCGCGGTGGTGGAGGGAGTTTGAAGATTTTTGGGCGCTGCGAGCAGGGTGAAAAGGAAAGAGAGGAGGATGACGGGGGGGAGGAATAGTGGTGCAGAGGGTGCGTTGAGGGAAGAAGGGAGTCGCGGAGGGGGAGGGAAGAGGAGAGTTTTAAGGGTGTGTGGTAGGGGATGAGGGGGGGGAGCCTAGACGTAAGGCACAGCCGGAGATGAAAGATGAGTCTCTCCCGGCTGCCAAACCCACCCACCCCCGCTTCGTCGAATTCCCATCGTCTCTCTCTCCATCCCCCCACCCATCCCATGGGCTCCCCCCCCTCGTTTCCCACGCACTCCACCCCCTCTCTCCGCCCATTCTGTCCTCCCACCCGCCAGCCTCCTTGCCTCATTCGTCTCCACGCATTCTTTCGACGCAACCCCGACCGTTGCCAAGATACCAAGTGCTGCTCTCCACCTTATTCCCGCCACCTCTTCCGAGGATGGAAATTTGGGGAATTTCTCGCGGGGTAGGTATGGAGGGAGTATGTGCTAGGGGCGACCTCCTGTTCGACAGGTATCTCTGGGGAGGAAAGGCGTGTGGAGGAAAAAGAAGGCTAGCAATTGGAATTAGAACTTAAGCAGCACTCACACATCTCACGATGGCAACTCTCTAAAAAAAGTTGCGGGAAGAATAGCTACATAAAATATTCTAAGAGAGAAATTACGTATACCCAAGGCTGAGAGCGGGTAAATCTACACATTCAGATGAAAGGACCCCATAAATGGTCACTCTCCAATAAAACTGTGAATCCGAGTGGCAAAAAGTAATCAATCTAAGATCATAATTTCTAAAGAGTTTGAAAGACGAACGTAAGCTGTTAAGCTAAATATCAGAGTTTTACCTCAACTAAGCATAATATATACTTCCAAATATGTATCGCTGTTGTGCAATTTTTTCTGTCCACTCACCTCTTAATTTTGGATACATGGACACAAGCAATCAAAAGTTCAGCGAAGCCTCACTATGATATAAACAAAAATATGGTTTTCGACGAAGAGCAAAAAATCAAGTACCATAACAGCTGAACCTGTACAAGCGACTACTGGGTGTCTGGCGCAAACAGTGCACATTAAGCATACGAAGGATTTCATAAGAGCCCGTATGAGCCAACCTAACGCGCACTCCGTTTTACGAGTCAATCAGAAGGACGCGTAAGATGGTACTCTTTGTAAATCCGATTTCCTAACTTTCTGCTTTGAAGTTAATCAGCTTTTAATTATCCTCTCCGCTAGATATTTTAGTGAAATCTTCTTTAGCCTCTTCCTCCCTCAGTACACTCGGCTGAATTCTACGTCATCTTGGGCTTTTCTCCATCCTAATTTCAGCTACCACTGAGCGCTTGATACTCCACAATCGGTTCTTCGTCCAATGCCACGAGGAATATTCACATACCACATCCTACTCGAGATCCTTCCCCTCTTTCCAAGGCATCCCGGAGTCTTACCTCTTTGCTCCATCTACCGCTCTTCCTCCGCCACTCCCGCCTCTTCAGCAGCACTAGAGCCCCCTTTCTAGAGAGAGAGGGAGATGGAGAGAGAGAGAGGAGCTCCTCAAAGCAATGTTACATTCCTTCTCTGAGAGCATTCCTATTCTCCACTCACCTTTTTCTCATCTCGCTTCTTTTCGCTCCTATACCAACCACTAACACCCCTTCCCCCCCCCTCCGCTTCCCCAACATCCCGCTCATCGCACACGCGAAAGAGAAGAGAGAACACGTCAATTCTTCCCCAGCCTGTCTCCCTTCTCCTATCCTCTTACCCTACCACCTACTCTCCATCCCCTCATCTCTTCCTCATCCCTTTCCCTCGCCAACTCAACCTGCTCCAATCACCTCTCCTCTTAGAGTTTTCATCTCTCCTCCGTTCCAGTCAGCTTGCTTCCTTCCCCGACCGAATGAATCTTTCTGTCATATCCAAGAGTATATTTTTGTCCTCCTATCAGCACTGTATTTGATTTTTCTATGCGACGTTCGTCACTCCATATCCCTGTCCCAGAGAGGGCAGCCATAGGTACATAGACGACGAATATGTGTTGTGCTTCGTGCAAACCACCAAAACATTTGGTGGGTTCACGGTTCTTTAGCCAAGCATTCATTATCGCTATTCAAAACGCATACCGCATATGACAATGCTACGAAATGCTGTCTAGAGAATGCGCTCCATTGATGTAAAATATTCGTTTAAGCGCCAGACAACAAGTGGACGACGATAACGTTTTCGTTATCACGAAAGCAAATGAAAAAATGACAATCATACAGGCGCACGCGATATGAACTAATATTATTTTAAACTTATCATGGAGCATGGTTTGAATACCTGAGGGAGCGCGTGACAGCAAGCTGTAATGGTGATTTGCATACATTATGAGGCTATTGAGTGTTTTTTCTTCCATATTTTATTTGAGCATAAAAAATATACATATTTTAACTCCCTCAGCTAAGGGCATTACAATGAGCAAAGCGCGTAGCAAATTTTCTCTTTCTTCCTCAATAGTGACTGAACATAACCGACGACATAATCGATAATTACCCGTCGCTATTTTGTATAAATAACTCTAATCCTAGAGGAATGCTAACTTTTTAGATTTGCAACGGATGAGTATATCGTGTGATAAATGGCGAATAAGTACAAAATCTCTCCTCAGTTAGAGCTATAAGTTATGAAGGGATATATATGTATTAGAGATACATGGGGATAGTAACGGAGTATAATCGACAATCGTTATTTTATTTCGAGATTATTTCAATACTTCTTAATATTTTTTAAATCACCGTTCCTGTCGCTAACTATCTTGAGGACTTATGGCAACTGTTTTTCTCCAGCTGCCGTATTCATGGCTATCAGAATGAACCTAAGAGTTTGCTCTAAAAGCTCCATCATGGCCGATTGGTGACAAAGTTTTATTCTGCCTCCTTCACATAAAGCAAGCCTGTACAATCGAGACAAAAATAAGACACTTGTCGTTAGGCCTTAAAAAACTGAAGAATGCAAATGCAAAATAAACTCGATACCTAATATATAAGATATTGTAACCAACTCCCGCCCTCGGAAAGAGATTACGATGTGCGTTCAAACACTGATAGATAGCGTCAACAGCTGAATGTCAAATACAATGGTAAATCATTGCAGGTTTTGATGAAGAACTAATTAGGCGCAGGGCCGTGGCTCGTCTTGCATGAGAGAGAACGGGATACGTGGAATTGAGTCAAAAAGCTGAAGTAATTTCGCTGAAACGGCATTCGAAAATCTGTAGACACCGCTAATTGGGCGCTTCTTCTTGAATAAAACCATGCCATTGTGCTCTTGCCACCCTTTTAAAGAGAATTCGGAGTGATACACGTGAATAATTACACGTAGGTGGTCGCAATCACCAGTAAGCAGTTTGATGATTCGCTCAATATTCTTCTTGATTAAGAGGCTTGTTACTGATTATTGCATCCCCTTTTCCCGATCCGACTTCGATTCCTGCCTTCTCTTCTACGTCCGTAATGCCGCCTACCCCCTCCTTCCTCCCGGCGCTCATTCATCACCCTCTTCCGTTACTTGCTTCCGCCCGCCACCTCCCTCGGCCCGTCCAATACTACCCCAACCCAGCTCTCCCCCATCCCCTCACCCGCCTCACCCCCCCTCGTAAACACCCCCTTCCAACAACGTTTCCTTCCACCCTCCTCCCCCTCCCACTGCAGTTCGCAGCCAATTCGTCCCTCAACCATCCGCCTCTCCTCCCCCGATGTTACCTATGGCAACGAGACAGCTCTCGCCCGCTTCCCGACGCACAGGATCGCTCCGATAAACAGAACAATCGCGCAGCGACGGGGCGAGTCCCACGGGGTTGGGGCGCGTGACGTCAAAGGCGGGACGAGAGGGAGTGGAAGAGGGATGGGCTGGGAGAAGGGGGAGGTCGCGCTCGCCAAATTGACGGATGGTGTGGGTAAAAACTAGACGGTGGAAACGAGGTGGGAGATTATGGGGGGGAAGGGAAGATATGGGAATTACTGGAGGAATGGGAATGGAAAAAAGAAGATGAGAGAAGTACCTACATAAGTGTGGAGAAGGGGATACGGTTAACGGATAGTAGTGCACTCCGCGAAAGTCTATCAAGGTTGGTTCGAAAAATATGTAATGTGACCGGACTCTTTTGGCTATGAAAATGAAGAAACTCACCAAATCACTTTTTCCACATTTTCACGGACGACATTCGGTAAAAATTACGAATAAAACCGTTAGCGGAAGCTAATGTACACCGAGAAAGTCTATATTACACATTGGATCTATATTAAAATTGATTGGAAAAAAATAACGCAACCGGATCTTTCATCAATGAGTACGAAGAAACTCATCGTATCAGTTTGTGCTCATTTTCAGCGACGATGTATGCCAAAAATAAGGCATGAATCATGTTACACTACCCGCGGTGAAAGGTACAGATGGAAAAGAGCAGGTAATTGCTTAAATTTCGCCCACAAACAGTTTTTTTCTTGAAGAACTATAATCGAATCTATTGCGTTGCGTGTGGTGAAATATTTCGACTTAATCGCTGCATATTAAAAAAAAATATTGGGCGAGAATTACGCATGAATTATGTTGACCAGCCGAGATAGGAGAAACAGTTACGGGAACTAAAGTTAATCCGTAATCGGTAATTTTTTTTCAAGGCACCCTTTGCATTGCGCATAGGTATAAGAATATCGGCTCAATTTGAGCAAAATTTCATCATAGATATCGGTCAGAAGTCGCGCATGATTCATGGAAGGCGTTGAAACGTTGCGGTATGTCAAAAAATTTCTATTAGTCTGAAATAGTAACTACAGACACGAATAAATTGTTTGGCATCATCTGTGGAGGTATACTTGGGCTTCAGATGCTTCTGAAGCTTATTATATTGTACCACGATCCTAATACCTAAATCCTGGGCCAATTCTGGGTCAGCTGGTAATAAGAATATTTAAAAAAATGGGAGTCAAAAATTTAAGTTTCTTGAGGGGCTCTGATACCTATAAATTTGCTAGATTTCAGATCTTCGTATAAAGTATTCACAACCAAGTGCTCACAAGACTGCATGAACGCACTCTATCATGAAGAGTCGATTGTCGACCGACAGAGAATTGCCCGAAGGAAAACGTCCAAACAATGCATAGCCTAATACCATCCCATTTTAATCGATTATATCCTCAATGATTGAGTGTTTGACTATGAATTTATCGGCCATGCTTAAAGACCATCGGCGATAAAAGACCATAGCATTGTCTCGGATACAGACTTGTTCAGTTCAAATGGGTCGTTCGAATGCTTAGGTATTGATTGGTACGGGGACATGAGTACTGGCCACCGACGTGTGGTACTCCAATGAACGGGAAGTAGATTTTCTGAACATGTCTCGATCCTTATTTTTTTAGCCGTGGGGAGAGCATTTCAAGAGCTTTTTGTCCTTGGCGTACATCATTCACCACATGGAACCTGAGAACCGTTGACCTAAAGGTACCTCTCGTCTGAAACAGTTAACATGCGACTATCTCAGTTCCTTCATCACGCATGATTAAACTTTTCCCAAATATGCTCTTCCAGTTTATTCATCACTGTTTTCACAGAAAAAAGACAGCGAAGGAATAAATGAGCTCCAAGGGTGATTTTAAGCTTTTCCGTGGAATCTTGGGGTCGAAAATCATTCGGGATATTATCTGGGCAGGTTCTCCACTTCCTCCAACGTTTCAAAATATGACGCATCAATCGTCTTAAGGAATCCTCGAATTCGCTCAAAATCTCAGAAGACTATGGGATAGTCTTTCGAAGTTTTGTAAGAAATGAGGAGCCTCACCCGGAGAGAAACACAGGAAGTGTTTAACCAATTAGCATCATTACTGTTCGTAAATAATCCATGTCTTACCTCTAAAAAGCTAAGATAAAACAGTTTTAGTATTTTGCTTTATCTCATCATCTGGCAGAAGTGTTCATCCTGAAGACAGTTACCAATGATGCAACCCGGTAGGATTCTCAAACACTGTGCATCCATAAACCATCGAGGGACATTTGCTTGCTAATACTGTCCACCCTGTAATTATGTTCTCTTGAAAAATACGACTACCAAAAGACAAAAAAATAAGTAAACGCCTCAATTTTAATAATTAGTTTTACGTAAATCAAGAAAACGTAAATGTAGTAATCAGTATCGCAAACTACGCAGCTTCAACAGTCGAGGAGGTAGTAGCTTTCCTTAAGACACTTGTTTCATAAAATAAATTTCAGTTTAATCTATCATCTGGATTTGAAACCAGCACTCCATAGTCGATAGCCAAAGGTTCTATCAACTATAAACTGAGAAGAGAATTTTGTGCCACTGAGGTAAACTGGCGTAATGAATTAATTATTTTATATAAAAGTAGCCAGCCACGTCGAAATAAATATGATTCAACAGGTGCAACGAACTTTCCTTCACCATGTTTATGGATGGAATTATATCTTTTCACCAAAAACCATGAGAAATTAAGCGATGAATACGCCAGACTTTAAGTCTTAATTCTTGTAAACGTAAAATGAGAATTATAATTTTGAATATCTCATTAGGAACGGCTGTTTAGGGCAATTATCTAACATGAGTGGCTAGTATTTTGCGGCTATTTATCGAAGTCCAAAGTATTTTGTAAGCGAGGCCGTTTGAAAGGGCAGTATGAAGGTTTCATATCAACAGATTATCAGCAGGTTGTCATCATCAAATTGAGCCCATTCACTATTCCATATTGACCTTATCCCCATGTTGACATTTAATATAGGAGAAACCCACTCTTATATCCAGCTGCTGCCTGAAGTTAACTAAGTCCCCTTCAAACTAACGAAACGTTGGAAAAAATTGAGTTTCCACGTGCTTTGGAAGACGTGAAAATTCTTTTACCTACACAAAAGTACATCTCTTCTCCAATTTAAAGACAGGCAACGATCCAAGCCAGACACAAATTCCCTCCACTGAACATCGCATCCAAGTGCGGCAACTGGGGTTGTTTTCCGTCTCGAACACAGTCCCACCCACAAGTCCCCCTCGCGAATTTTATTCCGGCATTTTCATTTTCTCTCGGTTCAATATCTCCTCCAAATCCTCCGCTAGAATTTTCCCCAGGAATTTCACCCCCACACGCCGCTTCATCTCTTTCGCTTCGACGCCCATCCGGACCCTATCCTCCACATTCTCCCCTTCCCCCCTCCCTGTTCCTTTAAAAATCCACTCCCACCCGACACAACCAAACCCGTGAGTCTCCACTAACCAAGCACCCTCACCTGTCATCATTCTCCATTTCAAGTTACCTGAAATATCACCGTGCCAATGAGAATATATGCGACTCGCCTGCGACGAGGACAAAACAACCACGGAAAAGAAAAAACACCGTCGCGTTCCCGCGGGAAAATTGTCTCTAGCTCTCTCATCCAAGCGATACCGCAATAGTCGTTTCGGGGGCTTACCTCTACAGCCCGGGCGACGTCGCGTATCACCAAACCCACTCACCTCCCAGACCAGCACGCGCGCACACATTCCCACAGTCTTTTTCCATGCATAATATTTCCCACGGATCAGTCGACGAAATCCTCTCCACATGATCGTTCTCCATTCCAACCGAGCCTTTATTTCCTTCCTCACTTCATCTTTTTTTTTCTTCCTCGCAGGAAATATAAAAAAAACGTTCCTACGCAAGCTATACCGGTGCGATTCAGCAGGCTTCCCAGTTTTCATTATTTTTTTTCTTTACTTCTCCTTCCGTTCTCCTTATGTTCGAAACCAATTCTCAATCGAAGTCCCAACCGGGTCCCTTCACCTCACACGTATGCTGGCGGCGGTGTGAGGACGTGTGTGTCCCAGCCGCTCCAGCCGCCATTTCCGATTCTTCATCTGTCACCGTGGATCTCATGAGAAACGGGATGCGCCGTTTGAGTGGTGGTCTTTCTTTATTTTTCATTTTATATTTTTTCTTCCTCTTCTTCCCGCGACGCGGCTACGCATAGGAGTGATATTGGTCGGGTGACACCTTCGAAGAGGCTTGGGAGTAGCTCTCTCCGTGCCTTCAGCGTCGCCAATGTGAGTCGCATAGGTGTGTGTGATAGCGTCGCTGAGATTGCAAAATAAAAAGAACCCCTCTACTTCTATTTTTAAATTGGTTTCCGGGAAAAGTTTCGTGACACCTAATTTTTTGCTCACGTCACTCCATTGTTCAGTTCAAGATTGCTGATAGAAATTAAATAATTATCAAAATTACGAGGGAAAACGCACTTTGTGCAATGCACCTACCGAATACTTGTAAATCGAAAAAGAAACTTCAATTACAGGTAAGTATACGGCCTATTTACCTGGACTTATGATTTTAAAGCAAGATTTGATCACCTGGCGATAATATTGGTAATTTATGGGTGATAGTGTTCTATTCTCATAGATTTAGGAACAAAACAATTATCCCACACATTATTGCAAAAGGAAAAGAGAGTGAACCTTGCCTTATCCTAAAACATCTCTTTGCATCTCAAAGGACACCAAGGTTTTGAAGCCCGACTATTGAGATGTACTAGCATAGCACCATTAATATGTTGTTCATTTAAATCTGTTCGTGTTCCTCTGAAATAAGGTAAACGAGTGAAATTACTATTAATGCAAGGTAACGAGTCTATTACTTGTATTCCCAGACTTTTAAAACAATAATATACATAATTTTCATTGAAAAATGTTTTATTGAAAAGTGTACGTCGATTATTCTATATCTATTGCTTAGAAATGAACGCGAGAAGACTTCTGTGATGTTTTTTATTCTATTTCCTCACAGGCGCGGAATCTCTGCCTTGGTAGTGACCCAAAGATTTGGCGAGCACCATGACTCCAAACTCCACAGTGGATTCCAAAAGTCTTTCAAGGAAGGGATTGCTGACGAGCCCATCCCGACGGACTCACTTATGCCCTGAAGTCGAGTTGTAAAACGATGCATGAAATACACTTTTCATTTGCCTCATTCTAATCACTTTATCTTAACCCATTAATTAGTCACTCAGAACATTTTTTCCAGCTTTCTGACCACTTTAACTAATCGTACATGCAGATTCGTAGTGATGCATTTAAAAGCAAAATTATAAGTTACCCATCCACCAAACTAAAAAATTGAATTCTAACAGATGGAAATCATTTCGAAAATGAGGAAATATAATTTGGAAAACATTTGGATAAGGAAAAGAGAACTTCAATTTCAGTCGACAAGTTTAAGCAAGAGTGACAGAAAAAAATTTGCCAGTCATGGAAGTTTCTGTATCAAGTTACAAATGAAAATGAAACTTCAATCTCACTAAACAAACTACAAATAAGGGTTGTACATGTTTATCAGAAATAAAAACAATTTTCTGAAGTATAACAGAGGGGAACTATAGTGAAAAAGAACGCAAGGATAGCGCAGAGCTTGAGGAACTATCGAAAGAGAGCGATTTCGAAGTTTTGATTATATGATAGAATATATGCTGAAAGTGATCACGCCTACAGAGACAGCGTGAAAGAGCGAACTCATAAACAGAACCAGAGAAACTTTCATTAACTTCTCTGATGACATATCCTCGTGCCCTAGAATTAATTTATGGTAAGGTAAGGTGAAAAATTCTTAACTCGTTGGATAGTGAAGAGGTTTCCTGGCTAATGACTAGAAACACGGACCTTCAACTCTTCGGGACAGTCCATGTACAGATCATAACTCAAGAATTTTATTAATCAGTGATATAAAGCACGACTATGTCAATGAATACCAATGATCGCCAAACTTTGTTTTATTTACAAGCACACGGCAGCTAAAAGCAAATGCTCCCTGAAAAAATGGCTTTTAGAATGAGACAGCTTGTATAGTTTAGCAGTCATGTTATTGGCAGACAATGCCGATAGTTTGCGGTTCAATTTCCTTCAATGAAACAAACTGAGAGACCCTTCTCCCGAGGCAATCTATAATGTAAGCAATCCTCATTCAGACTTACAGGATGTTATTTTCTCCTCTGTACACTTCTACCGACAAACGACTGACGCCCGCCGCATCTTCGCCACTCCTCGGCTGACCCCCCGACGAAACATATTTTTTCGTCGAGCTATCGCTTCGGAGCCTCCCAATTGGTCAAACGCGCTCGGCTGAGAGCAGTGGGGGGAAAAAGTGGGCGTTCAATGGACGTGCAACGGAGGGGAAGGCTAAGGGGGTCCATCGAAACAGCAGCAAGCCAGGGCCGGGCGAGGGGGAATGGAGAGCAGCAGAGATTCAGGGCGCGACGCGGGGTTTGCGGGGGGGAGGGAGGGAGGGAGGACCCACGAGGAGAGGGAGGCGGTGACGCAAGGGGCGGCTAGTGGCCATGCATGTGCGCGCCTCGACCACACCCCCCTGACTTTCCCCTTACACAAACAAGGATCGCCCATCTATCTTGACCGCCTCCTCCTCCCCGTCGAAGGGTACCCCTCCGCGCCGCTCTCCCCTCCTCGTCCAAAGGGCGCACCCTGCCCTCCCCCACCCTCGGCTTGCATCTGCGCCCTGAGGAGCTCCTACGCCAAAGTGCCCGTCCCCCTCGAACCCGCGGCCGACGCCTCCTCCTCATCCCCGAGTCACCGCACACATCCTGTCGCTTCTCCTCCAATTCCACAACACAACCCCCTTTGGTCATCCAATCATGGACGCTGGGATGGCGGGCGGTACGAAGCCAGTTGGAACACACTTGTCTCCCATGCTTCCGTTCGACTACTCTCTCCCAAACTATGAGGTTAGATTGAAGAAATTCATGAAATACTCGTTTTTTTTCAATTAGCCTTCGTTAATTCTACAAATTAAACTATCCAACTCATAGTAATCCCATCAGATAAAGACATTTGTGCCAGCGCACCGTGGTTTCAATCGCCATTCTAGCGGGACAAAATTCATTTTTGCAACTTTCGGAAAAACAGCCACTCCACATGCATTTATATCGTCAACTGATTTCTTTGCCATATTTTATAGCTTTGGCCAGGATTAAATAAGTTATAACAATGTTACACTGTCGTAACGTTATGTCCCAGATCCAGACGGTGTCAGACCCGTTAGTGTTTACATGTTCCTGCAGGAAAGTTTAAAAGAAACGAACTATAAATTCAAACGGGAATATATTGGAAACGGTATGTGGTAATTCAATGTGTGACATTTGTTTAAATACGAGCTCTTTTGATCCGTAGGAGTTTAATATAATTCTCTATGTCTCAGAGCCTCCTCTTTTCTCCTCCTTCAAATATTTTATTTGAATTTAAAAAAATATATGCTGACATAGTATTAAAAAACCTTCAGTATTATTTAGGAAATTTGCTATATTACATATATTTCCACCAGTTCTTACGCATATTTGCGCATTTCGCGTATGACTACCTATTTGTTCAATTAGGTTTGCAAACTAGCGCCATCCTCGGGGCACTGGGGAGCGAAAAGGAGAGCTACAAACCAGGCCGAATGTAGGATTATCGGGAGAAAAACACGCTTGTACACGCCATAATAATTTTTCTAAATGCAGCGCTTTTACACATCTCCAAAGCACTTCTGGAGCGCCATATATGGTATGACGTCAGTGATTGTCTTCATCTCCTCAACGATGACAAAAATCCCTCGACTAATGTTTTTATCTTCGAGAACAGGAACAAGCCACAGGGAGCTATGTCCGGAGAGTGCGGATACTGTCAAATCATTAAGGTGCTTTTTGGCCATAAGTTATCGAACAAGTAGTGAAGTGAGAGCTGGTGTATTATAGTTGTGTAATTGTTATGTATTGTTTTGCCAATCAGGTACGGAAACTATGGAACTAACTATCTTAATACTGTATGGACCGGTTAGTAGTAGTCACAGGTGGCTAAATGATCTACAAACAATCTATAGAAACGACATTGCTGAGGCCAATTTAAGTGATTCCCTTTTGCTTCTCTGAAATTTCACTCAGCTATTAATCAGCTAAGTTAAAAAATGGACCACCCTCCGATTGCGTAGCGTTTCTGAACCTTCTGTTCATCACCTCTGTGATATTTTCTCCCACGAATCCTCCAATCAGAGTACGGTCAATGGGCTACTAAAGCACGCTCAAATCTTACGACATCCTTAGGCGTAATAATCGAGAGCCTCGATTGTAAAATTCTTCTCTCGGTAGATTTCGGATGACCGATGTAACATCAACCCATGCTGATGCATATCCTTCCGAAGAAACTATGATCAATCAGAATGTATTATGAAATCCGTAGGTGATAAGTTGATGAGCAATAATGGAGCGCTAAACTTCTATAAGTTAAAGAGAGAAACGGAAAGATAATAAATTTCACCACTAAAAATGCGAGAATCATAATAAAATTTTAGCGTAGATACTCTTTATGACACCATTTCGTGACTGATAGACGGTGAAGGGAATTGCAGTCGACAACAAGATGCCATTCAACTTTCATCCAAGAGGAAGAACGGAATTTGTACTCTGGACCTGTTTTACATTGATAAATATCAACCTCGGTGAATTGTGAAAAATGTAAAGGAGAAAAACAGGAAATTTCATGGCTAGGGCTAATCGCATCGTATACCTTGCAAGGACTTTGTGAATATTCTTAAAATCCATTAAATGCAGTATTTTTAACATGTTAATGAGAGCTTCATTTTAATGGCAAATTTATTTTACCTCCTGAATGTATCAATCCACGGTACGGTTAGCGATAATAAAAGCTAAGAACACCATCCTATTTCCCAGAGCATTTGCATTCTAGGAAAAATATGATCCTCTGAAACCATGTCGCGTACATTATGCAAAATTAAAAAAAAAAACATTCCTCGCAGTTTCATTACTCCTCACATTACTAATTACAGCGTTTAACTGAGAGGAATGACAACCTAAGAAGACGGATACGACCAGAAGGTATGGTAAGGTATTGACGGCGAAGAGAAAATAAACAGCAAAAAAAACCCTGCGCCAAGACGTAAACAAACAGACAAAGAAACAGTCCGGTCTTAATAGCACTTTTACCACCAACCAAATAAAAAAAGGAAAGAAACCCCGTTACGTCCTCCAAACCTCTCCCTTCCCCCCCGCCCCCCTATTCTCCGTAAAGGCGTATGAAGCTGAATTTTTCACTTTGGCGAGCCTTTTGACTGCCTGGCACACATTTTTCCTTTCATCGCGCTTAAAAACCCCCCAAGTAGTCTTCCCCAGAGTTTTCCCTCACGCCTTCCTCCTTGAGAAGCGGCGAAACCTCCCGCCCGCCTCGCCAGCCACCCCTTGCCGCCTTACGGAACCCCTTAAACTCTTTTCACCGCACACCTCTCCTCCCCGGTAATTCCTTTTCTCTCTTCCTCCCACCCGCCCTGTAATTAAGAGCCTCGCGGAAGGAGCGAACTCTTTCAGAGCACCCGAACGAGAAACGGAGCCGTTGAGCGAGAAGGGAAAAAAACACGGGACGGACAAAGGACGAGGTAAGGAAAAGGATTGCCATTTTGTCTTTTTCTTCTCCTCCGCACCCACAAAACCCACAGTCTCCTTTAAACCTTCTCCTATCCGTCTCCAAAAAATTAAAAGAAAACTCCAAACACGGGCGTGCGTTATACGTCTCTTTCACTCCTTACGTTCAAGGCGGCGCTTTTTTTTTTACCTAAATCTCCTTCCAAGACGTTGTAGCGCCGCGGCGACGCTGATGTTGGTGTCATTATTATTATTCGTTTTTCTCTTATTTTTTTCTGTTTTCGCCAAAAAGAGAGAGAGAAAGAGCGAGAGAGACGTGAAAGCATGAAATGCCAACCGCCACGTCGCAAAGACACGAGCTAGCGAACGTGAGCGGGCTTAACTCTCGCGAGTCACAAAAGCATTTTCGATTGACGTGTCCGCTGAAAAATTAAAAGAGGAGGGTTTGTTTCTTGAAAAGATTTCCCGCGCCCAAAGAACAGGGCCGCAGGAAGTAAGTTGAGTGGAATAAAAAAGAGTGAAAGAAGTTACCAGAAAGCGGATGCCAAGACGTTTTCCGTCCCTTGTGCTTGAGTGCGTCGTGTGCCCGATCCTTGTGGACGGACTCACTTAATGTCATTAAGTTAGTTTTGTTTTTCTCTTCTTTTCTTAAAACCTCGATTTCCTTTCTTCTTGACGGCATTCTCGTGTTTCGACAAGCTTGGCGAGGCCCGCTGTGCGATAGCGCAGGTAACAAACAGCAGAATGGAAATGGCAATTTCTCAAAGCTTTCGTACCTTCTCTTATACGGTATTAATTTTTTTTAAGCGAGGACCGGCAAAATTAAAAAAAATCTTTCATTTTCACCAAAACTGGGATAATTTCTTCCCGTAATGGCTTCTTCGCGTTATTGCGTATTGCGGCCATCGCGATGCGCCGAGGAATTTTTAACGAAGGTAGGCATTCCATTGTTTATTTCATTCCCGCTCTCCTCAACTAAGCGGTGGACTTGTACATACATTACCGGAAGCAATCTAACGTCTCGGATTGGATGAGGTATTTGATTGCGAACAATAGAACATTGACACAATGCCTTAGAATGCTGATGAGATATTGTGAAAGGATAAAATATGAGGAGTACTCAAAATATCCACTTCGAAGACTGGGGAATAGGAGGTCTTTTGTGTTCCAGTGATTCCTTGAAGCACGAATCATTAATACCGCTAAAATCGCTCTTTGTGGCGATTCTTGGGCAGATTCATTACGCTGTGCGGTACCTATTCCTAAGGGGAACAGAATTTTAATTTACAAAAACACGAGATTATTATTCGGGAGCTCTTTAAAATACATCGCAAGAAACAGACGAATTTCAGAGAGTAGTTTAGGTTACAGGAAGACAAATGATTTTATCAATAGTTATAATTACCTCACCTGAAAATCATCTTCATTCCATATGAAAACTTTGCAATGCAGTTTTGGAATCACCCATAATAGCCAAGTTCACAGCATCTGCAGCAGACGGAAAGAAGTAAGATTAATACATGAATAACATTTTTTCGGAGCAAATCAAAGAGTTTTTCTCATGAGTATCCATGTAGTAATTGGACAGTATGTAGATGGTTGAAAGGAAGAAGTTATGAATGTAATGATTACTCATTCTTATGAGAAACAAACAGTTACATGCGATGGACGAAGAGTATTTTACCAATAGAATACAACTTACATATTTCTCGAATCACAATAACGTTTATTGGAGTGGTGTATGGAAATTATCCGTACAAGTACTCTAATAAAAACTCTTGAAATTTTCCAAATGCTATAATTAATTGATTTAATATCAATAGTCCAGGTTTTATAAATCAGGAGACATAAAAGCCCTACTTACAAAAATATTGGTGCTTTTTCCTAATTACTGTGCAATGGCTAGTAAGTAAGATTGACTGAATTCATCAATTTTGTTCCTAATATAATGAGGTCATAAGATAGAGCAATTGCTCGTAGAGAAATTAAAAGGAGAAATTAATTGCGAAACTCCACAGAGGAATAACCATTAACCTTGACCGGGACTAAAAATCGGTTCACTCGATTTTCGGCCAAATACTTTAGCCAGACAAGTTATCGAGTTAAGGTACGGAGGAGTCCTTTCCCTAGCGGATTTAGGTTCAAGTACCGGTCAAGGAGAATTATTTTTTCTCCGCAGTATTTCTCACGTGTGTGAACTTGCGAGAGACTGTAAAGTTAATGCTGCGGCGAGTCCCGGAATCCTCGAAATTTGTCAAAAGTTTTCATGTCTTATTAGCGTAAATATTTTAGAAAGGGCCACATTTTAAACAAATGAACCACCTGAAAGCCTATAAGCCTCTGCTAGGACCAGAGAAGCTTTCTCAAAGTACAGGCGAGTTTCACAAAGCCTACACTTGCAAATATTGAGAAAAACTAACGCGGGGAAAAAGCGAAAAATATTCGAGTCACTGGAGCCTCCCATCAAGTCAAAACGACATGTCAATCCATCCTAAATCCGAACACATGTCCGCACTCTCCATTGACGCCGCAAATCTTCACCGAGCGGCCCGAAAGAGACGGAGGAGCGGAGAGGGGGGAAATACGAACAAATGAAACACACCATCCGAACGAAGACCGGGATCGAACGGGAACTGTAGCACCGACGATAGATAATGTTGGCATCAAGCAGTCAAGAGGAGAATCGAACAGAAGACGGAAAGATTGTCGAATGCTGCTCTCGAAATCTATCCGAATCTATCCTTGATGACCGCGACATCTCGTCAGATGTATGTACATTTTCTCAATACCCAGAAAGCCGTCGAGGCTCTAGGACGAGTGGACGGGGGTCTTAATATACTAGCCACTAATAAGGCAGAGAATTGAAGGAAAAGCCATCGGCAGAAGGAATGGATGCTGATTGATACTGGTGAACAAAATTCTTGAGTTGTGAAGGCGTTTTAAAGATACGGCGCGGAACAAATGGACCTAGATAAAGCTACAAGCATGCACATGTAGTCGGGTCCTGAGAAGTTGTAATGAAAATAGTTTCTTGCGCCATTAATATTACTATTAATACAACTTCATTTCCCGTTAAATTAAATTGAATTCAAAAGATTAAATCGATGAAAGCTGCTTCCACTACTACCCTTTCGAAAAGTGTCTGAAATGATGATTTACATGTCAAAGTATAATTTGAAATAAAACTTTTATCAAATATAACCGTTATCAACGTACATTAGAGGGTAATACTCATATGCCATCCGTGGTGCAACTAATTTCTTATTGCCATTCACAAAATAAAAATGTGATCACTTTAATGACTTGGGAACAATCTCTCAAACCGATTAATGAGGAATACTTAACTCCACGAAATTGCAAATAGAAATTTTCTAAAATGCAAAGTGACTTCGCAAAATAAATTTGGAGCCAGTGAAGGGGAGGAGATTCGGACGGACTGATGGAACCCGGGATAGAAAAACGGCACTTCCTGTACGGCTGAGGAAGGCGTGGAACATCATCCTCGATTATATTTATGATAAAAATTAGGTAAAATCTACTTTTTCAAACTGATTGGTATCGATATTATAAGGAAGCACAAACGTTGTGCACCATTTTTCATGCGTCAAATGGTAAAACCATAATATTTCAAATCTCCTAGCGTTCAACTTCGGCGATGGAAACCCCAAAGTTTCTGCAAACGCCTTTTTCGACGTGGTATCCAGCCACCCCACTCAAATCACCGATCTCCTCCCGCCGAGAGAAATCATCGCGGTGGGAATTCGCAATGAAAAGAGAGGAGGCGAAGACGAGGTTTTGGGAGAGGGGGAGTTCGGCGATCGGGCAAGGGGATGGGTGAGTCTTCGGGAGGAAGGTCGGAGAGGGTTCGGCCGAAGGACTGAGGCGTGGGTGGGAAAAGGGGAGGCGTGAATGGGTGCCGAATGACGAGATGAGAGAAGCGTGTTCGGTCCGTCAACGTCGTTCGCCAGCAGCAGCGCGTCGCCGTGCGTTTCGAGGAGGTCCCACTCGACGCCATTCACGCTCACCGCCCGCTCAATCTGTCTCTCTTCGTTCCTTATTCATCCCGATCGAGGGGAGGGCCATCGACGCGGGGATAGAAAGACGAAGGCGGCTTGATGACCACCCATGAGGGGGGATGGGAAAAGACAACCACCACGCCGTCGACCCGAGGATCTCCTCTCTTCTTTAACGATCCCTCCCGACGATTTGTTTTCGTCGCGCGCGAAAGGGACGGGAGGCGAAAGTGATGGACGACCCGGGTTTGCCGCGGGGAAATGAACACACCATTCTCGTTTTCGTGGCATCCGATGATAATCAGGGAAAGGAATCCGAGAATATCTTTCTTGTTTACCTCACCGACTTGATGAGTAAAACGCTATGCATACAGAGACCCGGGAGTCGAAGCAACCATCTGCACGTTAGTCTCAGCCGAAAAGCCTAACAGTAGACATTGAAAGGTAGTGGACTATTTCTTAAATGGATAATATATGAAAAAACTATACCCAATCGATTCGTTAGTGTTGATTACGTCATGGCATTGGGGTTATTGAATAATTTTTTTCCAATGTCATAAGTAGAATTAGCAATGTGTTCAGAACACGGCAGAACAGTATAGCGTTTTGTGGCACCTACATAATTTACAGCAAGTTCTTCATGCGGTTTTGAAAGCTATACATATCTAGTACATTTGCACTGTCTCTAACGCCATTAGCCATCATCTCAAGAGTATTCCCAGATAAGCGAGGAGTATTCAGCATTCATCAGTCCGAAGGTTGGTTTACTTCACCTCTGCACCTCTCAGCTATCTCTCAGCTAGCCGCGCCATCGCCACATAAATCTTTATTCGACGTCCTTTGTGATTTATATGTAGATGTGCAGTCCATTCTTAAATTTCCTCCATAATTCTTTCCATTAATTTCTCATACACGGAAACCAGCATGTTTTTTGCTGATTAGTGGGAAGATCTATGATTATTGATTACAAAAAAAAGGAGATTTTTTTTCTGAAGCAATTCTCAGGTGTTCTTCTATCGCTTTCACTGAATAAAGTAGAATTGGTTAATAGTTTTCGGGCCGATTATTTACTCTTATTTCTAACGGTACAGGAGTGCCTCAGAAAAGGTTGTATATATTAAAGCAAACGAGACAAAGATACAAGTAACCTACTCAATTAAAGATTTAGGTAATAGTTGAATCCCC
The DNA here is from genome assembly GCA_963169105.1 of Ceriagrion tenellum. Classification (NCBI taxonomy): domain Eukaryota; kingdom Metazoa; phylum Arthropoda; class Insecta; order Odonata; family Coenagrionidae; genus Ceriagrion; species Ceriagrion tenellum. Next base: position 96,472,548 of record OY720633.1, on the reverse strand, counting down.
AGCAAACAAAAATAAACTTATCTGGAAAGAAAAGAAGAAGAATTACTATATAATTACATTACTATTATAATTATACTATTACTTTTCCAAGAATTACTATATAATTGAGGATCGAGTCAATCACCGCCTCCTTGGCAATTCTAAAAATTCTAATTATTTTATAAATCTCTTATGGTAAGATTGAACTTCACAATACGTACGCACACATAGAATTGCAAAAGTTAAACTCCCCATCATATTTGAACCAAACATTTGATAGCAAACGACAATAAGGAGGGAGACAGACAGAAAAGGCTAAATGATCCATGAAATACGGGGGAAGAGAAAAAACTTGATGGTAAGGTGGGTGGGAGAGACGGAATGGTTGAAATGAATCGGAGAGGAGGAAAGGTAAGAGATCAGATACGAACGTTTGAGGATGACCCAAAATGTAAATTTATGAGTGAAGAGTTCGGCTCTCTCTTTGGCTAGCATATATGTAGGAAATGAAATATAAATTATCTATAATATAATAAATGTTAACTAGTTTTTCGGGGTTAACGTTTAGAATGTTACACTTTCACGAAGGAAAAATTTGTGTATATTGGAGCATTACTCCGCAGTGGGAGTGAATGCAGATTTAGTCACCCTTTCATCCAAGAAACCTCTCAACATGGGCCTTCTCCATTTGCACGCACATTTTCCTCTATGAAGTTCCGTTTCTCATCGACGCTACGCTTTAGACCAGATATTGACGACAAAGGCAAAGGGGAATAAATGGATGGGGAAGGAGAGATGAATATAGAAGAGATGGGAGAGGACAGAATGGCGGAAAGTGAGAGCAGGTGTGGAAGGGGAGGCAAAGGGGGGAAACAGAGCACTTGAGGCCTACAGTTCCATATGTCTACGTGTTTCTGCAACTACATACTACCCTACGAGCTGCCCTATTCCCTCTTGGCAGGGAGTGTTTACACACCAACCGTGTAAAGGCGTGAAGGAAAAGGTTATAGGGAGAAGAAATGGTAAAATGTATTTTGGAAGTATTGAGTGTTTCGTTTTTTTCTCAGTTTTTATTACAGCCACAAATTGTGCAAGGGAGGTAATTTTTATTCCAATCTATTCGTCAGAGTATCACGATGCATCAATAGCCATTTACAAGTAACAGTTTTAGCGGTTGAAGATATGGTCGTAGGGTTCAAGTCCTATCTACTACTTATTTACATAAGAAATCAAAGGAAAGTTGAAATAATAAATAAAAAACCAAGACAGAGGAAAAATTTTGGTTCAGCAGCTTTGAGTGGAAGGCGTTCCTCAAGCTCAAAATATACAATAAGGAAAACGGAAGCGTTTTTAATGCAATTGTCTTGAAAGGAAATATTCATATTCTCGGTATATGTAACGTGGGCCTCAGTGGACGGGGAGGGAGATTGTTGAGAATTCATCGAAAGACAATTGTAAGCTGAAAAATAAAAATTACTTTATTTCTATCACTCGATTTTTTCATTTCTCGCGCAATAAAGGATCGGAAATACTCAGCAATTCCGGATACTGTCACACCAATTGGGATTTAGACCCTAAGGAATCTTTTTACGACATGAAATGTATCTATTATGCTCGTGTATGTACATTTTCATAATGCAAGTACAAATATTCCATTATTCATCTTCTTATTTGGGAGCTAGGACCGTTGTTGATATAACCAGTGGCTTTATTGATGCCAACTTTTATTTCCATAGGTATTTTTTAAAATTTGACGCTAATTCTGTATACTTACAGAATTAAATTGAGTAAATTGCTTCAATGATGTGATAGAAAGCTACAGCTTTTTCTATCAAAGTTATCTATATTATGGACCTTCAGGATTTTCAAATATATAAAATAAATGGCTAAAGGCGCAACTTAGTGGAAAATTGTCACAGACTTGACAAAAATAACTTAGCATATTCCATACTTAAAATTTTATTGCCGACTCAGGATTCGACTGCACAGCAATCATTATCAAGGTACATTTACATCATATGCTAGTCAATATATAGAAAAGATACAGGGGAGGAGAGAAGTGAAGGTGGTTATTTGATATCAGAGACGTGCGTTACGGTCAGATTCAGTCAATGGGAGGTGGCAGGGGGAATGGTATAGATGATAGAGGGGAATAGGAGGGAAAACACATTCATTGAAAAGTTTCACATCATCATAAAGATCCCCCGTTACCCCTCCCCCCGTCTTTCTCTATATATTGACTTGCATATGATGTAAATGTACCTAGATAATTATTGCTGTGCAGTCGAAACCTGGGTCGAAAATAAACTTTTAAGTGTGGACTATACTAATTTATTTTTCGTCATGCCATTTGCACACGTTTGCCATCGCAAAAAAATTTACCTCTCTTTGCGATTTTAGCTCGTAGACCAGAAACCAAAGAAGTAAGACGAGAAGAGAAGGAGGGTGGATGGGGACACGGAGGCAGAAAGGTTGATAAACGTGGAGCAAGGGAGGGAAAGGGAAAAAATGGGGAGGGAGAAAGGACACGGAACACTTGAGGATCACTCTTCACCGTCGACCCCTGCCGCTTCGCCCATTATTGGAAACCCTCTCCTTCCTCTCTTTTCTGCTCCCTCCTCCTTCTTTCCCAACACCCCCCACCCCCAGTGTTTGTATGGCCGCTCGCGCCCCCCTACCCTACACCCTCCTCCATCCACCCCCACGCCCGTCTCCCGCTGGGATACCTCACCCACCCCCGTCAGCGCCTACCGCGCCCTCCCCCGGCCACCCCCAACCGCTCCCCCCGTGGACTCTCCCGCTGCTCTGCCGCCACCACTCATCCACATACGACGGATGGATGAGAAGGAACACCAACGACGCTTTCGGATTTGAAAAATGGTCCAAAAAGGAAATGGGGTGAGGGGGCGCTCCTCCTACTCTTAAAGGGGGGCGAAGGAAGAGGAGGGAGGAAAAATCTGAATGGCAGAAGATGGAGAGGAAATCTATACGGAAAGGCAGTTCACTCGACATAGAAAAGGCTGTAATAGGAGTCTTAAGCAAGAGAGTATAATGATCCTGTCTTTTTTCTGGGAAAAATGTAATGCTTGCTGACGATGAGGTGGAAGGGAAACGGAGATGGGGTGGATTCAATCATTAAAATCAAGAAATGTGTACGACAAATATATATATGCGACATAACCAATCTAAGATTTATTAATTAAAGGATGAGTTGTATAATGTTGGTTACGATCCAAGTTACAGCTAAAGTCAAGGTTAAATGTTTAATTCTTAAGTAAAACATTGGCAATAACAAAACATTGCGCAACCGGTAGGTTCGTAGACACACTTTACCATCGTTCATTTACTAAAAACATGGAAACAAAATGTATTATGCTGCAAAATCCAACGCAACATAGGCTAGATTTTTAGTTTCATTTATATTGAAAATTCTATTTCATCAAAACTAAAGTGAACTGGTCATTTTTATAGCATGAAATATATGGGTGCTTGGCGCAAAAACAATTTATTGGCGCGATTGGGAAATATTATTAGTTGCTATTTAAGCACGGAAACAGCATAAAAATTATTAGGTGATAGCAACCAGTATTTATACCCTCAGATGTAACGGCGTCCGAATTGAGAAGTATATGTCCTATCGATCATTTCAATTTCAATCGATGGAAGAGACAATCCAATATTTCCCTCATAAGATGCTATTCTTCTTACACGTACTACATAAAAAATACTTCTGACATAAACTACTAATAAGACATTACTTGTGAATAGATACTGCTGTGTTTCAATTACAAGGACAATACGGCCAACCATTATAAAAATTTCTCAGCTTCCACGAGAACTCTAAGCTCATATTACCAGACAGAACCCACTGCGCTGACTAATTTTCAAATAAACCTTTCATGAAATCATCGCAAATAAATTCTCTCTCAAATACTGGTCCCATAGAAAAAGTTGATCAATAAACATTATAGAAAGAAGCATTTTTTCATATAAGATAGCACTGTAAACCCAAAAATCGATTAAGTAAGGACGAAAAATGCCGCGGTACCAATACCTCTCTCACTACAGGTACGAAAAAAAATCATCCAAGATAGAGGGCGCAAGGTGGACTCTCTTCCCCTTCATTTGTGCGGATCGCCAGTTTCTCTCCACATGGCTCTCACTACTTTTCTCCCTCTTCTCCCTTCCCATAGTGCCACCTTCTATATACCCCGTGGTGAGCAGCTCACCCCATTGCTCGTTCCTGTGATCAACGAAAGTGACTGTTCTCGCTATACCAACTGGTCCAGTATCTTCTGGACCCCTGCAAAGCACTCGTCATTTTCAATATCATCTATTTCTATACTTCGTCCTTCTCGTCCAAAGCCAGCACATAATACTCTCCTACCCTTTCTTATTCTCTTCGCCCCTCTATAAAATCTGGTTCATTGCACTCATCCTCCAACCTACCGCATCCTTCATCTCTCTTCTAAGTTGACGCCCAATTGGATAAAAAAGTCTCTGCCCCTCTTCTGTCAAAACATCAAGGAACCACCTTTTTCAATCTTAAATACGAATACATACCATATGGTAACTGCCTGGATGAGTATTTTTTGGTACAGAACACAGATAGAACAATGTTTCGTAATTAAAATCTAACAGGCAACGAGTAATTAGATCCAACATACCTAAAGGCGCGACTTTTTGAGAAGATGGATGCTGAAATGCTTTCAAACGTCACCAGTATAAGGGGATACAGTGCAGTTGAAATCCCCTTACAGCCGTGAACTAATTTGAGACTCTTTGCGAAAGCATGTACGTGAAATCCATTGCAATATTCTTCAGTTGATCGACAAATTGAGAAGAAACGTCCTCTAATCATTAGCTTCTATCAAACGGTTTGTCTTTTATGAAAATGCCATCCTATATTTTCCAATAGTTGAACACATTAACTATGCATGATATTATCACCAAAATCAACGAGAGGTAGATACTAATTCGTCTTAGAATAATTTACGGCACCTCTGAATAAATCAAATAGTTACATACTCAAAGAAAGCGAACATAAAATAGCATTCAAATACACCTTGGGTTTCAGATTCTTGCTATCTACGACGACCGTATAGTAGGAGCAATGTTTCCTCTCCGAAAGGGATAAAATCGATTGAAGCTGGTAATTTTTACGATAAGTCTATATGTAAACATATAGAAAGCTGCATGCATTTCCCTAAGAATATGAAGAGTGCTGCTATTCTGCCTCCATTGAAACACCAAACTGCTATTTACAAAATACATTTTTAAATGCATAAAAATAGTTGATTGCTAACATTGTAGCCTATTAATATTTCTATTTGTTTCAGTGTGATTAGTACTTCTCTCACAGGTATTTCAATCCGAAATTCACATTATTTCCTATGCAATATTCCGATGCAAGAATAGCTTTCATCATGGCAAAACCGGAAGGAGAGAGAGCGCGCACTTCAAAATTCCAACTGCAGTCGCCGAGATACTAATAATACATTTGGATTCGACAAATGTTTCAAGCAGTATGATCAAAACGACGAATAGAAAAAATAAAATTGAATAAAATGGCCACGTTAAGCTATCCTCCTTTGATCTCCGTTCCCGTCGTTGCCTTCTGGACCCCATAAGGGTAGCCACGCTCTTTCTGGCGTGGAAATGATGCGCATGTTTGCCATTCGCGCCCCATTTTAAGTCTCTAGTGTTACTTAAAAGTGTTTATTTTTTTCCCTCGCCTACAGCCGACCTCGTCATCCAAACCCCTCTGACCATTATCCACTCTCCTCCTTCCTTCCCCCCCCGGGCGGCTACAGCACTAGATGTAGGCGCCCTACGCGTATCATGCGCCCGCCACCACTCCTCTACCCCTTCTCGGCAAATAAAACAACGTGCATATTCATTCCCTTCTCTTCTCCCTTTCCATCCTCCCATGCTCTCTTCTCTCCCCCCGCGTCCTTATCCTCTTTTCAGCTAATGGCTCACGCATGCCCCGGCGCTGGAACGGTGTGGAGAGAGGCGGAAGACGGCTTGGGGAGCGGTAGGGGGGGCGTGGATGCGGCGGTCGGCGGCGGGGGCAGCGGGTGGGAGAGCGTGTGGCGCGCGGAGGGTGTGGGTATGCAGGGCTTGCTTTTTTTCAAATACTGTGGTTAGGACACAAGTTTTAAAAACATGCTTCATCAACCCAAAGAAATTCCCTAATCCAAACAGTAATTCAATAGCAATGAAATGGTAGATGCTTGGACAGTCCTGCGAATTAATTCCCCAGGCGAATGGTTCTCCTATGTGTTTGCATGTTTTAAAACACGCTAAAAAGCACTGCTATCATAGCACGGTGGTAAATCTTTGAGTTTATTATCTTTTTAAAGGGCACATATAGGATTTTCTGGAAAATAATAAAATGGTTGGAAAAATTTGAATGAAAGTTACTATACTCTTGGCACACTAATACGAAATCACTGATTTCATCGCCAGAAACCAAAATATAGAAATAAATGGGTAATGATTAGCATCATCTTTTAGAATAGTCCTCTGCATTATAAAATAAGTAAATGATATATTTATTGCAAATTAGAATTATACTTACATAAACACACAACAACATTTATCCCAGTAAACTCTAGTTCACGTCTTATTGCAAGCGTTTATAAGACATAATTTAATATATCATATATTTATTGCTTATCAGCATTATGCCTATAAACACTCAAGGAAATTTATCCAAATTAAATGTAATCAATGTATTATTACTTGCGTTGTTTTAAAAACAATATATGCAATGTGGAATACGGTAATTAAATAAAAAATAATTTTTAAAATCCTTAATATCTTACGCTTTCTCTGGTGTTTTCATTGCACGTACGTTTCCCTGGTTTTAGTCCGGGTCAGCCCGTAACTCAACCATCGTCTTCTGATTAGTTGGCTGATAACCTTACATGAAGTGACAATCGATAATCAACGCGCATGTTTAATTCTGCTTAAAAATATCATCACATAATACAACAAATATAAAATCTCAAAAGACATAAGTTTATAGGGGACTCAAATTACTGCTAATATAGCATCACCACAGAAAGCGTATTTTTGACCAACAAAGTGTATAATAGGGAAAAACTACCTCTTTTTACATGATTATTAGGTGAAGTATAAGGTCCAAATATAAATCTACAAATGAAGTAAAACATTTTTTTTTTAATTCAGATACGAGATTTTCATTCCAAAGCTACGATATGTTTGTTTGCTTTAACCGCCAAATTTTCCAAACTTGTGGGTGAGTTAGGAAAAAACAAATGAGACTCCTGTCGTCTATGGATGCCGGGGGAAAGGCAGGTGGGGGGGCAGAAATGGGGTTAAGAGGAGGCGTATTGGGAGGTATGCAATGCTCGGCATGTGTGGGGGAGTAGATGGAGACGGGGGTGAATTGGGTGGTCGGGGTGTGGGAGGCGGCCGGGGGTCGCGTTCTTCGCTCGCCATTGAACTCGCCGCGAAATTAGGAAGGGGGGATGGCGTGGAGGGGAGAATGAAAAAAAACAGAAGAAGAACAGAAGGGCGTTCGTCCGCACTCTTCATCCTTCTATGTGTTTTTCTTTTTTTTTTCTTTGCGGGCACGTGAGCAGAGTTTGCGAGAGAGAGAGAGAGAGAGAGAGAGAGAGAGAGTGAGTGAGCCAGCGGCTCTCTCCGCTCTTCTTTTTATTTCCCAGCGGCGACTGAGAGCGTGTGTGGGAGAGGGGATTGAAAGAATTGTGTGCGTTGAGAGACTGAGAGGCGGTTCGAGCGACCGCTGTCGGACGAGTGATGGCGCCACGGACGCCGCGATGCGCTCCCGCGGCGCAGTGGGAATTCTCCCCTGCGCTCGGACGAACGCGAGATTAAGAGGGAGAGAGAGAGAAGAGGGGGGAAGAGCGTGCGAGCACTTTAACGCAGATGTAACGCTCTTCGCGCTTCACCGGGGTCAGAGATCAGGGACGCCCGGCATGTGCGCCCTTGCCTTTACGGAGAGGGGGAAAAAAACGAGGGCTGCGACGGGACTAGGATTTTGCAAATTCCCGATTTCGCGGAACCTTCGGGAATCGTATTTTCCGAATATACTTGGGATTTCCCAATATATTTACATGCAATTTGCATACATTATCTGAATCACATAAACGATGACTCTTCACTAGCTACCTTACGCAAATACCATTGCGAGGGTGGAGTAATCGGGGACAATGTCCTAGAACTCTGGCATACAGGCAAAAGAGCGGAGCCTCTTTAATAAAAGCTCACGCACCTTGTAGTATGGTGAGTCAGAAGATCCTAACTAGAGATGCAGCGGAATTTCGTGACTAAATAGTTTATCAACCACTCAGAACGCAAAATAGGGCCCCCTTCTCCTCATGCAAACAGTGTCATTTTTGCTCGGTTTCGTTATAAACATTTCCCAAAAACCCGAAATAAGCCTCTTGGGCCGTAACATCAGGGATTTTATAGCCATATATATCGGACATACACAAACAGCTATATGTATACTGGGAGTTGAAAAACCTATTCAGGCTATACTCAAGCCTGCAATCCAGTAGTTGACAGGCTTGGACTGTACTCCGCCGCCACCATACCGGCATTTGAGGTTATCTTTGTTAATCGGTCGACGGTTTCCTGGATGTACCACCATTTGTATGTTTCCATTAACATATGGGATATTATGACTGCGGTAGTCGTCTTCTGCTTGGCATATTGTCACTCGGTTTATAAAAGTCAACGAATAAGTAGCTATCGTATTTAAGTTAATCATTTTTGTTGCGACTTTTATAAACAATTCTATCATACTTGGTTCAAGGAAAATTTTTATCCTGAATTCCTAACAAATTTTCTTAATATTCGGGAAAGATGAATTATGAAAATTCCCGGAAACTTTAGGGAATTCTATTCCACCCGGAAAAACCAAGCGGGACGGAAATGGAACGAGCAATAGGAGAAGGAAGCAAATGAAAAGGGAATGGAGAAAAGTGGAGAGAGGATTTTGTCGCGCTGAAAGGGAGAGAAAGAGAGACTGGTGTCCCCGGCAACGCTCCAGCTAGTCGAATGAGCGAGGTCGCGCTGGGACAATGAGAAGGGACGTCGTTCTTTCTCTTCCCTCTCCTCCTCTCCTATAAAGTCGCCCCTGGCCCAATTTGCTTTGTACACTGATGGCGCGCCGTCGAGTCCCCAGCCGGGGGTTTGCTCTCTACTTCGCTCTTCTCCCCCGTTTGCCCCGGCGGACACACACGCACGCACACCAAGTGAGAGGTCCTGTACACAAACACACACTCGCAGCGCATTATGTGAGGCCCGGGCAATGATCATGTGCGAGCATGCTTTAAAATAATGAAAGCACTTGGCTCATACACAACGCTCTCAAGGAATGAGCGACGCATAGAATTGATACATTTATTTTCTCCCACCGCTTCCATTTAAGTAATTAACGTTAATGCGCACTATCCCCACCCCCACGAAAGCTCCTTGAATAACCAGCTCCAATTATTTTAAAAACCATACCGGAATTCTTTATTTTATATAAAAATCTAATTTGGCCCCGGCCCCGACGGCGGCGGGGTTAAGTCCTCGCTTGCCAATCCGAGGGTCGCGGGTTCGAGTCCCGTATGAGTGGATTTTCACCACTCAGGACATGGGTGTTGTTGTTCGTCTGTTATTAATGTTAATCACCCGATGTAACAGGCCTTTAATGTGCTGCTTTCGGGATTATGTGAATATATAATTAAATAATTATGCCTAAAAGCATCGGCCAGGAAGGTGCTGTATTTAACAATGATATCATATCATGGTTTGGAAAAGATATTCAGTTTTAAAAGGATAGGCCAATCCAAAATAATTGGGCAAAATTTGAAGGATGCTTTTGATAAAGGGCATTACTCAACTCTCTCTTCGCAATGCCATACTTCTCAGAAGTTATATTTCATTCAAAACTCGTGCATAAAGTGAAAAAAGAACATTGCTATGTAATGTCACCTCTCTCATCACGCACACCTTTGGTAAAATCAAAAAATCTAGCACGGTGAATCAAAAATGAACTAATGCGAATTTACAATGCAAACAAAAGGCCATCATAAGCTAGTAGTCGATAATTTTTGTTGCCATTGCTCAGTCTTTCATTTGACTGCCAATCAAAAACCTGTCATAGCCGTCGTAAAAAAAACGGCTTCACCGTTTTATTCAAATATTGTCAAGCTATGCAGTAAACAAAAAAATCAAAATCGAACGGAGTATTTTCGAGAGTAATCATTAATTTGTTTTCAATATGCTAATAAGTAACATGAGTTTCGCAAAATATTTGCATTGAATTTCTTGCTCTGATATTTGGATGAAAAAATTAATGCACACTTCCAGAGTACCTCTCTAAATGTTAAAACTCACTTACTCAAACTTATACATTTAATCATAACTAGAAATGTTCTGTTACCTAAGTCTAACACCGGTAATGAGTTTCCTATAATACTTTCAGTGAGGCTATAAAAATTTCGGCTAGTTTCATTAATAACCCTCCAAAATATTTATAAGCCATAATTTTTTTAATTAATAGATTTTACAAAGCTAGAATATAACCGTAACAAGCAGCTACCCAACTAGTTTAGTTACAAAAGTAAAGTGTATACACATAGCCTGTTACGGAGAAGTGAAAGCATGGATCGATATTTACATTTTTTTGCCGAAGGAGGAAAAAGTGGACCCTAATCAATAACGAAAGAACCGAAAATAGTCCCAGTAATCATCAAAAGGCTGTAAAACGCCAAGAATAAACAAAGCACAATGCACCCAACAAATTGTAGTTTCCCTGAATCACCAACTACCTACATCTTACGGCGGACACGCCACATTGTGATCAAAAGAACCGCTTGCCTCTCATGTTGCCTTGTTTCTACCTATCCCACCCCCCACCGCACCGTGAGCTCACGGAAACGAGACGCCTCAAAAGGTACTACAGAGCTCGTATCGTCATAAAGGAGTCAAAGGCACGGCGCGGTGTGGTGGTAACGGCAAGGAGACCGATAAAAGAAGTGATGCCCCGAAACGGAGTGAGGCCTGGGATGCGGGGGTGTGAGGCCCAACGGTGGGGGGTTGAGTGGGATGGAAAACGACGAGGACGGAAATCGCGGAATGGGAGAGATCAGAACGGAGGCAAAAATATACCTTCTCACCCCAGAAAAAACCTCCCCTCCACCCCTTAAAAAACTCCTTCCATTCCCCCTTTTCGCAGAATTTGCATTGAAGCCGAGTATCTCCAACCTTACGCTGTGGTATGTCTCGCAGACTTTTCGCACAAGGGAAGGAGAAGGCGTGCACGAGCCGCAGGTTGAACGTGCCGACTCACAGGCGAAGCGTCATTTCGCGGGAAGATGTAGAGAGGGAGAGCACGAGCAAAGAACAAGCGAGCTGAGGAGGGCGGCAAAGCGAGGGTAAAGAGAGCCTCTGAAAGTCTTTTAGTCAGGCAAGTAGGCAGGCAGCAAGATGAAGAGGAGGGCGTTAGTGGCTGCTGCCGAATGAAGATAAGGGCGGCACAATGTTTTAAGCAAAGGTTTGGGAACTGAGTTTAATAATTCTCAGCTCAATACATTTCATTTTTTCAACTTGCACGCCCATACTCATTTAATCTCTTTGCTGGCATTGCAGAGACTTTTTTGATCGGTGCACAGCACCATTTGAAGAATAATAAAGTGCATTCTATCTTTTTTTGCTTTATGTCTCGTCGGTCTGCTCACTGACCGTAAGGTCCGCGTGTCAACCCCAGGAAATCTCTCCGTTCTTATGGCAAACCGATATTCTACTTAATTTCTTAACGAAATAATTTTAAGAGAGGCTGAAAAAGGATTGATTGCGCTGATCTCAAAGAATCTTTAAACTTCTACTGCCAAACCAATGCTGTAAAAACGCATAAATTACCTTCGAGTCAAAATGAGCAAATATATATTATCAAATTCCATGTCATATTAATTTTTATAATCACCTCAAAAGATAAAATTGGAGATGAAATTTGTATGTAGAGAAATAATAAATTAGTATCAAGTATCTAATCAAATTAATCTTAAACCAACGTCAATCACCACAATATTAACCACTTTTTATGAGTTGACTATCACAACGGGTAAATGTTAGCGCCGTTACACAGTGTTTGATAACGTAACCCTAAAAGAACAAAAATCTTCAAAAATCTATTTCTTTTTTCATTATTGTTACAATACTAAGTTTTCTATGATAGCGGAATGATTGGATATTGATGAGAAAGCTTTATAGGTCAATAAACTTATACTGAACAAATTACTTAGAAATGCTTTCCATTCATTGCATGGATAGCATTTCTAAGTAATGTGCTTTCCATTCCATCCAATAGGGGTGGTATAATCATAAAATCGGTCTCATTTGGAGGTTTTCTTGGCCAACAAGGTCCTTATGTATGATATTGTCGCAATCATGGGTGACTTAACATGAACATTGCGAAAAAGAGTGTAAATAGTGACCTCTTCTTCAATGTTATTCAAGAGAGCAATTTAAATATTGCCCCTTTGTCGCACACTTGCCAGACGAGAAGTTCAAATACGACTATTGACCTAATCTGTTTGGAGAATCTCAACAAAGTGCCGCCCTATGGGGAAACGTCTGATCTTCCCATTTCCTGTCATCATCAGATGAAAACTCCTATTTTTGAACAAAACATTATAACCTTTAGAAAGTATAAGTCTTTAAAGTAAAAAAAATCTGTTATGATCTGTGTAATATTAACTGGAATGTTATCAATGAACTTGGAAAAATTTACGATTAAGTGGAGATGCTAAACATTTTGTTTTTACACACTCTTGATGCTCACACTCCTATGAGAACAGTACCGGATACTCACCCTACTTAACCACAGCTTACCCCAGAAATTAAGTCTAAAATCAAAATATAAATGGGGTACAGGCTTTGTATAGACGCTTCCAGAACCCTGCTGTGTACACAGAATACAAAGAGATACGAAAGCGAGCGAAAGAAATGATTCGAAGAACCAAAAGAGAATACTTTAAAAACGCCTTTAGGAACAAAAAGATTCCAAAACAATGGGGAAGATCATTAGTAAACTTGGTTTTATGCAGCCAATGAAAAAAGTGTTATTTATGATCACTTAGACGTTCTCAACAACTTTTTCTCAAAAAATTAAATTAATTAAATGCAACACACGCAGCATCTCTGTTCCCGAAAATCATCGTCCGACCGATTTATCCAGAAATTACTTCTACTTCTCTCAAATACCTATATCTTCAGTCGCGAAAGTATGCAATGCAATCACTACTAACGCATTACATTTGGACAAAATTAATATCGCAGCAATAATGAATGCATTTTCGGTTATTCTTCCGGCACTTTTAAACACATTCGTTAGAACCCTTCAAACAATGCAGTATCCTACAATCTGGAAGCATTCTTTAATCTACCCAATCCTGTGAAATGTTTTGAGCCAACCTACAAATCAACCTACACACAGACCAAAAGGTATCCTCTGAGGTTGTGCAAAGATACTTGAACGAGTGCTCTTTGAGCAACTGAATTCATTTGTTATCGGTAACCGCATATTGAATACATGGCAATCTGGTTTTCGAACGGGGCATAGCACCCAAACAGTGCGGTTTAACGTCACCGAAGATATAAGAGGAGCAATGAACAAGCATGAAGCCACTATTCTGGTACTGTTTGTGGGTCAAGCGTAAGAATTTGGCGACTGTTGCCAGATTGTGGAACTTATTGCCACCTGAGGTCAGATATGTTTGCTTAAATCGAGCGCTAAAATCCAAAGTCTCTGAGCTACTTCGAATATTGGTCTGTATTCCGTGCAATTGAATATAATGAAATTTTAAGAACACTTAAGTACAATGTGAGCTTTTTTTCTTATGAGGACATGATGAAATGAATTGTATGTAGTCTAACTTATGTACTGAACAACTGAAAAGTGTGAATGTAAATTACGGAGAAAAATGGTATAAATGAGATGTTTACGGATTATTACATGGCTAAATGTACAGATGCTCAATACCTTAATTTACAGTTAAAATAAATATTCAAATATTTATTACTGTGTGTAAATATTTATAATTGACATTCCTCTTAGTTTCTGTAACTTTGCTATCTGTAGAATAGAATCACGCCAATATGAATGTTTTTTGTCATTGTCTTTTCTCTTATACATTTGTTCAAAATGAAACTGTTATTTTAGCTTTCTGATATTTGAACGAAAATAATTAATTCGAGGTATTAAGCCTACATTAATAAACTTAAATATAATTTGTTCAACGAATGAAGTTTGGTCAACCTTAGGGGCACTACAAAGACATCAGAACCTAGAAGTTACACTTCATATCTTGACCGAAGAAAGGTGAACTTGCTCTCAGACCAGCGTTCAACGAATAAATGAAATATATTATTCATTCTTAACATCATTAAACATTTATGTTAGAAAAAATTATATTCATTTAGTGCTATCACCTCAGATAATTTCACGAATAAGCTCAGTAAATGTGCAACCTGTTCCCCTTTCTCACCAGTTCGTAATGTTCACATTATCAAACTTTCCACAGCCCAGCCAACTAATCATTTCGTCGTTCCCAGAGCTTCCACATAAATCACTTCATCCACCATTTTAACCCGACCATTTATGTACCCCAGGGGTTAAGCTTCGACTCAACCAGCCCGGGGACCACCTCAACTCTGAATGCGTCGCCCGCCCCACTCATTTCGCAGCTCATATTCCCCACCTCACCACGACTCAGTAAAGGATTTTACGGATAAACCCTGCTCCCTCCCACCCCATCGACCCTGCCGGGTGGTCACGACGCGGATTTTCGTCCCCCTTCGCCTGGTTCTAATGACCACTGGCACACAAAAGAGGAGGATGACGGACGGGGGAGGGGGAGAGAGGGTCTCAAACAAAAAAATAGACCCGAAAGGTGCTGCTGACCACTGGGAGAGCCTGAACGCACGAGCGAATGGCCGGTGCGGATGAGAAAAGAGGAATGAACGAGGGGGGAGAGATTGTTACTCGGACTTGACCGTAGAGGGGACGGCATTGGCTGGGAAAAAAATGGCGTTCGGCCGTTTCCGACACGCGCCTCGCGTGCTGACACGTTTCTCGTACGCGACGGCAATAGGTGGACTGTTGTATCCCATGAACATGTTTGCCACACTCGATGCGGACAGAATAAGAGAGACAGGTTTCAATACGGCCTTTGAACTGAAATGGGAGAATTGGGATGATGCAAGAGAACCGGTTCGGACCCCAAATTTTCACCGAAAACATGAGGGGGGGAAGAGGTCTGCATTTAATTTCGTCGAGAATGAGGTGATAATAAAAGGGGATCAAACCATAAGGGGAACTTGAGGAAAGAGGAAAAAAAAGGGTCAAGACAGAATGTTGTCTCGTGCCCTGGTTATCAAAGGAGGGAGGCTGAATCAACAATAGCCTCTATACTGAGAAAAATGCCTGTGTACAAAATACGCTCCATATTTCAAATTGAGTAATCGTGCAAAGAGTCGTCAAAGAAGGAGAAAATATTCCTCAAAATTCATTCTTTGAGCAAAATAAACTTTAATATTTTCAGACTTCATAATGGTATGACCCTAGACTCAAAGGCCTCGTTAGTGGGTTTGATGCTCGATATACCAAAAGGTATGAGAATGAAGGGGAGCTGAGTTGAGGGCTGCGTTTAAAAGGTTTAAACACCAATGATGATGACTTTTGCTAAGCATCTGCCACAATGAAATCACATACTATTTAACATACATTTTGGCTCTGATACGAGGCCGAAACATTAGATTCTTTGCAAGAGACACGAACAGCCATCAAAAGGGAGAGCTCTCACAGCTCCCTCAGAGCCAAAACGCCAGGATATGTGCACAGATAGATTTTGCATTAGTCATGCAGACTTACAACACTGGTCACCCCTATGCTCTATTAAAAGACTTTAATGAATAGGTTACTATACGAAATTCCTATATTCCCGAGGTCGTAAATTGAACGTGAGTAAAAGATATTATCTCAAGACATATTGAGATTTAGACTAAAGGATCATAGTGATCCATGTAAAATGCTTAGTTACTTGAATTTTACTTAATTTATTTTGCATTTACTTGTTATTTAAAGTGTCTAGGAATGGAAAAATGCTTCCAAGCCAAAAATACCAAATTTAGCTAGATTATAAATTAAAGTGATGTAGAAATTTATTTCTGTAGGTTCCGTACTACTGTCCAGCTTCTATTAAGTCCATTTCATAAAAGTTAATGTAAATACGTCGTACTATTTGTCCTGATTCATTATGCCAGCATCATTTTCTATTTACTTTTGGCCTCTTCTTTCGCGAAAATACGTTTAGATGTACAGAAAATCCTCCCTCTTTATCTTACTTTTCATATCTGTATTTACATTGTCCCTTTCTACAAATACACCATGCTCTCTATATAACATAACTATTACATTGTAATTCACATTTCATGCCCAAAACTTCATCACTGGAGATCATTCACGCCGAAGTTAGAAGCCAGGACGCTGTTTACTGACTCCGCACCCGGGTAGATTTTCAAAGTTTTTCGCCCAAATAAAAAATTGCTTTGTTATATAAGAGAGCATCATCATTGCGAATTATGGATGACAAAATCCATGTCAGATTTTAGAGTGTATACAAAGTATAAACTACAACATAAAAATCTACTTGCCTCACGCACTTCAAAATGTTCAAATTTTCAAAATATGATATTCAATTTTTGGGAGATATTCATTTCGGAAAATTCGCATCCGGTCCAAAAAGATGTTTTACGGAATTTAGGAAAGAGAAAAATCCATAGGAATTATTAAAAATCTATTGCTACTTTGAACACAGAAGGAAGATTGGAAAAACACTGGAGTGAATCATTTACATTGTTAAATGTATCTGTCCAAGCAAACCAATTGCACTTCGTATTTATTGTCTTATGCAATCATTCCAATGAGGTTGTTTTCCCATATCTAATTTAAAAATTCATTATGACTATTTGCTTTGCGTTGTTTCATAGTTGTTTCAATCACTGTTAACCTGAAATAGTACTCTGAAGTATTGAACGAGGTGATGTGAGTATGACGCAAGGAGTAGGAAAATAATAGGGAGGAAGACTCGAAATAAGAGAAGAAAACGCTCCGTTCAAAAAAAAATGATAATGGATAAAAGGAAGGAAGAGTGACGCGCTGTAGCGCTCCCTCGATGCTAGCTTGTTTATATAAATGTATACGCTTCGCGATCTCTTGAAGTGAGAGGAAAAAATGGACATATGCATGAGAAAAGGGAAAGGATATCATGTTCAAGCCAAACGAGAAGGAAACAGTTTTTTGAGTCGAATAAAAAATGAATGGAGAGGAACGCCAAAATATCTCTTTCTCTAGGTTTATGACAAGACGTCTGAACATTTTTTTATTCTTTCAAGAATTTGTAAGGGCGAAGGAAGAGGAAGGCGATCGTTAATGTACGGTTGAGTGTTTTTCTCAGCACATATGACTCTAATTTCATCATAACATCCGCTAGTATATCCTTTAAGACGTAAAATTCACGAATTTATTTAGAATAAAGTAGATTCCTTATTTTATATGAAAAAAAATTATGAAATTTTGACAGATATTAAAGATTTGATAATTACCATATTACTTGTAGTAAGTCACACTCAGTGTCCTTTATTTAACTGCAATGAGTAATGGTGCGAAATTCTTTTCGGATGAGCCAAGGTCGTGAACCTCAGTAAAAACAATTCCTTAGTGTTCCACTGATTTAATTCCACAGAATACGATTCCATAGGAAAGGCATGAGAACTCTTGGTTTCCTGAACTTATCAACACGACCGAAAAACTGTGGGAAAATATGTAACCGCAGCAAAGACATGACAAAGGCTATGCTGCACGATAGGTTCACGCCATCTATAAGTGATTGTGCACCAGCTCCTCGTGAAAGTCTTAAATATCAGCTTACTGTTCTCTTTTGTTTCCTTTAAGATACTAGTACGTTAGTGCAATAATGAAATTTCAATATACATGGTTACACATAGCTTCTGTAATATTGAAAGCATATTTTGTAGGGCATTTTGGTTTAGTTACAAACCGTGTTGCAGGATTTTTATCTTTTCGCTCATTAGTTAGCATTCATATCTTCATTCATTTTTACAGGATATAGTGAAGACCATGATGGTTGAAAACCGCCTTCTCCATGCACGGTGTGGTGATTTACAGGTTTATTACCTATGTGCGCTTACCGAATTGTGGATAGAACCTCAAGGGATTTCGCAAAGAATGTTTTAATCGGCTCAATGTTCAACCTCTCTATGATATGACGCCATTGGTGATGAGGAGCAAAAGGCGAAGCCAGGAGAAGGGGTTAGGGGGTCGAGGCCGGTGGCTCGTGGCCATTCGGGGTTAAAGGGGTGCAGGGAGGGGAGGGAAGGAGGAGAAAGGCATGCGGGGAAGGGTAAGGAAAGATGCGAGAGATATGAGTGGGTGGCAGCAAGGGAAGCCGAGCGGGATTGAATAGAATACGGCTCGCTGGTTCCGGGGTGGAGAGGGAGTTGGGGATGAAGGGGGATCATGGAGAGCTGCCCGGGGCGTATTAGGGGGAGAGGAAGCAGCGTCCAGCTTTCGGCCATTGGTCCGTCGGGCGACTGGTGGATAAAAGCGAGAGAGATAGAGAGAGACGGGGTTGCCCGAGGGAGGGGGAAGGATGTATGGGAAATGACGTCATGGAATGAATGCGGCATATGCGTAAATAATCAGAAACAATCAAGATAGCAGGATGGTTTAAAAGGCTTGGTCGTCCTCACTCGCCAGTGCCCTCCACTGATCGGCCTGACAATGTATGGTTAACTGCCGCATTGACCCAGCACAAAAAGATGGGAGAGAAGATATGAATGTTTACAGCACATGCAAGCACTCCTTTGAAAGAGGCAGCTTAGGCTGGATAGATCATGGACATGTATAGTGTCTGAGAGAGTACCAAATGCCGGAATCCATTAAAATAGTGCATCAAATTTCGTATCATTGTATGTTTTTTTTTTTCGTTTTCAGTGTGGGGCTCATTGCCAAAATAGAGCAACATGAGATTCAAGATAAAAATACCATCACCAAATATGGTGCTATGCTTAGGTAAATTTCATAGGTATTAAGTGCTTAACGTTAACATGTCTCAGGGATCTTTTAAGTTGACTAAAATATTTTTCTGGAGACATTAGCAAGTTAGATAAAGGTACTGAGAACATAAAAGGGACAAGTACCAATATTGTATTTCATAGATTCATGAATGTATCAAATCTAAAAAAGGTAAGAAAGAAAACTATGAAATACTTTCTTTCAAGTCAGACATTTTCCAATATCCTTACCTAATTTGTGGTCCGAAATTACGAAATGGCATTTTTGACTGTCTAAGACTGATAGCCAAGAGCAGTTATAATTCATCTCCTTGAGACTGGTCGACCCATCATCCTTTAAAGAGCGATATCACCGTCAGCCTGAATGCCCGATCTGAAAAAAATATAGAATTTGAATTGGAGTCATATTCTGTGGTTATTTAGCAAGCGATATCCTTGATAGATGAACAGAATTTCACGGCTTAATATTTCTCCTGTATCACAATTTTCGTCCAAAAGGGAGGAATATCATAAGAAACATAAAACTATAAACATTCTTCCGAAATGATATCGCAACTTTATTAATTAGCAAATATATACCAGCAAAAGACTATTATAGTTTTCCATCACGTATGACTACCGTATTAATAAGAATTCCATAGTATTTTTGGCGTTGATAGCAGTGAATTATGTGAAACCTCACTAGCATGTACTATGTTTTTTGCATGCATAGCATATATAAAGCTATAAAGTATATGAAAGTAAAACATTCATTGCTGAAACAAAACATTTTAAAAACAATCCGAAGAAAATTTATTACAAAAGAAATATTTTTATCCTGGGCAGTAATAAATGTCCATAAAAGGAAATTAAAGCTGCAAATGTAAAAGAATTTGACCTAGATTAGGGCTACATCACATCCAATTCATGCACTGACAATCAAGTTCTACGAAGTCATTTGCAGAAGAAGTCATCCAAACTTGCATCCAAATCCATATTTGCGCAAATAGCCCCAGATATTCCTCGATGTGCGATGTTGTTTTCCACGAATTAGAAATTCGCCAACTGACTCCGCTGCTACGACATGTAATCCAACCTTGGCCTCAGAAAAATATAGGGAGATGTTTGTCTTAATATGAGTGTGGAATGATTCCTTACGGCGAAGAATAACTTTTCTTTAAAATTTAACCAAATACTCTTGCCTACCACTCCCTCATACCCTTACAATAATCCCACTCTATACTCGCCTCTAACTCCTACCCCGCCGTACCCCACCCTGCCGCCTTCCCGCCGACCCCTCCCCCAAGCGCCCTCATACTGTCTCAGCTCCCAAAACTTCTTCTCTTTATTTGGTTTCAGAAGAATTTCTGCTTTCTCATGGCCGTGTCAATATTGGTGACGGGAGCTCCCTTCAGACGCTCTACGTCTCTTTCCCTCCCTCCGGCTTCCTCCGACCCACCCTCCGTCCCCCTCTCGTCTCCCATCACTCCTCTAAGTAGCAGGGAGTAAGAATTCCTCACAAACAGACAAGGAACTGGAGACTGACGAGCGAGAAGGGATGCAGAAGGGGGGCAGAGGATGGGAAGCTGGGAGGCTGAAAGACTGGAAAAATATAACTCTCCACAGTCACACATACATATGAAAGGAGTGGAAGATAAAACCGGCCAAAAAAACGTGGGTAAGTAGACAAAGCGCACGGGTGTGGACGAAGAAACAATGGGGATCGAGTTGTTGTGGAAGCTAGAGAATCGGCTTCCTATCCCGAGCGTCCGAGTTTGAATCAGGGTAGTGGTGGAGACTATTCCGAGAATTCCTCAATTCCTATTTTAGTGTAGGGTGGAGGGCACTTTTAGTCTAGTAGACCGCTTGTCGGATTAGGAGTTGAGCTCTCGGCGCGCTGTCACTGAAAGCAGACGCCGGACCTCTCTCCACCTACCTACATCCAGCAAATGGTCCTTCACTTGCCGGCCACCTACCTACCTATTTTTAGTGTAGATAATGACCTCAGCTGTCCATTGTCTTCCCAATTAGTCAAACAACCAGTGAGTAAGAGCAGAAAGGTTTCAAATACGCCTTTCTCTGCTAACTCGTCAGCAATTATTAGGGGCATTCAAGAATTCATTTAATATCCGCAAGTTCTGATCAAGAATGCAATACATTTAATGCCGGAGTGATTCCACCACCGGATAAAACAATTCTGGAGCCCATTCAAATAGCGCAGGCAAAAAGGCAAAGAAACAGATGATACATAGATGCAGCGGACCCAAGTTTTCTTCTGGTAGCTGACGAAAAAATTTACGCCTTGGCCTCTTCGTAAAAATGGCCACGGAGGAATTAAGCCGGATATGCTCAAGAAATAATACCCCTTTTCTTTTCATTCAATCCCTGATCACAACAAAACTATCTCAAATGCACCAAAAAATTAATAGACAACATTTTCACATCCACACGATACACTTTTTTCATTTCCGCGTAACTCAAAAATAACTAGAAAATTATCATCATCTGCCTATGTGCAGCCCAAGGAGCAAAACGTGGATGTGGAACAAGGAGAGCAGTAAAGAAGAAAGACAGGAAAAAGGTACGAGGACGGAGATTGCTACTGAGTGAGATAATGCACAGGGTGGAGAGGCTGGCGAAGGTTTCCGTGGGAGACGGGAGAAGAGTACGAAGGGGAGAGACGGGGGTGGTTTCAAGAGGGATGGTCGCGGGAGGAGAAAATGGGGGCAGCGGGGGTGGGCAAAGGGACGAGGCTTGGGGAGAAGGAAGGTTTGAGGGCCTGACGCAGCAAAGTCAGAATTTTCGTCACACTTAATAAGGGCAGTCATTTGCATGGATAGTGAAGGAAGGGGAGGAAGGGACCGCTGCGTCGCTCGGGTGTTCGAGGGGTCGGTTTGAGTTGGACAGCGCCTTTCGCGCAAGGAGTGACGAGATTAGGACCACCATAGGAGGGACGAGGGGGAAGAAGTGGTAGCGCGGGGGTGGAGGGACCCGGGAGGCGAGAGAGGAGAGGAGCGTATCGCAATGAGGAGAGGAGCCGCTAGGGTGCAAAGGATTAAAAGAGAAAAGAGCCCGAGTGTGGCTATCGAGTCATTGCCCTAAGAATCGAACCAAGGTTCCGTCTCAAAAACCTAAAGTCCTCGAACAATATTCCAAACACGTGTTTTCCATCCTCGATACCGTGGACTGCAATGTTTGCAATACGAGAAATAATGAAGGTGCGACTGGAATATTGAAACTCAAATAATTTGCGCACTTAAAGTTAGAGGGCATGCTAATAAGACAAGGCTACTGGTGGAACATTTTGTGGAATAATACATGGGGTTATTGTGGGTGGAAAGAAACCCGGCGTCAGCTCTAACATGAAAATCAACATCTCGACCAACATTAGAACCAAAGATCTTGGATGAAAACCAGGACCCTGGCCATCACACTTGGCAGATTACCGTAGAAATGTAGCCACCAAATTACATCCAACAATAAGTTATTATATTCCTATATGATTCAAAACAAGTTAAGAGAGTAGTGTATCTTCACTGGGGGACAGATATAGAAAAGCATCCTGTTCATTTGATAAAATTTCATATTAGCTAGGAATCACGCAGTTTAAAAATATCAAATGTAGATAAAAATTAACTTCAACGAGGATCGTAATGTTTAAATAAGTTTCAGGTGTATAAAGTGTTAATGGTGTTATTTATGTTGTTATGTACATGTTAGAGGTAGCCAGCCGCAGAAGCCCCATATAATGAGGCGACAGCTAATTTTAAAATATATTTATACCTTGGTCACTATTTTCTACGAACTTGAGAGCCTATGAGGTTCTTCCCATTATAATTCATTTGAGCTCGAATAACACTACATCCTAAGTTAACGGACGAAGAGATTAACTATGGTTTAACCACTGAGTTTAAACATTATTTTAAAGAAAAAAATGTCGTTATGGTAAAAAATAACTTATTTTTCAAGATTTCCTGATTCATTCTGCTTAGGAAATATCCTCTTGAATGTAGAAATTATTCTGAAAATAATTCGAGAAAAGTGTAGTGTTAAAGAGGAGGGTCAAATTATTATTTACCCTGCTAGAATTTATTTTCTTCCAGAGACCTCATCTCCAGCATACGCTGTCAGAAAGCATAAATATCTCCAGGGCGTTGGAGAGTGGAACGGTGAGTCCTGAGCGCGCACGAGTCCTGAAAGCTAGATAATGGGGCTTATATTTCAAAAGCTTTGAGAAATTGGGTCCGAACTGCAGAATACGACTCCACCTTTTATTTCAGGAGCTTATAACCCGAACTGCCGAGCCCCTGGTATTCTATCTCTTAGAGCTTGCCGCCCCTCTCAAAGGCATTTTTTTCCTCTCTCTCCAGGACCTTTTTCCCTTGTATGTGCCGTTCTACCTCAGACCCACACTAACCAGCAATGCTATCTCATGTCACTCCTAAGTCTTGTGCTCTCTACGGTGGTTAAAACCTCATGTAAAGTTAAAGGGGTAATTGTTCTTCCCAAAAATATTTTCTACATTACCCTTTCAACCAATTGTTAATGTCGACAAATTTCCGCCAAATTTGATTTGAAGAACACGAATTATAGGGGAAAATTCAGTACAAATAAATTACATTTGACGTTATAAAGAGCATCTAGAGAAAAAATTACAATCCCATTAACATTCCACAGTCAAAATTGGAAAAATTATCACCGAGAGTAATTCTAGCCTTAACAATAGGTAAAACTAAATATTCATGTCACAGTCTAAATTTTCAGCATAAAGGGCAGTATTTTTATAGTGACAAAAGCTTTTGTTGATAGTGAAAAAAAGATTTGACATCTGTATCGAAGTAATGGATGGTGCTATCTCAGAACAGATGGAGTTTCACTTATGCATTACGTATATTTCTCTCATTGGGTTATCATTAAATGAAATTAGCAGGGATTTGAATAAATCATATCGTAAACCAGATGTTCTTCTTGCTCCTTGGCAATCAAGAACATTCAATGTACAAACTGTGAGGCAAGATATAGTGTTTCTCGCGCAGAACTCTTCAGACATGATTCAGCACTCATATTACACTATTTCTGCACAGATTACTTAATCGCCACAGCACTTAGCGATTGAAAATGTGTCAATGTATTTCACTGTCATCATCAGAAACAACCCGTCGAAAGCATGACGTTAATGCATGATGACGAGGTTAAGCATCTAAACTCGAGTCGTAATCGTAAAATAATTGGACAGTGCCACGTTCGCAAATCTGCATTTTCGGAAGAAGATGTTCCGCAGTAATGAGCCTAATAGTGGGCTTATAGTGCCTTGCCACATCTTTGAAAAAGGTGTTACTGTAACTTTATGATTCTGTGGCGGGTACGTCCACCAGCATTACGCACGCACCCTCACTTTAGAAGTCGGGGATGCACGTCTATTTAAGAGCCGGAATCCGTCAAGGCAGCTTCACGCGCCATCCATAACGCTCCCTTCAATCGACACCGCGCCGTGCCCAACCGTCGCCTCTTTCCTCTCCGCCCTCGCCCTTATTCCTCCTTCAATCTTTCAACACTCTCTCCGCCGCGCCGCATCCTTATGCGGTCGCTCATTCCTCCTCACTCTACGAACACCGCCTCCTTAATGCCTCCCCCGAATCTTACGCGCCCCTGACTCAACATTTCACGCTCACTTGCCACACGCCATTCCCTCCATACCCGGCTATCTCTCACGGCTCTCTTTCTGTCTTTCCTGAATACTTCGAGACATCATATCTAGATGGAATGAAAAACTGAGATATTAAGTACACAGATTACATGTCTTAAGTAAAGGCAAATTGTCTATACTTTAAGTATATTATCAGGATATCCTCTATTTTTGGGGTAGTATCTGGATATGATTTGAAAATAGAGGACATGCATACGCAAGCGTGGGTTTTACAGAGATTCAGTATACATTGGTCGATAAATTCTCTACCTCTTTGCCTCTATTGCTCATCCTTTACCAGACGTATGCCGTTATTTTATTGTTAAAAGAAATTTGAAACATGGATAGCAATTATTACTTCAACATTTTACGAAGTGTTGAATTTAAATTATTATCACGGCGTTGAAACATAGTGAATCTTTAAAATTGATTTCGGTTTCTTCGTGATGAATTTTTCAATCAAACGAATCATATTCTCCGAGAAAAACTAATTTGTACGAAAATATTTACAATATTAGTAGTTCTTTTTCGAGAAAATGAAGTAGGTAGATCTTCATCATCATTATCACGATGCACGTATATATTGGCACACTGGAGCCCTCTTCTCTCCACTACGCTAATTCATTAATGCTGATTATAATTCTATCCTACAACCTTCACCAAATTCTCACTCGCGTGAGGTTATCCATCCACTTTCAATTCTATTCTATTTCATCATAAGTCATTGGGATACACCACTCGGATTCGTGTGCAGGCAGCTGAATCATATGCATGAGCATCACAGAGGAAGTGATTCTTTCGCCGTTAATTTCTCGCGCAAGCATACTTCCAAACAAGGTGTTTGAAATGACTAAAGTTGCGGTTGCATCAAGCCTCAAAAAGTGCTTCGATTTTCAAAACTTCATCATATAAGGTGACTGAATAACGTTACTGACTGCAGTCTTTCACTTTTTCCTTCCCCCATGCTTATTCTTCCACACCCTCATAGCCGGAGAAATTCTCGTATTGTGCATGCATCCACCCGTAAATCAGTAAAATATCAGGACACAATGCTTTTTGTGCTTCCGAGTGATGTGCATCTCTTTCCTCACAGTCTCAGCGTCACCACCGTCCGTCACGCGGTCTCCATCCCAACCCGTTAGCATCCCCCTTTGCTCTTTTCTTCCCCTCCCATCTTCTCCCTTTATGGCTTCCGTACTCCTTCCGCCAGACGCTCACACACTACAGAAAGGGGTTGAATCCTAACGATCGGCTCAAGGAACCAAAGGGAGGGATGGGGAGGAAGGAAGGGTGTGTTTGCAAGGGGGGGAAGTGGCAAGGGGAAGGGGTTGAAGGACTTTTTGGTCGGTGGACACCGGAGAGGGGGCTCTGGCCCCCGTGAGAGGGAGGAAGAGGAAGCAAGGGCGTGTGGGGAAGTGGAGGGGGGGGGTCATATAGGAATTGGTGGGGAAGTTTTGCTGGTTAGGCCGGGGAGATGAGAAGTGGGCGGGAGAGTTAAGAGGGTGGGGAAGGGGGACGGGCGTGAAGGCGGTTTGAAGCTAGAAGAGCAAGCGGGACGACGCTTCTCGGGCCGAATCAAGGCGAGAAAGTCGGTTTCGGGCTTGAGGGGAAGTGGAGGCGGAGAGACGCAGGCAATAGGGCGTGCGAAGGAGGTTAAAAGACTTGCGAGGAGTACACCGAAGTCTGTCCTTCCTCCAAAGAAACCCCTCACACCCGTACACTGCTCCTGGGCGTGGAGGTGGGAAAATGAGTGGACTCAATTTGGCTCCTACCGGAGGGCTCTTGGAGAGTTCCCGTTTGGTAGGCAAGGCAGGACTGACGCTCCGTGTACATAACTCACGTGCCGATATTAGTACGCAAGTGCTATACTGCGAAAGCCATGTCAAACGAGAAGAATTTTCTCACAATAACTAGTGCATTAATGATGAGAACACAAGTGCTGTATCTAAAAAAATTAGTATTACCAAGAAGGAAGCGTTGCCTGAAAATATTTGCCAGTAATTTTGCAGTAAATATTATTAGAGACTTAAACTACTAGATAACAGTGGCTGGAGAAAATGAGAGGATTTCGAAATACAATGATAGAGGTAGATTTAGACGATCAAAAAGATAGATTGAAGCGAGGAAGAATACAGAAGAGAAGAAAAGGAGAAAATAAGCCACTACGTATAACTACCACTACTACATGGAAAAAAATTAGGAAAATAAGGAACACATTGAGACGATACTTTGAGTCACAACAAAATCTATCAAGCATAGCAACATAGGAATTAAGTAGGTGAGACTATCATATAGGGTAATCTTAGAAATACGCCCAATTCGAATGTTAAGAACTCTATGGTACTTGATGCAGTTCTATGAACACGTATCAGTGCCGTTTAAAGAACAAGGTGGTGTATAAGGGTACTAAGGGGACGAGCTCTGGAGAAAAAAATATATCGTAGACGGGAGGGACCAAGGATGTTGATATATGCTGCAGAAGGCGCCACTAGTCTCATGGGAAGACCTGAACCGTAGCAGGCATACGGATGCATGAGAGGGAAAGGCCAATAATAACCAAAACATTGTAATTGCAAAGGGTTTAAATACAATTTCAATTTCAAGATCTGGCTTATAGGTCGGAAAATATTTAATTACTAAACTATCTAGTGACTTACGCGCCGTTTCTAAAAGATTTTCAGCATGACGTGAGGGACCATCACAGATAGGCGATATGTAAGACATTGTTTCGGGACTTACTTCGTGGAGCCAAGTTACCATTAATGAAAACTGTGGCTTAGTGTAATCCTCAATAAAATTTTATATCAACCATGGTTTCTGCAACTCATTTCCATTGTCAAAGTTTTTTAAACTTCTTTGATAATGGTGATGAATCGCTGAATCCATGGTAGGTGTTTAATTTTTTGCTGAAAATACCATGTTATCGTTGTTATTGATACGGAAGCTATTTACCAGCGGAATTGTTGCTGGTTTTTGAAAAAATGGTAGCCGTAATAAATTATTTATTGCATAAAAATATATTTTCGATGAAGGGGATCCCAGTTTTAATGCAACGTTAGTTAGCAAACCAAGATGGTGGACTATCGGAGGATATTTTTTAAATCACGTGGTAATTTTCCAATTATAAAATGGAAAATTGGCTGAGTGAATGGTTTTCTATAGATTATTCCTCAAAGTAATTCTTCGATTACTAAAACAATATTTCACAATCTACTACAACATACTCATGTGTTCCTAACGAGATTTTAATTTTGTGAGAAATCGAGATATTAATTCATTTGAGAATCCATTCATTCATTGAGAGAGAGAGGTCTAATTAACAGAAAGATGTGGAAATATATTTTACAGCTTTTTCTGTATAAACTTCACGTCTTCAGGCGTCACATCACTAGCAGAATCTCCCATCATATATTTTGGATATTAAAATAATAACATATTTTCGAAGATAATTAAAATATATTTTCGAAGAAGGGGGTCCCAGTGTTTCAGAAACGTTAGTTAATAAACCAAGATGGCGGACTATTGACCACACGGAATAGATAGCACCTCCAGTGTTCTTCAATCTCCTTGGAAGGAAAAGAGGAGGGGAGGTGAGAACTTTGAGTGAGGAGGAGGAGGTGAAGGGGTTGGGGAAGGCCACCTCCTGATCCTCCTTCCCTCAGCTCCTCCGTCTACTCCGCTCGCTCTTGGTCGCCAGTCTCCTGTGAAATCGAACGACCGCCTTTGGACCGGCACTCGGCTTCCGGACTTCATGCGTTAAGAGAGAGAGAGAGAGTAAGGTGAGAGGATGCAGGGGGGGACGTGGGGAGGTATAAAAGATCAAGAAGACTTTGAGGAGGGGTCTCGCAAGCACGCTGAAGCTTCAAAGGGGAGAACGAGGGCGAACCTCAAAGGGACGAAGTGGAACGGGTCAAAAAATTGTAAATCGAGTTTCTCTTCCCGGCGAGCCACTTGCGCGAAAAAGGGAGTGGGTTTCGCCGACAGGAAATAACGAGGGAGCGGTCTCTCAAGATTTTGGTCCTCGCTGGATTCCTGCGATTGCTTCCGGTCTAATGGGCGCAGTCATCATTTTGAGGGATCTGAGATTATTTTAGTCCCTTATTATTAGAATTTTTCTCTCCTGTAAACCACTTCATTAAATCAACATATATACCATTCCTAATGATAATATTTCCCTTTAACAGGATAAACAGGTTTCCTAGAAATCTTGACGGTGATTAAAAGAAAAACTTATTTTAAAGGAATAAAAAAATTAATTATTAAATGGTATTAACAGAATCCAATAATTTTTATAAGAAAATTGAGGCGTAGACTATTGCCAAAATTGCATTCTATCTTAGAAAGAATCTACTCACCAGCAAGAACATTAGTTTGAAAATAAAAAAACGGATGATGAAAGCATTTGTTTGGAGTGTGGCCCTATAAGGGAGCGAAACATGGGTAATAAGAAAACAAGAGAGAAGGCGGCTAGAAGGCCCTGGAGATGTGGCTCTACAGAAGGATGTTGAAGCTCAGCTGGAAAGATAGAGTCACGAATGAAGAGGTACTGAAAAGAGTTCAAGAAACCAGATCCCTGTGGAGGCATATCCAAACAAGAAGAGACAAACTCGTAGGGCACATTCTAAGACACGACAACATTGTTTTAACAATAGCAGAAGGAGCTATAGAGGGAAGGAATCGCCGGGGACGACCAAGAATGTCATTCATGCAGCAGATTGTGAATGAAATGGGTTGCACCACATACACAGAAATGAAGAGAAAAACAGACAGAAGAGAGGAATGGCGTACTGCTGCAAACCAACCCCAGGGTTGAACACTGAAGAAGAAGAAGACTATTTTTAAGAGCGTTTATAATTTACATTATAAAACAAGTAATTAAGTCTAGATTACCTAAGACCAATTATTCCACATGTATATATACATAGGATTCCTGGAAAAAGCTCCCGAATATAAAACTTTTATTGTAAGTAAATAAGTTTAAATGAGATATTAGCTTTATGTATGCGTATAAGGTAAAAATTGAGTGACAGTAAACATTATCATATCCCATTAGTTTCTAATCTTCCGAAATTTAATGATGCAGTGATGAACGCTCTTGTTAAAATAAATCTGGTTTACCAAAATTTACATTTCAGTTTAATAAAGCCATTTTTAAACAAAAATAACGGGCTTTATATTACTGTGCAATTTCAAGACTTAATGCTATGGAGAAAAGACTTAGAAAAATTAACTATTGCACTTATTTTTGCATCTTTCGATGATCAACTATTTATTCACGAACTCCAAAACAGCACTGAGCATCCTCGCCAGAAGACTACAGTTTACATATCAAATTACTCCTTCGATATGAGTCAATAGCTGAATCAGGATTAGCTTGATGCTCAACTGCACGTTACAAAATGTTCTCAGTGACGCTTAACTTATATGGCAAGAGCTAAATAGATTTCTGCAAGAAGACACACATGAGAAAGTATGCGAACAAATATTTATTAATGGAGATTGGGGTAATGCGTTTTCTATATTTTTTGTTTCCTCTATATTTTGAAAGCCGAGTCCTAATTCCTGAGATAGCGGTGAATTTCAGCGACACCCCGACTTAGAAATAACTTGAATCACCTCTTGTTTAATGTCTGTAGAGTGGTGTAACTTAGAGCCACTTATCGCCTTTCGTTCAGAGCAGACTACTTCCGACGCCGAGTTTCTATCCAACTCAACTCAGATCCAATAAGAAAAACCCTTCCCAAAACTACTGGACCAATAATGATGGAATGAATTCAGTTACTGGTCGACTTAAAAAAATTACTTCTTCCACCATATTTTCAAAACTTCGCGCGCATTTACTCATTTGTACGGTAAAAATTCTCCCAGCCAATCAGCGGAGTGACCTGCTGAGGAAACATACTGTTGAGAATTATAATTAGGAGAAAATTAATATAAAAATATCATCGCAGAGGAGGACGGTGATTTTGCCCTTAGAAATAAGTCATATTCAAGAGACGAGCCAGATGAATATGGATTTTTGTACGCGCAGGCCTTTTTTAGTAATTTTGGAAGGACTCAATCCCTCCCAATGAACCCCTCTCAAGAATGCCAATCTGATTACGTCGTTTTTCTCCACGACCATTTCCACCCTACTCCTCAACTCCAATACAACTACCACACCCTTTTCTGACCCTCTTTTGCCATTCTCTCACTCTCTCTTTTACTCTCCCGTAGGCCTTTTTATTGAACCAACCGCGCCACCTCCTCCTGTGTCCTCCGTCCCTAAAAATAATTAAAAAACAGTCCCCCTTCACATTATTCTCCACAGCTCAACCACCACCCACCAACCTAACAACCACGTCTCCGCTGGT
The DNA here is from genome assembly GCA_963169105.1 of Ceriagrion tenellum. NCBI lineage: Eukaryota > Metazoa > Arthropoda > Insecta > Odonata > Coenagrionidae > Ceriagrion > Ceriagrion tenellum. The sequence goes on along the minus strand of OY720633.1, from coordinate 96,441,405 downwards.
CGATTTGACATTTGATTATTTTTATTCACTGCGTTCTTTTTTCGCGCATTGTGCCCCGGAACCTGCACCGTTCGGAAACCGCAGAGCAGATTCATCCCCCAAGCAAACCACCAACCAAAACCTCTCCTCCCCTCGGAGCTTGGAGATCGCCTAATTTTCCAGGTTACGTCCTCCCCTCGGCTGCAACGCATGCTCGTGAACACCCACTAGCAGACGCATTAAGCGTACGTTCGCGGTGTTGTTCATTTTAGTTTTTTTTCTTAGCGTGCTCATGCATGCGTTTAGACCCAACCTTCCGACCTCTGCCCCCCATTCCATGTCACCCCCCCTTCACCTCTCTCTCTCTCTCGGCAAAAATGATTCTGCCGAATGCTCACTGAACGGTTTCCCTCGCCTTCCTGGGGGCAGTTTAGACCCCGTGAGCAGGAACAAATAGGGTCTTGTGTTCGAATCCCATTGGAGAAAGGAGACTCTCAGTATTTTCACAAGCGGACTGATTCGTTCATTGTGCGTAATTAGCGTGGGATTAGTAGGACAATTCGACTTCTGGAAAGCATTTAAGTGCCTCCCAATGAGTCCGCAGCATTTTCTTTGCAGAAATGCTAATTAACTATAGCTAGAGCGTTTGACGAAGTCAATTATAGCCGTGCAGGGTTATTTACATCGGAAACCCCGAAAAAATTTGGTATTCTTTTTAAAGAGTACTCTATTTATTCTGTTATTAAAAATAGCTTTTATTTACTATGTTGAGAACGTAATAGTTTTAGTACTCAGCTCATCTGCTTTTAGTAATCTCAGAGTGTTAATGCGAATTATTTAAACACACAAAGAAAAGTGTCATTTCGTTTAATACAAAATGTTCTAACTTGCTGTTAATAATATTTTCTCCTTCTGATATATAGCTATTTATTTCTCATCACGTTTGGAGTAGCAAATAATGGGAAGTTTTTCGTCCATTATATGTTTTGACCGTATTAATTAATATTTTATGAGGTGTTAAGCCGGCTGAAGACTACTGAAATTAAAGGAAAAAAATTACGAATTACGCCAAAGGAATTTCTGCTAAATGAAGTACTGAGGGAGGATACAGGGTGGACTATAGGGTAAAGAGAGCATTCTGATTGCGGATGGGAAGGAAGCGATGGGCAGGAATAAAATAGGAACATTTTCTGGGCGTCGAATGCCAAGAAAAGTAACAAGAATGGAATCACGATGACTTTCCCAGTCCAGGGGAAGAGCGCGAGGGACGAGACGAGAAGCGCAAATGCGAGAAGGATGACGAGAACAAGGGGTCCTTCTGGAGTCGTAAAGCAAAATTGAATCTCAGGGATGTAGGCTAAAGAGGGAGGGGTGTAGTGGCGAAGGGACAAGATGGTAAAAGGGAGTGGGCAGGAGGGCCTGCAATGGAAAGGTGGGAGAAACCAGAGCCTCGGGTGGATTGATGCTTTAAGGGCCGCTACACGGACAGATGGAATGGACCTGCAGGAAAAATAATATTATTAAGGCGCATGAAAGAGATACAAATGACTCGGAACAAGATTGAAGGAGAGTAAGAAGGGTGGGTAAGAACGCAAAGGGTAGGAGCGACAGAGAGAGGAGAGGAGTATAATTGAGACGAGAGTATGTTCGGGAAATGGAATGAAACTCGTATGACCCAGCCGTTGACTCCCGCTTGGTCTAATCCGAGAGGACGGTAGTGGACGATGGAAGAGCCGCTCCGCAATGAGTCTGAGAAGTCCAATTTCTCGCGAGATGGTTCCCAGTCATTCTATTTCATTCCTTCAATTTTACCAAGCCAAGGGAGAAATCGCACGACCCGACAGAGCCCAACGGTTAGATTTCCGCTCAAGAATGTAAAGAGGGGGTCATATTTTTACTCGAAAATACTGTAGGACAAAAAAATGTTCTTCATTCATCACTCTTCGGCTATTAACATATGGTGAAATAATGTAATATAAATATGGCTGTCGTTCATAGACTTAACAGCACTATTAGACTAAATTTACTGGTTATTGCATTACCTCAGGCACTTTCATCAAATGCAGACTTCTGATACAAAAGCATATTATAATTAACATATTGCGCTTACACCTCTGTACAACCAACCATGTATTAAGTCATTTATTCGTAAGTGAACTTTGATCAGTTAAGCAACTTCACTAAATATATTGTGTTCACCTCAGAAACTTTTTGAAGTTCCGTTCCTGATACGGCTGGAAAAATCATTTCCAAATCCTTTGTGCATCTTGAATACAGACGAACGCTGCTCGTACTTGGTCTGATCAGCAAGTAGGAATGGAATAACCGCTCAAAAAGATTGCAGATAGTGAATCAGAGCACCTCGTAGTTGAGTCGTATCTGAGAAAAAAGGAAGAGTAAAATCCATGAGTCCCAGAGTGAAAATTACCACACCGACCTCTTCAGAAAAAGTATTAGACTCGTGTTAATAGTGGAATTGAAGAACCTCACGGCAAAATATGGAAAATAGAAGCAAAAAAACATGAATCAAGATTCGAAGATTTGGATGAACAAAACTAAGATTTATGTTAATTATAAAGGACTTTAAAAATACATTAAATAGAAAAATGAAAGGCCATCAGTGGATAAACTAATACAAAAAAGGAAAAGGTGACAATATTTAATTGACCTTATGTATCTTCATTCTAAACAGATGGAAAAAAACACCATAGGCCAACACTGACTCATGGTTTAGGCCCATAAAAATTAGTTTATCAATGATACAAAAATATATTCACACTGCATGAATGATTACTTCTATACAAGGATAACCAAGAGTAGCAATAAACATTGTTGAAAATCCCATGCCCTTCTTAAAAATATAAATGGGGAATATTTATAAGCACATTATTCTACATCTACATACACATTCTACCCTGCGAGCTGCCACAAGGGCGTGTGGCAGGGGGTGTTAGGACACCTGCCATGTAAAGATGTATATGATAAGGTTTTGGGAGGTGAAATAGTGACGTGCATCGAATAATGACATTATAGGAGTGTATTTTGTGGAGCTCAGTTTTCACTGTGGCCGCTTATTGTGCGCGGAAAGAACTAGTTTTTGTAGCTATCTGTTTGGCAATACATCTCTGTTATTTTATCGCTTCTGTGAGCATAATTAAGGCAAGGTCAGACCTGGCAATACTTGATTTGCATGCATACTTGTACATTATTCACCAAGTCATGTACGATCTCAGGGAAAATGGAAACTGAAACGCAAATGCTATACTATTTCATTGTAGTCTGGGGAACGGCAACCGCCTGCCAAGGACGATCGAGACATATTGGTCGGGGGGGTGGGGGGGGAGGGACAGTTCGAACGATGGCGGCTATCCATGGTACCCCGGTGGGGATGGAAAATCGGAGAGGACAAAGCACGTTTAGGAGAGAGTGAGGGGGGGGGGGCGAGAGCGATGTGATGCAGGGGGCAGGAGGGGTGTCGAGCGAAAAGCTCTCCTCTAAACCTCAACGGAGCCTGAGGGATCTCGAGACGCACACCCCGAACCCTCCTAATCGTCCATTATTCTGCGAGCCACGGCACGTGTGCTTGTCTACCGCCGAGACACGGAGGCATTGCGCTCGACGAATGTCCGTTCCCCCACCACCACTCCACCCACACCGCTCCTGTGCCAGCGGCGGGCACTCTGATTGGCCGAATCCCTTCAGTCCTCCCTCACACTATCCCCTCCCATTCCCCCCCAAGCAATCCCTCCACATCCCAAACCCGCCCCCCAAGGGCGACGCTTTTTCCGCCTCCCAGCTGCCCCCGAAGGGTCCACCCCACTTCCCTCCCCACCTCCGTCCCTCTCCGCACCGCGCCATTCCCCGGTCCGCCTGCCTGCCTCCACTCCAAAACGTCTTTCTTACACTCTCTGCACGCTACGAACCACGCACTTCCGATCCACCCCATAACCAACACACCCTCCCACCCTCTAACTCCGCCGTCCCTCAGGGGAACAACGACCGCACGCAGGCTATTGCCATTCGTTTTAAAGGCCTTGACGACGAAAAAAATAAATCAGACTAATAAATTCTTTAAAAAAACTGCCCGCCATGATCCAAGCCATTGGCTAGCCGTGACATTTTGCGTTCCGTCGATCCCAGCCGACGCAAAACAATAAATGCTTTCTTCTACGGAGGTCTGTATGGACGTGGGGTGAGTCATTGGGTTTATATCGAGATTAATTTTTTCCGGAGCGGAGATATATCAATTGGACCGCCGAGCAACTTCTGCTTCACTAAAAGTACGGACGCATAGTAACGATACTTCCATAAGACATAGAGATAATCATCTTTCTTGAAGTGAGTATTAGAATATACAGTAACTTCTTCCAACCATTCCTGAAAGGAGCATAGAAATCACCAGTAAAAACAAATCCAGAGCTTCCGCTTAGAAATACCCACGCAATGCAATTCTGATCTCGGCTTAAAGATTCTGTAAGGCCTGGTTTTATAATCTTGCGTTAAATATTTTGTTGTAATGAAACAAATGTAAATAATGTGTACCCCATCGATGATGCTTATACCAAACAACCGAGCCTAGTGTAAAGTATACAATCCAACCGGTTAATCATTGGTATATAACCGGTTAATAATTTGCAGAAAACCTCAACTTATACCAAGTTAACGCAATGGCTAAATAATTCAGTGGTTGACATTATCCAGACATCACGAAACCGGAACAAAGTTTGCCTTAAGCAACATCCTTATCATTTGAATAAACAAGTCAAGAACAATACATGCTATGTTTTTCTCGACGTCATTCATTTGAGGAAAGAGTATGATATGATTAACACGAGCCAGTAGGCAAATTCTAAAGATTTATATTTTTATTTGAGGACAATAATAGTTAAGGTCCAGGTTAATGAACAGGTTTTGAGAAATATATTCGTTTCCATTCCACATAATTCTATGGATCCGTCTTCAAACAAAAAAACGGCAGAAGGTACGACTATTAAAAATGTTGGCTAAGAACCAATTTTCGCGTCATTAATTTCTTCATGTCACCGATCAGAATAGCTTTTGTATGTCACAATGTGCATAAAACTAAAGAAAATGAATTATGAGGAGTATCCAATGTAATCTGGAGAAAAAGTATCATATCCCAATGCAAAAATAGCCTAGAAATTCTGCTGTAGAGTCGATCAAGCATATATCTACTCATGATTTACAGTTTTTGAAAACTTAATCCGATATTTTTCATGCCATGTTTAATATATGAGAAAATACTTTCAATACAATACTTTCTTATGGGAATTAGGGAAACATGGGCAGAAACCATGATATCCTCGGACAATTTTTTTTTCAAGCAGAAGTCTTATCTGTTCGGAGCGGTTATGGAAACACACTATCCTAAAACAGATAAGACACGCGTTTACCCCCCGAACAAAGAGGGCGGTTTTTGGCTTAAACTGGCGATGATTAAAGCAGAGGTAGAAGGCTTCGCCAGCCCTCCCCTCCCCCGTCTTTATAAGGGTTTTTCCCCACTCTCCCCACGGCGACGCACAAGGAGAATAAGATCGAGGTGCCAAGAGACTTTGATGGATTTATTCTCGCCTCGCCCCCAGACGCCCGGGCTCTTCCATCTTACTCCTGTGGCGTCTCCTCCCTCTCCCACTACCACCGCCCAACTTCCCACCTTCATCTTTGTATCTTCCCTTGATTCTCCACACCTTCATATTTTTTTTCTTTCTCTCTCTCCATCCTATTTCACCATCTACTTCCTAAGCATGCGGTTTTTATCTCCCTTATTGTAACAGCTATAATAAAATAAATTGCAATATACCTGCCAACCAACAATCAAAGACATAGCCTAATCCCCTCTCACTAAGTAGAATAGAATAGAGTAAGTTTTATTATGCTCTGGGTTTCCCCAGGAGAGCATATAAAATTCTACTTTTAACGAAAAACAAAGGCCAAAAAATATACCTGGCCAAAATCTAACAGTGATTTAAAACAGAAATTTCACAGCTATAGATAATTAACACTAAATACAAAATGGAAAATATAATACCAATCACAAAGGGATGAGAGACAAACAATAATTTCTCAGATCATTATGTAAAGCACAATTCTATGATAGCATACCAATTTTAGTTATAGACATAGTAATAGTAATTATTGAACAGTTTTTCCTTAAAAATAGACAAAGAGGAAGAATTTTCTATAGATAATGGCTAGGGATTCCAGAGATTAGAACCTGAGATGAGAAAAGATTTAAGGTGAGTATTTGTCCGAGGTATGGGGCGTAATGGGATAAGGTATTTGTCCGACGTATAGGGAATGATAGTAACACGTGAATATAGTTAACCTAGAGTGAAAATTGGCCGGGAATTCGATTGATGAATGAAGTTTACGAGAGTTAGAGGGAGGATAATGAAAAATTAAGAGACTTTTCTCAGACTTAAAATTTAGAGGCCTTTTTCCATTCATATTTCCATGCATGATGCCATTTGATATTTATGTAGGGATGCCACATAGCACCGGAGGTGTGAATGGATTAGAGATAGATGAATATACTAACCGGTAAGGGATGAAAAATACCCAGAGCCATTGATGAGAGATACATTTGCCGATTATTAAATTTCCAACAATCATAGCCTCCAAAATTTAAGCGCGTCACCGAGATAGTTTCACTACCAATAAACTAGTGGCTAAAATCAATCGTAAAGTTCGAATTTCTTCAAAAATATTTTGTTGCAACTTAGTTTTATTCAATGTTTCTCTAATTTTCAGCTACAAAACTTAACTAAACTAAAGCGTAATTTCAACTCTTCTTCGCAAAGTATTAAATTAAAATCCAACTGGATCGCCATAAAACTCTTTTTCTTTGATCCAATAAAGGGATATTATTACGTACTTTCACACAGCATTAGCATAAATATTTCGGAAGGTGGGAAACGACCACGAATTTGAGGGTACATGAACATCCAGATTGCTACGGAAAATCATTGATCCAAGATGGGAATGTGTCAGAAGAGGATAGGTAGAAGTCGCAAGAGGAGGAAGGGGAGCGGGGCAAGGTTTTCGCCGGAAATACAGATGGATGTACTCGGGCGACCTTAAAAGCATTTTTCGTCAAAGGCGATTAACCGTCACCGGAGAAACGAAAATTGAAGGAGAAGGACCCCTAGGGAGAGAGGAAAGGAATTGAGTGATGTCAGAGAGAGGGGGAGGAGAGAAAGAGGAAATATGCAGGAGGGATAAAGGGAATGGGGAATTATCGACGGCGATTCCACGAAGGGGGGAAGTGAAAATGGGAAGAACTATGATGGAATGGAAGAACTGGGGAGAGGACAAATCATATTCCGGTACCAAAAAGATTGGCATAATAATGCAACACAATAAATTAGGAACTATGAAGCAACCGAAAAAATACATATTGATAGCAAATAAATGACGTTCATAATACAAGATGGCAAGCAGGGGGGGGAGTATCCATGTCAATCATCGTGCAATATTATCATTCACGCTGTTCGTTACTGTTTCAATCAAATTTTACACCTTAATACATACGTTAAAGGCTAATTTCAGAGTATTTTTTATAAGTAACATTGTGTGCATCATCGCTTGTTACAATCGTCGATACCCAACGCCTATGATTGATCAATTAATTGGTAAAAACTGAAAATATTGCCATAAAAACGTGTCCATTCCATCTGCAAAAAGGTAAATTATAAGGTAAAAGACGGATTGAAACTTGACTGAGGTTGTACCAACAGATACTTTCAATATCGATACCTGCTATCACGTAAAGTGCATGCAGCACGAGTTATCAATATATAGTAGCATCTCACAACAATTATAATTCATCGACAAGATCAATACAGGTTGAGTTATGCAGGATTATCGAGAGACATAAGCCGCTGCAACTGCTCTCAGTGCACAGAATTGTTTTTAATCTCATTTTTAGGTGTATATATGCTCTTAGCAACAGACACTGACAAAAATCATTTGGTCCGATTACGTCTCATTTTCATGCAAACGGGTTAGGGTGGTAAAATTTACGGAAGAAAAAATCGAAAACTTGTGATTCAGAGGACTATAGCCGTAAAAATTACAATATTTTTTTTGCTGATTTGCTTTCATTTTCTGATTTTTCCAAGTGCTGTATCTGAGATTTAAAAAACGAGAATGTTAACAAAAAGTGACTGTGGAAAGTTCAATCTGGCACTCGTTCGCGGTATTATTACAGGTATAGGTATTAATAGGTATTAATGGGCCATGAGGAGAATTGTATGGGGGGATGTGATTCTACACCTCCAACAGTCGAGAAATCGCGTTGATTGACGAGAGATAGAGGGGCGGAGCAGTTTATTGCATTAACGTGGGACGGAAGCCGCGGAAAGAGGATGGAGATAGGAATCCAGAAGCGCTAGATCGGGCGGATGAGCACACACGGGAGCCGCACATGGAGGGTCCGAACATGAAAGATTCGATGTCCAAGTGCATGCACCCATACAAATCGTGACTCCGCATCCTCCGGCAATTACTATTCCTGAAGAGCGACCTTCATCATAACTATCACTTTTATCCTGAAGGTAAGAGTTTCGCATGACAAATACGTAGTTTCAAAGCCGTTCTTGGAGTCGGGAATCATTGAGCCATTTTTTGACGATTATTAATTGGAAAATATTAAGTGGACTCTGAGATATTACGATGGAATTCGGTGTATAAGATAAAATATAAAGAAAGAATAGCAGGATAGAGTCATTAAAATGCTATCATTGGGAGAGCAAAAAGGAACGGCAGCCAGAGACAGATGCGTTTTGCGGTAGATAAACTATTCAAGCATTGCAGTAAAACGCTTTTTTATTGGTATTTAATCTGATACGCAATGATTTCTTAAAATAATGTGCAGTATTAATTATTTAGTTTACACTGGTACCATGTAATCAAATTGCTTAGAAGAAAACGAAAACTATTGACTTCATCGCTAGCGAATAGCCAACAATAAACTCAAATTAAACAGCAGTAAGAAGTACTTTGAAAAAATTCTATATCACATGCACACGTATTATCGACTCAAGTTTGTGCATATTTCAGGTTATACCGTGGAAAAAATGACCGCTCAGGAAACGCTGATGCTTTGAGATACGTCACCCTATATCTCTTTGTCCTCGCGCGTTCCCTCTCGAAATGGAACAGCAAAAGGCCATAAGAAACGGAAATTGAGAAAGGCTATCACGAAGAAAAATAGTTTTCATCCCGAGCATAAAACACGCATATAAACACCGCGGCGTCCCCGGGAGTAAAGCACACACTCGGAACGACATTTCCTCCCTCTTCGCCACATGAGGCAAAAACCTTGTGAAAGACTAAAACCCACTGCGACGGGGCATGCGCCCTCTTGCAGATGGAGACGAGCGGAAGCGACCATTCGCGTCGGAGGAAGGGTGTGGAAAAAGATGCGAACGGCTCTTTTGTGTGAATAAGATGGCCAACCGCTTGGATAACCACGAAGAAAGGGGCAGACAGGAAAGGAGGATGAGGGCAAAAAGGGGAAGGGAATGGCTTGACGTGGGCGTAGAGGTCGGGAAAGGACAACGGTATTAGGCCGTTGGGAGGAAAAACAAGACGGGGATTAGCGGAGTGAAAACAAGATAGTTCAGCCGGGTTCAGGGTGGCAACTGGATTTTTCTGTTCAAAACTAAGGAGAATTCCTGGTTTTTCTGGAAGAAAAAACATGCCTAGTTTTCCAACGGAATTAAATGTCAGAGCGTTTGACATATCCTAATATTCACCCATTATATAACTGGCCCTGAGAAACAACATTAACTTGGCGTCCATCTTCAATTTTTAATATTTATGAAGAAAAATTCTGAACATTTCAGCCTGTGTGAAGCCACCTTAACTATTTTTTAATGTAGAATGTATTTCCGCAGTGGTTACATAACAAAGTCACCTTTTCCCTAACAAATGACTAAAGAGAATTTTCTTTTTCTCTTTTTTCACCCAGTAACTTCGGAATATATGGCCTTATCTCACATATTTAAATCAAATATTCTATAAGGAAATACGCTCTTTAAATACGGATTACGAGAAAAGAAGAATATTTTAATTGTGTACTACATTTAATTATAAAAGCTCTTAGAATATCCATGATTAGCAGAAAATATGTTACTGTAGCATTTAGGGCTACTCTTGCGTGGAAAATATATCTAACGAGCAATTGATATGATTGAATACTACCGGGTGCATTTACAAAGAAATTATATCAAAAATAACCATACATTTGCAATAGTTCAATGAATAACACAAGAGACGGATGTTTCCGTTAATTCTGTAAAGCCTTGACGAGAGAATCATCAGGTCTAGATGGCGTGGCAGTAAGGCGTTGGAATGGCCATCCACTAGTCCGTGGCTAGATTCCCGGTCCGGACGATATTCTCTTAGGGTAACTTATGTAGGGTACCATTCTGTGAAATATTTTATTCATAAAAAAAGAATGCAAAGTTTCCTCATTTTGGGATAACGTAATTTATATTGAGAAATCATTCCAGACAAAGTGAACATAATAAACATTGAAAAAACAATATGAAAGTCAAAAAGTCACACCAAAATCAGGGATTTTTCCCCAGTTTTTCGTGAAAGGTATTTTCGAAGGAGTTTCTTGAGGGTGGCCAACAAGTGAATGTGAAATGAAAGAGCAAAAAAGCAAGGACAAGCTGCGGTTTCTGGTTGTATCTTTGACGTAGCGCCTTTATGGTCATCAGCTCACGTCTTTAGCGCCGCCCGCGGAACGGAGGAGACTGAGGGTTATAAGAATCGGAACAAGGAGGTGGAGAAACGAGTGAATAAATCAACGGAAGATAAACGGTGATAAAAAAACCATTCCCACAAAACCGCGGACGAAAAGAATTAGGGTCGGAATAAAAGAAGATGGATACGGTAAATGGTCGTGAGTATAGGCAGGAGGGGCGCTTGGACCATGAAGGAGGTGAAAAAAATACATCACTCTTTCTCCCACATCCTTACTAGCGCATACAATCCCTCACCCTCTAAGAAGCACCACCATTGCTTCCCACGGCAGAAATCCCACCTCCTTCTACTCTTTGCCCATCCCCACCCATTCCTCCGACCCTTTTCTCAATATATATCCACCCTCCGCGACCCCACCCATTTTCGAGTGGGACGCATAAATCAGAACGGAGACAGCGCCTCCGCGAGACGTGGGTAAGGAAAAGAGAAACACCGGAGGATGAGGGGGAAGAAGGGGGCGAAACTGGTGGGGCTGCGAGCCCCGGAGACAAAATGTCCGAAAGGAGATATTAGTATTGCCGAGGATTCAAATATCTGGCGAAAAGGGAGAGAGAGGGTTATATCCTGCGGAGGAAAAGAGGGTACTCCAGGGTAGAGTGACTGAACCCCTCAACCCGACAACGATATCTCAAGCGAGGGGGAGAGGGGAAAAATATGACAAAGTGCAGAAATCCCTCATGTGTCGACTGAAAGGAAGAGGACGGAGGTAAAAAGGTTGCGAGAAAGAGGAGAGGGCAGGATTTAGAGGGGTGCGGGAGATACGAAAGGAGTGGGGGCGGGAGTATGAGAGGACGCTGGGAGGAGGTGTGCGGAGGGGGGTGAGTTTGGGACAAGAACAACGGCTCGGAATCTTCTTGAGGGGAAGCTGGTCGGTGAGGTGAGATTGTGTTTTGGTGGCGAAACAAATAGTGTTGGCTTCAGATGTGAGGGGAGAAGATTGAGATGCTTAGCAAACAACACTTGCCCCTCTCATCAAGAAGATGGTATTCCCAGCAACGCGATATGCAAACATATCCTTCATGCTTCCAATTTAAAGATACAAGGGCATTATTAATTTTAGCCAGGTATTATCAAATAATTAAAGCTCCGAATAATAATAGTCAACACTGAGACAAAGCTTATGACTGCTTTATTTTCAATTTTTACCGTAATATAAACGTGACACATTGAAGTATTTTCTCTGTGCTTTTAAAGAAAATGCAAAATTACAACTACTTTAAACAGGATACACTGTGAAGAATACTTAAATCAATAACTGTATGATAGAAAATAAGCATTTTTGCCATACAGAAGAACTAAAGAATTTGTTTTCGTTTTCGTCTTCAATGCGTATTTAAACGTTATTTAACGACGTTACATTAATAGGAAAAACTCTGTGTAGTTCCGTTGAGGTTGTACAAGTCTAAGGATGCTTAAAGCATAATATAAAATTGAGGACCCGGGACAGGTGCTATTCAAGCTTATTGTTTAATCTCATATATCGCTGTACTCGGGTACTCAAGAGTTCTGGGATACCATGAACCTAGCACGGGGATAAGATTATAATGAAAATAATTATCAATGGACATAAATATGTTCATCAGAGTCTTCATGTATAAATGACCCAATGACGTAAAGTTTTGACTTTTTTCGTTCCCCGTCCGGAGTAAAAATTGTTTGGTGTACTATATATTGTTATGATACGCAGAATAAGAAAAGAGTCGAATTTTCACGGGAGAAAGGAGGGAAGCAAATACTTTAACGCACAAAAACCTGCTCTACTTAATCCGCTATTAGTTTCGATTATGATCATGTTTCCATAAGTAAAAGAAGGTACAAGAGGCACTGTATGCGTTAGCATAAAGAGAAATCTAAATAAAAGCAGAAACAGGGAAAAAAATGTTTACTCTTACGAAGGATGATGAAGAAAAAATATATGTCTAAAAGTTCATGCAATACTCCGCAAAACATTTCCGCGTCCTTTTTCCTCTTACCCTTTCTCTCTCCATTAGTATATTCCTTACCTTCGGTTTTCCCCCTTTCACTTTTTAACTGAACTTATGCTCCTTCCGCCTCGGAGATATTTTTTCTCGATTTATCGGCATGAAATATGGGTCGTGTTTAATTTCAAACTGCGCCAGAGGACACTCTCGCAGTCCTTAAGAAAGGAAAGGCATGGAGAGAGAGCAGGAAAAGTGTGGCATGGAGAAATGATCCTGTGAAAAGAAAGAGCGGAGTCAAATTAAAGAGAGAAAGAGTAATAGTCAATAAATCCTCGAGGGCCAAAATCGAAATAATTATGTCAAATACTATTCTCATCATAGAATATTTATACAACTGAGAAAGTAATTAGACATGGGGAAATTAGAGGTGATTCATGATCATCAATATTAGTGGTGGAGGGTAATGAATTGCAAAAATATTTGCGCTAGTTATTTTTAAAACCAAAATCACTAATTCCATTGATGTCAAATTTTCATCTATAATAATGCAGTTTGATATTGGGAAAAATAGACGAAATTTATAGACAGGAGGGTAATGAGAGCTATGTAAAATTTTACCTCACAAAATATCATTTATAAATGATTAAACACATGATGCAATCATATGCAAAGAAATGATTGCCACATCAATGGCAAGAGCTTTCTAAGTAAAAAAAAACTATTAATAAAATCGGGTGCAAATAATTTGCATAACTATTCAATTCTTACTAACACCACCAAAAATATTGCACTCAGGAATTATAAGCAAAGTTCCACTCTGAGGAAAATAGCATGAGACAAAAACTAGTCCGGCATCTCCAATGTCCTCCCCATTCACGGACGCTCGCCCGCACCAAAGTCAAAGTTGTGTTTACAGCCTTTGGCGACGGAGCAACGCAGGGTGGAGGAGCCGCCCAGAGCAGCGGGCAAAACTGTTCCGTTTCACTCTTTGAAGTAGCCACAAAGCATCTCCACCATCGAAGACCAAAAGAGTAGTAACTCGAGGGGATATATACGTATATATATGTATACATGTGCGATAGAGGGTATCTTAGGGTGGAGTGAGAGGGAGAGAGAGAGAGAGAGAGAGAGAGAGAGAGAGAGAGAGAGAGAGAGAGAGAGAGGAAGAAAGGGTTAAAAAGAAAAATTGTGAGGAGTAGGGAGGAAAGGACGGCCTAAAGGACGAACACAAATAATCGACTGGCAAGATAAGAACAATCTTCTCATCCGCTTGGGCGCTCCCTCCCCTTCCACTTACGTGACGTGAACAAACAGCAAGGATGAAAAAAAAGTCTCCCACCCTCTACCTCCATTGCTACCAGGAGTTGCAAAAAGAAAGATGCGGAGAGGAGTAAGAGTCCGAAGGGGGGAATGGCACGAGTGGGCAGACGGTGAAAAAAAACGGTTGTCCTTTCAAGAGAGAGAGAGAGATAGGAAAGACTGAGACTACTCCAGCTCCGAGGGAGATTCAACCAGAGGGAATAATGCATGGTTTCCATACACCCTCTCTCCATCTTCCTCTTTCTCCCTCTCTCTTGCAAGAGGGACCTTATCCTTCTCATCCAATCTCTCGGACCATCGGCCTTCTCCCTTCCTTTCCTCTTCATCACCAATGCCCGAGAGACCGTGAACAAGGGGGTGGTGTCCCCTGTCTCCCGCGTCTCCCCGGCCAGCCAACCGCTTTTGCCACTCTGCCCACGCCCCTGCTGGCCCGTCCCCCACTTCCTCCCACAGTCTCATCCGCCCAGCCCTCTGGGGATGTCGAGGGGATGAGCCCACCCACCCATTTTACACATCTGCCCCGCAAATCATACGCACACACACTTGCATCCGTCCTGTCGAGACCAATGTCCATCATCGGCGTCTGAGGCGACGCCATTCAGTGCCTTCTTATCTTTGTCCTCCCCCCTAATAGTTAGCAGAGGTGGAAGGTTTCTCGTCCACCAATCGTTTGTTTGTCCTCGCATTTTCCTGATCTTTTATTCCATTGACCTCCTACTAATACCTCGAGTCTCTTCCACCCATACACAACGTGGAGTAAAGGCAGGATTGAGTGTAGCATAAGAACACAACTTTGGGACGTAACATTAGATAGCTGAAATTTATCATTTGATTCATCGCTTATTTATCAACCAGCATTAAAGACATAAAATAGTAAAGATGATGAAACTTGCCAATTTATTTAGTTACGTCGTGTGGAAGTCGAAGCACGACGCAATGATGCCGAAAGTTGACCAACGAAGCTTGGCAGATGAACATTCGTCACTAGCGACGAGAATGTGTTATTATTATTCAATTGTAAACATGAAGTATTTATGATAAACAAATGAATATCGATTTTTAAGGTACCAATATAGGAATAAATTCTAGGAGAGGGATTAAATCCACTCATGGATGTGGTAGATAAAAATTTCACTCGTAAACTTTAGGAGAGGGAGCTGAATAAAGAATGGCTTTAACCCTCATTCAGTGGAATCTTTTCATCTTAAAAAATTGGGAGGATCATATAGACACTTATTTCGCATTGTATATAAGTTTATTCTCATAGCAACGCTGAAACCATGGTCTTGAGAATCAAGTTTGGTAAGGAATTTTAGTGGTTCGGCTCCTCTCTGCCTCTCATCAAAAAGAGAGAAATTATGCATTCGTACTTGAAGGTTTAAAGATTCTAGCGATCAAATTTGAGCTTACGCCACCCTACGCTATTATGTTATGTTTTTACGCTCGATGCAAACTGCCCTTTTTCTATACACTTTACTCTCATCCACTAACTCTTACTCCCTCCGATCCACTTAACCCCCATCCTCGATCACTCACTCACTCCTGTACGTTCCCCAAAGCCTTTCCATCCCCCTCACCCCTCCCAGCGTCTTTTCCACCCTTTAAACCTCTCAATCACCCCATCCCATCCGATCCGCTCCCGATCGCAATTAAACATGGCCACTAATTAATGGCTGACATCTGAACCCGGGACTAGTCCACCCACACCAACCTTGCAAAGCCTCCAACCCTCCTCTGGCACCCGAGCCAAACCCTTCCCCTTCCGAACCCCCAGTCATCTCAAGCTTTCCCCCGTATCCATCCCTACTACCCCCGCCGCACCGTCTGTGATCCTTCTCGCCCCCGCTCCAGGCCAGCCAGTACCATACGACCCCTCTCCGTCCCTTTAAGCCGTACCCTGCTTTCCCTCGCCATTGGCCAGGGACATCGGACGCTCGATCCCTCTCTCTGGTCCGGCCCCACCCTCTGCCTTACACCCCCCCTCTCACAGAGCCATCAGGCTTCTATCCATCTCCTCGTCTTGTCCCTCCCACTGAAGACTCCGCTCGCAAAACCCTTTACCTCGGCCATGTGCCCACAAAACCCCTCAGGCCGTTTACGCCCGGCAAATTACTCACTACCCGGCGATCCCTAACATTCAGCATCTCCACAATCCAATGGCGGTCATGCCCTGTTTCTACTTTCAACCTACCGACTAGTGAACAGTCACTATGCGGAAAGTGTCGCTACAAACTACTTTGGCGGCTCATGTAGGCGGGCGCTCAAAGCACGACATGTGCTGGTCATCCTAAGGCATCTGAGATGACTAGGAGGAGAACTAGGCACATTTCTTGATGTTCGATTGACATTTACTCTCGTAGCCAAGAAGGCTCATTTTTAAAAGAGTTCTGAAAATTGATCGAATTCGAACACAGGTTGTCGAAAATACAGTGAGAAGCCAGGCTAGAGGACAATGCAACTGTTGTTCAAGCCTTAAAATATTCCTTAATATACAAGCCTTACTATACTTAATATACAAGTCTTACTATACTTAATATACAAGCCTTACTATACTTAATATACAAGCCTTAAATATTCAAACTAAAAAGTATTCAATGCCTAAGCACTCTAATAGCCTCAAATTAGGATTTCGCATTGTTTATGAGAACAAAAGAGAGGAAAGAAAAATATCCCTTGGCCAACTACCCATGGTAAACTTTTGAGACCCACTGCTGGAACAATAAGAACGGTATACTTACAGTGTTGGCCATTCAATCATAATCTGCGAAAAGACGGCATCTTTCTTCTCATCTTTTCTTTTCATCAGCATCGCTGACTTTGTTCAAGTCGTGACGTTAATTTCTAGTTTAGTAATAGTTATTTTCTACTGAACAGCCTTCACGTTTGTGGCTTTATGATCGGATGGGAAGGAAGCAGTCTGCTAAGGGTAAGTTGGTAGGGGATAGTATGTTCATTCCTCAAGCTGTGCTGCCTTACTTCGCATTGTTTCCCTGTATCCCTGAAGGGGTACACACACAGTGACCAATGCTAAGCCTTCGTCGCGATTTAAATCCCTGCGGAGGGTGGATATATACGGAGAGGTAGGATGAGGGGAGAAGGACCGCGGAATAATACAGATCAGCCCTCATGACGTGGTGTGCGCTCATTCGTTCTGGAACCGGAAAACCGAAAGTGAAACAATGGGACGCCGGGATAAGTTTTTCTTTCCTCTCCTCTTGTTTTTTTTGTATTTCGGGAGCAACCGTTTTAATCTCTCGGCCTGAGGTACTCCGTAAATACTCCATCTCTGGGAGCGCGCGCACCGGAGAGCCTCAGTGAACGCCACTCGGTTTAGACCGCTGACTCACGGGATCGTGAACCGTTTTTTTTCACGAGTGTTAAATCACAAGAGTGTAGGGCGTTAAATAAAAGAATACCAATGGCATAAACAATCGTGAGTATAATAATGCTTGAATAGACTGTTATTTCTGCGTTTTTGTGACAAGAAATATTATTCTTCGTTCTATCACATTCACTGGAATTGTTTAACTATTAAAATGTGACTGCATCTCAATGAGATGAAAAAACATTTAATAAATTCTCTCTACATGTTAATTCATTTGATTTCTCTGTAAACAAATTTGCTAACCTCATTATTGATCCCAGATTAAAAATAAGTATCGGCAAACTATCTTTGCTCAAACTACCCGATATCATCTTACTACATTTGCAACTTTCACATTCATACATGCTTTATTCTTCCTGTATCCTAGTACTTCAATCCTAGGAGCTCTGTTTGCCCGTATTCTCTACTGACAATTTTAAATATTTTTTGCACAATTTACTCCTCTACAATATCTACCTATCTCTTGGTCCTACAGCGTCCTACATCATACCGAGATAGGCAATTCTACGAAACATATTTCATTCGCACCTTCTCATTGACGAATATCAAATTCGCACCCTTCAAGACTCTCATCTCTCCCTCTTTCCTATAGTCATATCATAAAACTATCAGGAGTCCAATTCTCATATAGAAAATAAATACTCGCATGGAAGCTGAACTTATATCGGAAAAACTGAATTTTCAACTTGGTCATAAATTATAGGACATTAAACGCACATATCTACGTAAACACAAGAGCCTTGATAAACTACGTCAAAAACCAGTTAAGTTTAAACGGTCGAATTGAGGCCAGTATTTTTCACTGCTCACAGATTTTTATTACATATTTGCTTCTACTTATATATTTATTTATAAAACTCTCGCTCCTTTAATCATTCCTGCTCCCTCAATAGCCTCGTTAAGTAGGGAAAGCGGTGCGGATTTGTCGTGGCCACTCCCAGTAAAAACAAAAAAAAGGTATAAGGAGAAGAGTGGTCTCGGCGAAGGGCTGGCGGAGCAGAGGGAAAGGGGAATGAAAGGGAGCGAAAGGCCAAGAGGAGTGAGATTACTCTTTCCTCCGTCTCCTCGCCGTATTTTCGCGAAAAGTCGAGACTTTCAAAGTCTTTCTCGTTCGCGAGAGGCCAGAGCGAGCGAGGTATGGGCCCCATTGCGCTCTCATAAGGGCCGCGGAGATACTTGTGGAAAGAGCGGAGGGAGGAAGTTCGGAATGGGATGGAAGTGGAGGAGGTATACATTGAGGGACATGGCGTAGAAAAAGAGAGAGAGACAGACTCTCTCACACACACAGCGACATAGACAAGCGATAAAAGGATCTCTTGCGTGAGCCCTGGCTAGAGTCTGTTATGGCCCGAGACCACGCCCCTCATGGGTGGCCAAGGGAACCAAGGGAGAACAGATACCCCTTCACTCCCGCGCGGTGCAAGACCCTATGACCCTCCCCCCTTCCCCCCTCCGCCGTTCTTATCTCCGTAAAATGTCCTCCCTTTACGCCCCATGCAGTCCGTGATTGCCTCGTTGCTACGCTTCCATCTCTGTCTCTCTCTTCGTTCCACTTCCACCTCTTGTCGTCTATACCCACTACCCATTCACCTTCTCTCGACCTTAAAAACCTTAAAATTCCTCTTAAAAAACACTCCCGTTCCCCCTTTCAGCCTCCCCTCTCAGTCCGCCCCCACAATTTCAGTCTTCCCGACCACCGCCCATCGGCCTCCACTCGACTCACGGCCTTCTTTCCACTCTCAGACAACATGCCATGCGACTGCATTAAGAAAATATCTCTCCCGCCCCCCTCGCCACTCCTCATCTCACTCCCCTTTTATTAACTCTCGCTCCTTTTCTCTACAGCTCTTCCCTTTATTTCCAATACTCTTTCTCAGTTCTATTATTCACTGCCCATTGCTCTTTTCATCATCGGCTAATTCTTATTCCTTGCCCAACCTTTTCGGCAATATTTAATTCTTACCCTAATATTTCCCCAGTTGCTTCACCTCACTCGCTATGAAAATTTCTCCTGTATTTTAGCAAACATTATTCCTGCGGCGAGTAGAAATCTGCTTTAATAACAAAATATTTATTTCGACTAACGTTTCATTCATAAAACGTAGCTCTGCATTCAATAATATGTAAAATATTATCGAGTACATATAAAATACAACTTTAATACAGATTAATCTTTACTCGTCCCTTATAATAACTAAGGCAGTTCATGTGTGTAAAATTTAACGTACGATTTCATCGAGCAAAACGTTTACAAAACACAAAAAATAAATACCTTGGATCTCACCGTGATATGCCTCTAGCAAAATTTATTCCAGGTTACATCTTTACAAGAAGGTATTTTAATAGTAACCTCATAAGGGTGTGGCTGAACAAAAAATTATGATCCCTACGTGATTCGATCAGGCAACCTTCCAAACTGGAGTCACCCTACCGTTGCTCCACGGAGTCTACTTTAAATGTGACATCTGTACTGTTTTTAAAATAGCTATTTAATGATTACTTAATCAATAAAATTACAATTCAAAAGTACGGAAGATAAATCAATGAAAACTATGGTCAAATTTCTTTAAAATACCCGTGAAATGACTCGAGAGTCCATTTAATTTTTGGCACCTATTACGATCCTAGTTATACTATATACTTAATAATACATCCTAAAATTTTGAACTTTTACGTGCATCCTTCGTATACAGGGTACATAGAATGAAGCCTCCGGAAGCGATTTCGAGATAATCTCCGCTGTCTGCGGAATGACGAAATTACCGACTGCGAATTACGCTGCCAACGGCACAAATATAACACGCACCACCGACCGTAAAGAGCCCGGAATTTTCATATTATTGGATGGAAGTTTTCACCCCTTTACCCCGGCACACCCCTCCCGCGTCCCGCCGCCCTCGCTGCCCCCACAGAAGGAAGGACCGAGAGGGTCGAGAGCTGCGCAAAAACCTTCGAGCGTGCACACAGCCCCAGAGGGCGTGTGTGGGTGGTTCCAGAGTGGGCTCGGATGGGACGACCTGGGGCAAGGGGCGGGGGTGGAGGGGGGAGGGAGTATTAGCGAAGGAGGCCGGGCTGGGCGGAAAGAGGGTGGGAGGAAGGGAAGGCGGCAGGATACAGACACGGGAGGAGAGGTGCGGGGGCAATATGAGAGAGAATGGGTGCCGCGTGTGGAGAGGGCACGGAATGAAGGGGAGAAAGAGAAGAAAAAAAGGTATGGGGCAAAGGAATGAGGCGGAGGCCGTGGAACAAGGACATGAAGTGGAGAACACAGAGGGTTGGGATGAAGGAAAGAGGAAGAAGAGGAGAGGTGTGTGCGTTGTGTGCGTGTGCATATATATATATATATATATGAGTGAACGAGTGAACGAATATATATATATATATATATATATATATATATATATATATATATATATATATATATATATATATATATATATATATATATGTATATGTATGTATGTATATGGATAGAGAGAGAGAGGACGGAGGAGGGACGAAATGAAAGCCACAGCTTATCCCGTGGAATTGCGAGGGCGGATGGTCGGAAAAGGCTCGGAGTGGCGGAGGGGATGGGTTGGGGGGGAGTGGGAGGCAGAGAGGAGAGGAGGGGGCAATGGAAAGGATATAGCGGGCGCCCTCAGGAGAGGTTAAGTGCGGGAATGTTCGCTGAAGTAAAAGGTTAAGAGGCAGAGATGGAGAGAGAGAAAGAGAGAGAGGTGGGCGAATGGAGAATGGAGGGGAGAGAGATATGTGGAGAAAATGGAATGAGTGGGGGGGGCGTGGTGGTGGGGGAGGTGAGTAGTGTGGGGGCGGGATGGTTTTAGTCGCCGGGGTCGCCCGCGTTGGGCGGGTGGGAAAGAATTTAGAGGGATTGGAAGGAGAGGGAGGAGGAGGTAGTAGGCGGCAGTAGTCGAGAGCAGCGGCTGTAAGGGTCTTTCTCCACCCCCCCTCTCATCCCCACCCCATCCGTCGCTGGGGCCATTGGGTAAAAGCGAATGGAAAAATAAGAGAGGATGTTTGGATGTGGAGAGAGAAGAGTGGGGCAAGGGGAAGAAATAGAAGTGGTTCGTACGTTTTAAAGCGAACGCTAAATATCTCAGCGTACATGCACCACGGGGAAAGAAGAGAGAGAGAGAGGAGAGGATAAAAATGGAAGATCTTAAGGGGCGGTTTGCTTTTTCACTCCCTCTCTTTTTATCTATATATATATATTTCTCTTCTTTCCTCCTTCGCCCCCCTCCCCTCGGCATTAGGCTGCTCTTAAAGGGTGTTCATTCTTTTTACTTCCTTTCTTTTTTCTTCCTCTCCTTCTTTATTTCGGTGGTCGGCAATTTTCAGAGTCCATTAAGCGAGCTCATAATTATTTTAAAATCTTTCATGACCTATGGAATGTTTTAGTCGCACACTTTCGCTCAGATATTAAACCCATAATTAAGAATTATTTACGCTATACAGAGCCTCCGGAGTCCGGCTGATTTACGTGCGCGCGACGGCAGTTGAAACGAGGCGGTGGTGGGGAACTATGGAAGAACATTAAGGTTTCCATTTATATACAAAGCATTTAAATCTTTCACGAAAAGGCGGCTAATACCAGTTTTGCAAGAGAAATTTAGGACACCTCAGCCAACTCAAGTATAATTATGACAATGTAAATAGTTTCCTTAAAAGTGTGATGTTGTTGCTATGAAAGGTCCAAAAAATAGTTCCGATACTGCTGGCAAGCTTTTAGAGCCATTCATCCACTACGATTAAGACTTCATTAAACATCCTGTAATCAAATAAGATTGGAGTGCGCCGATTCAAATTTTTCGTTCACCGAAAAGGACCGAGCATTAAATCTATTTCAGTGAATACTACATGCCAGTCAACAGTATTAGCCACATAGTAAGAATGGTACGCCCTGAAAATATTTAAATAGTTCTGAAAACTTAATTTTCGATCATGATATGTTGAGACGTCTGCTTATATGTCCATCACAAACCTTGCCGCAAGATCTCCATAATGCAGCAAAGAGTGAGGCATTCATTCTCAAATTCTTCATTAACCATTAGATCGGAATAAATCCCATGTATTCATCCATTTTTATTGTCAGTTAAGTGCGCTCCATTCGACATAGACAATGTTTTTCTCCTTTAAGGTGAACAAATACATGACTTTCTAATTAAGGTGATTTTTCCATTATAAATTGATGAATTTATACCCCGACAAGGAATCACCCCTGAAATAATGAAAGCGATTTCCCGCAGCGGGAATAACCTTGGACCCGAAACCAATAACGTTATCTGGACTGTTAACGGTTCTCCCAAAACAATCAGCATCTAATCAGCCAATATCGACAAAAAAAAATGAAAGAAATTATATTTAAAAAATAAATGGATAAAAAAACTTGGAACAACCGCCACTCTTCGGCAGGAGCAGACCGCACTAATACATCGGACTTCCGTCCCTCTCCTGCCTCCAGCTGCGGTTTTCCCGTCCGCGATATTTGATGAAAATGGAAACGAATTTTTTTCATTTTTAAAGTGGGACGGGGGTTGAAGACCGGATGAGATACAGGGAAAGGATGAAGGCGAAAGAGGGTAAAGGAGATGGTGTGTCGGAGAAGTGAGAGGAAGCAGGAGGAGGAGAATAAGAAGATGATATTTTTAAAGCGATGGCCGCCTCAGCCATCCGGATGACTCGAATCGAAACCGAGATGAAAAGGAAAGAATATGGAGGGGGAACTATGACGGGGGGAGGGTGAAACGGGTGGTTTGGAGACAGGGCAAGGGAGGGGTGGAAAGGATGTCGGCCGATTAATTACAGGCGGCGAAACAAAAGACGGAAAAGGGGTGGTTGCAAAGGGAGATAGGGACACGAAAGACGGGGGAGGGACACACGGGGGCGTGGGGGAGGACGTAGGAAAAAGGGAGGAATTTTAACGGACGGGCAAAACGGGGGGGGAGTGGGAGGGGATGTGTTTTATAAGGACTCAGATGACGCTGTCCTCTCGTCTCGGGTCGTCCGGAGGGGTCGGAGAAAGAAATGCCAGGCCTCCCCTGAAGGGAGAGAATGGGGATGGGAAGATGGGTGGAGGGTGGGAATAATAAGGGAAAGGTTTGGACGGGGGAGTGAGCGAACACGAGGAGGGTTGGAGAGGACGGTGGAAAATTAGTCGGGAGAATGGTGAGGGAGGGGAGAGGGGCGGGAAGAGGAGGAGGTGAGGAGGAGGACACGGGAGAGGGTCTGAGGGCGGGGGTAAGAGATTTATATCGTGGAATGGGAGTATTATTGGGGCCCGCGCTGGATAAAATAACACCGGGCCTTAGAGAGAGAGATGAAGGTTAAAAAAATCGGAGACCAGCTTGAAAGGAGAGCAGCATACTTGTCTTTTGAAAATTTGGTGCACATAAAATTAATTTCAGAATGTAATATCTGACCGTTCCATTGCATCATATAACAAGATATGACGTAAAAGACGGTATGAAACATTGTTAAACCGGAAACATTAATGAACGATATAAGGAGGATAGAGAAATAAAATAGTATAGTGCTCCTCAAAAGGCTTGGAAATAGTATTATTATATGGTGGATTGAGAAAACAGCGTGGAGAGTTTCCAGAAAATAAAAATGTCGGGTATTCGGGTAATGGGACAGAAAAATTAAACGGTGAAGAAAACTAGGAGGAAATTTCCAGTGGTCAACAATATAAACCAATGACAACACACTGAAACTAGTAGGTATTATGATATGCTGAGAGCTTTATGCCCGTATTCATAGTGGTATTCCTAGGGGTTTCCTGGGTATCCCCTAGCCAGGTAACACCTAGGGGTCCCCTACGCTGAGCGATTCATAAACCTTACCTGGGTAACACCCAGCCAGGGGACGCCTGGGTAAGAGATTTGGCAACAATCACACGCAAAAATACATATGAACGGTTTCGCTGAATGGTTCTCCATGTTTTCGATGCTCATTTCTTACCGTAACCAAGCACGCTATAAACACTAATACAGTATACTATTACAAAATGTTGATGAAAAATGATTGAAGGAATAAGAGAGAATGATTTCAATATTACTTAAATATTTATGTAATTTGAATGATGAGGAATACGAGGGTGATTCAATAAGTACTCGTGTTTGTAAACAGAAGACGTTACTATGGAAAGATGTTGATATTATCGTGTACTGCCATTAGTTCAGTAGTATCCATTCGTCCCACGCGTGGGCAGCAGTACTGCGTTAGGGGAGCTTTGGGTAAGCTTCATGCCTTACCTAGGAAATCGACGGCCTGGGGGAGTGATAGGGGACGATAGTCCCCTGGATAACGACTATGAATACCATTTCTGAGTCAAGGGGCTCCCCCACACCTGGGGGACACCCAGGTAACGACTATGAATACAGCCCTTAATCTTTAACGCTGGAGATAACGCTGGAGTATTAATGAAACCATGATGCGAATTTAAACATATTCCAATCAAAATTTGTTAAACAAATTTTCTTTCAGGGTGTAAATGGGAGGTGTCTGCAGTATTTTCGAACATTCGATCTCATAACTCCCATTAGTGCTTCTTCATTTACTCTATTCCCAAGCCAATAGACGTTTCCTACTGAGGTAGGAAAAAATGCTCTTAGCTCACTCCGTAATCGTCCACAAAAACTTAAATAATTATAATGAAAATATCAACCTTTTCCATGCATCACACGCTAAGAATTGCGTATATTTCTCGAAATTTTGCATAAAATCCACCGTTTCTCATTAATTCAATATAACCTCTAAATACTTCAAGCGTGCTGGGTTTTAGCTAACACGTTGAACGCCGTCATTTCCTTAAAATGGCTTACATAAATTTCCCCTAAGAGATCTTTACAAAGTAATGTGCTAAAATCTATTTTCAGGGATGTATTTAAGTACTTACCTCACTTATAGCCCCAAAGACCTTACGAGCAGCTTACCGAGGGCTGACCCCAATGACATGTGGCTATCATACATTGCAGCATGGTGGTCGGTTATATTCCCGTTTCTGCAAAATAGTTGGTATCCAAAGAACTAGCGGGCTCAACTGGGAGTGTATACCGAAGCAAGGGCCGGTACCGGCACAAGGGTTCGAACCTTGAAATCCATAAGAAAAAAGAGAAAAATAACTAGTGCCAAAACTTACCTCAGTCGCCAAAAATGAGAATAAAAATTAATTAATTGCAATGAGGTCACCAAATAATCACTATAAAAGGCATAAACATTACGTATTACTCGAATTATTTAAGTGTAAAAAAACAAAAATTACATGAAAATTCCCTTAGAAAATGCGGAAAACTTAGCAAATTGGAGTTTTATGCACCCAAATTGATAAATTATAAATTACTTATCAGTAGAAAGTGACCTCCACTTAGTCAAATAAATTCGTCTCCTCATAATAGAATGCTAACAAATTAACTTTTGCAATGTAAGACTTCAAATTTTTTGAGTCACCAAGCATGAAATACCTTATTATCATACCAACATGAAGAAAGTCACTACTTTTAAATGAAGTTCGAATATACACATGAAACTTACTCTTAAAGAGTCCACAGTTTGATGCTAGTTAATCATATGAAGCATCGAGCACACATTTATCAAACTTAAGCTTAATTATGTTTCCACAAGTGTGATTGAGAATCATCATATTCGATCTACCTCATACAACCTTGAATAAACTGAAGAAAACAGCCGAAATTCAATGTTTGGAGCTGATATTCACTGTTTTCACCCACTCAGGTCTCAATCAATCAATTTTACTTATGCGAAAGTGATTTTCGAGACCTTAACATGCCTGTTTCTGTGTACAATGCCTCTCATTACGAAAAAGAAATATTCTCCTTAACTCTCTGTATACGAGCGAGTCAAATTTGCTACGTTCCAAAATCATTGAAATATCTGCTTTTTAAGAGGCTTTTCCATTTATTTGCTGCACCAGACAGTATTCTAACTCTTCGGATTAAGTTTGTGTAAAGCTGCGTCTCTTTCGGCAGATTTACAAAAAATTTGGATAAATGAACGTGTGATGCTACTCACTGACGATGGCGTGCCTGGTGTAGCTCTCAAATAAATAGTTTCAACTGTCATATGAAGTAAAAATTGGGAAAGTTTAAAAGTTTACGTTATGAAGGTAATATTGAAGTATACCTGTGTGAATATAATTATGTAAAGTATTATTTTAAATGCAATACCTACAATACAAATACGTCATATTTCAAAATAAATGTTATCAAAAAAATTGCAATTTTTCAAGAGTTTAAATATTACTTTTAAAAACCTAATATAGCAGCAGTATTTTTATCATTGTGATGATTCGTAATTCCGTCCATAGAGGGTAAAAATATAGCTTGTGTAAAGAAAGTAAAAATTATAGGTGGTCATTTCACTCGTTCCTAAACGGCAAATTTTCTCCCCTCCCAAGACGCGATTTTGCATCCGATCCCCGCGCGTGGACACAAACTGCGACATTCACGGCCCTTCGCTCACATTCACTCGATTTATACGGGTTCCTTCGGGGAGCAGTCCACTTTGCATTCCCATCTTATTGACCCCCGAGGCCATTGCGCTTCGGCTTGTCCACCTATCCACCCCACGTGGAGGCACACAAAATCATTTCACTCCCGAGCCACACAACAAAGCACTCGTCGTCCTCGAGAGAAGGGGGATGTCGCGTGGTTTCCAGGCCAACCGAAGGGGCGAAGAAAGGCACGTAGCCGACCCTCCTTTCCCCCCCCCCTTGCCCCTCCTCCCCCATCTGCCCACCTATGGCACCACTCTACCCGTCCCAACAATCAAATATCCCTCTTCACCTCCCAGCCCTATTCCCCCTCCCCCCATTCCCATTTTCTCCACCGCATTCTCAATCCACGCTTGTGCATTCGTGTGCGACCTCACCTATTCTGTCCCTTTGGCTTACCCTACTCCACCGTGCTTCTCCAGCTATATTCCTCCCCATTCTGTTTCCCTCTCTGTCTCGCTCCAGATACACACACACACACAAGACCCTCTCTCATTCTTATTCCCCGTTGCGACGTCACCGAAACTCATTGTCAACCGGAGAGGCGATGCTTGCAGGCGCGTCATGGAGACCATTCCGTTGGAGGCCGGGGGTTGACGAGGAGCCGAAAGGTGAACGGATATGTGTGCTGGCTTGGAGTGAGGGGACAGCAAGGCAGCGACAACGTGGGGTTACGAAGGCGCAAGACGTCATGGGACGCAGAGCCGCGACAGAGGGCTTCCGGTCACGTGATGAGTCAACACATAATCTTCAAAGAGAACGTGGCTTAGCTATCTAGGTGAATTTGGATGAACATGAGCTACAGAATTGCGGATCGATTGTCTTATGGATTCAGATATGCAGTAAAGATTGTAAATTTTTTTCATAAGGAGTATAATTTAAATCATTACTGATAGCTCTTTAAAGCGATACAAAAAGAGAAGATACTTAGTATATGACGGCGAGACCACTTACAAAGATACTGTAGTCTTCCTTATGCAATATAGTGGAAATTAATACGAAAATGCCACCCTCATACGTCATTTAGGTGGTTTCTTCGGTATTACGTGGATGCAACAGTAGATGAGGATGAAAAAATAATTTAAATGAAGCTACTCACATGCAATTGTCCTCTTACGACCGTAAGGATACGTCGGTGGAGAAAGAAATGGCTAGCCGTCAATGAAAAACGAATCTTAGAGAGCAAGTAAGTACATACTGCTGCAGTATCTGTCCCAATCATTCAGAATGACAGTATTTGTCCACCGTAAAAGGTAAAAGTAAGAGGTTAGTCGTACAACTGCTTACATTATGGTCACGAAACTATACTTGTACTTCGAGCCGCATCAAATGAATGAAATTCAATAATATGTGCAATGCAAGCGACAGCTTTTTGCGAAATGAGTTTTGGGCAGCTCAGGTTTCAAGGATAAAAATGATTATGAGAGCACGTACACCCCAATTACAGTAAGAAAACATTTAGGGTGAGTAGGGTATTTTAGCGAAAATGAAGGGGGTGGGCGGGCGCCTGGTTCCCCGTCCCGAAATGCTTTGCACTTATCTCACTTGGCTTGCGATGTTCAGCCCCTCGAGTTAGGTATCTCGTGGAGAACTACAGCAGGGTAATCAGAGTGGAAAAGGCATGAGGGAAAATGCAATCTGAGGATAAAAAATAAAACCAGTGCAACTCCTAATTTTGGGTAAGTAATGAAAAATTGCCATCTTGAGAAAAGGCCACCGAGAATATTTCCTCGCCCGCGGGGAAAACTTATTCAATGCGGATTTTAAACACAGAATTATTAAAATCACCAGCGCAATACGCGAAAAAGAGAATCAGGGTATGTAAGTCTATATGTCTCATTAGTAACATAACTGTTTAAGAATTATCGAATGTCTGTACAAGTCCACAATGTTGGACCATGTTTCACAATTGAAAGCATAAATAGAATTGCCCTCGTTGAAAAAAGTCATAAATCTACTCAACAATTACTTTTTCCACGCATTTTCACATTTAGCTAATTGAAAAAGGCTAGTTCACTGTTAAGTATTCATAGTTGAAACTACGTACCCGGCTGAGCTCAATGAAAAATATCAAGGGCAATTTGGTATGTCGTAATAGTCTGCGGCGAAAAATATTCCCAAGTTATCAAGTGAATAATGAGTTGGGGTTCAGAATGAAACGGAATATGAGAGAGGATCTATGATACCTAGGTTACACGTGCCTTTACAATATTTCTGTGCACATACGTACATACAAAATTGCGATTGTAAATAAAATTCAAAGGCCTTCAATTAGATTGGAGATCATTTATATTGTCAAAGGCGTGTATTTACACCACTGAGTCTACTTGTTAATCCGAACTCAGCCGGAACAAATGAGCTAATATTCCCACGTGCTATTGTATGGCAAGATATGAATTTTTACCCTTCTATGGAGCGATCGTTGTAACCACCGTGGAGGAATCAACTCCTAGTCAATAGATGCACAACAGGGGTGGAGGGAGCGACGCAACAGCGCGAGTGACATGAAGGGAAAGACGTGGAACGATGAGAAATAAGAAGGGGGTGTCATTGCCCTTCAACCCCCTGACATCAGCTACGACAATGGCAGCAGTGCGCTCATCCACTGAGAGTACTTACACTCGCGGCACCGACGGTAATTAACGAATCCAAAGGATGACGGGAGGGGTGCCATGCAATGTCGGCCAAAAAGAAGCTAGAAGGAACATTTGCATATTACTCTGCAAGCGGCAGCGACGCGACGGCGTTTGGCCCTTGGCAGAGGGATGCAAGAGGGTGGAAGGTAAGAGGTCTTGTACCAACACCGGGACTAGTCGATTCACTGAAATAGGTTAGAAATAAATATCAAAACTCCCTTGGAAATTAATGGTGTTCATGTGTGTTAGAGTAAGATGACAAATAATTTTCAGGACTTACGCGAAAAAGTTTTTTCTCGAAAAAAATCACACAAATGACATAAGGACAAGACATGGCAAATTTTCTTACAACCTTACGTCCATATGTGCATTCAACTTTACTAGCATTAATAATTGTCTGGCATTTCGATTAACCATCCGGATCTCAATAATGAATTAAAATATATTTTCCAGCAAAAATGATGCATCACAAACTCACAGGATTCTTGTTTCAAAAATAAGTTATTTTGAAGATTTTTATCGGTTAAAATTTATTTGAAATCCTCCCACTATCAAATTATAATTTTTCATAAAAATGCACGCAAGAGAGAAAAAGTAGCACATGCAAGACTATTTGTTTCTCTCGACTTCCAAATACAACCTGCCACTCATTAATTAATTCTGATCCACAAATCTGGGCCACTTATGAATTAAGAAAAGTACCTGGTATCATAAAATTAATGGTTGAAGGCGTAACTTTGTGGAACATTTTCGCAGGCATGAAAAAAATATTTCTTAGTAAATTCCACACTTAAATGCTTATTTTCGACCTGATTTCGACTATTTCAACTGTACAGAAATAAATTCAATCATTTTTTTGAGCAAAATGTACCAAATGAAACGATTTTCATTTCGACAACGACACACATGATTTCTACATACAAATCAGTCAATATTTTCAGCGGAGATGGAATGTTATTTTCGACTATTGTCAAGCCACGCATAAGGGCGATCTTCAGATAAATTTCCTTGAAACTTGAAAAACTATGGAAACATGTATAGCGTATTGACCTTTCTTGCTTTCCCAAGCTCGTATTTTTAGGAAAGATTTTCATTTCAATTTCAGACTAGAAGGCCTTAGTAGCAATACAAAATTACCGTCCACATTACATGATATTAAATGACCAGAATGTTCGAACAATTAATATCCTATCCTGACTTTGAAAGATTCGGCAATTCAAACAACATTTTAATACTTCTAGTAAGCGCAAAGATGGAAAAAGACTTCAATATTGTCCAATTTCCCGGAGTAACTCCAATCACCATTCGCTCCAACACCAAACAATGAATATGCTGTGATACAGCAGTGGTTCATTTCTACATTTCGTTGGTACGGAGGACTAACTACGGATAGTACTGAGGGCATACCTTGAGCCTCTGACATTCAAATAGCAAAAAACTGAAGTTCAGTTGGAAGGGTGAGACGACAGTTTTTTTATGCATATCCGTACCGTAAATCAGACTTGGAAAAAAATAAACTAACCTATGGCACGCCGAGAGTGGAGAGAGTTATGCTTTGATAAGCAGGAACCGAAGGGAAAAAAATGAAAAAGTTTTTTCGCCGGAGAAAAATAAAATATTATTTCCAGCCCACCTCTTGGACCGCCAACTCTCCATCCCTAATGGCCTCCCCGTATCCCGTCTGTCTGCACGTGGGTGGGTGTGTGTGTGTGCGCGGAAAGTTTCGCGGCCACGAACCCCATCAGAATACGAGCATTGTGTCCGCTTTATTCTCCCTCGCAGCCAGCGACACCACCGAGCACGCTCTCCTCGTCTTCCAAAAAAAAACTCCCTCCCAGAACGACCCCACCACCCCGCCTACGAAGCAACCCTGGAAAATTCACGCTCCCCCAAATCCCCGACCATCCAACCCCTCCCTCTCCCTCGTCTCTCTTCCCCCTCTCTCTTAAACACTCGCTTTATTAGAGCCTCTCTTTTGCATTCTTTCTCACTCGAGGGATTTTTTTCATTTTTTTTCTGCGGCCCATTCCCACTCCACGGTCCCGATATCCCTCGTTTCATTTTTTTTCCTTCATAGTCCCCCTCCCCCCCACACCGCACGGCAAGGGGATATACCTCTCTAACCTCCGTCCGCGCGGCAGAGTACTTCAAATTCCCGCTGATCGCGAGAGAGTGCGCGGGAGGGTGGAGAGGGAGGCGGAGAAGAGGGGGGTCGTTGGCGGAAAGGACGCGTAGCAGAGGACAGGGTTGCGGGAGAGGGGGGCGCGCAGGGCTTAGTCAGTGTGGGAGGGGGGAGGGAGGAAGGGCAGGGAGGAGGACTTTGCGAGGGCGTGGGGATATCGCCTTGATCGGGTCGCGGGGTGAGTGGGTGGGAGAGACCTCCCATCCAATTTGTGTGGCTCTCACTCGCCATCCAGACCTCTCCCGCACTCGAATGAGAGGAGAGGCAGTCAAACACACACACACACACGAACGTACACGACGATTCGTTCGCTCGTTCCATCGATGTGAAAGCGAATGCACGTATATACGCACACACGGCAAACACGGAGAGAAAGAGCCGACCCTTTATGCCCTCCGCAACCTCTCTCTCTCTACCCTAACTCCACACCAAAATATTTAGCCCTCCTCCGCCTCCCATTTTCACTCCCATAACAAGAAATCCACGTCCTTTACGTATATTTCCAATGGTACGACCGCTCTTCTTCCTTCTTAATTCCCCTTACGTTCCCACTCGTTCCTACCTCGTCGTTCCCCACAAACTTCCATCTCTCTCCCTACTCACGCCTCGATCACCTGTCCAATCACCCTTACCAATATCCTTGCTGTAAACCTCGCTTAGGTACATTCCTTTCATTTCTCAGTTTCATAATAACCTCACTATGACGCAAGTACTAGCAATTTCTCTGACTTTGCCCATATCTTACACCCTGCACGGTCCATGAGGAGACTGTATTCTCGGGTTTTCCACCGTGTGTGTTGTGTATTGTCATATATCTAGGGCCGGTCCGACGGCACCCTACATGACCAAGTATGGAGTCACCCACCTTTTTCAAAGATCGAGGCGATGCCACGCCCCTCGCCATCATCGTGGCTTGGTGTATGACCAAGTATGGGGTCAGGGAGTACTTTTAATGACACCGCAATATACGGACTTGTGCAAAATACGAATTGACGCGCAAGCCGCGTTTGTGGAAAATCAGGTTGACTGAAAAACAGGGAAACTGACTACAGTTTCTTTAGCATGGTAAATGGTTTCTTCAGATGGACGTTGATTTAAACGCGTTGAATCGCGAATATACGTTAAATTAATGTTGTCAGTAACAGGCAACATGAGTGGCGGAAACCACAAATATGAAGCCGGCACATTCCACACGTCGCGAGCGTCTTTGCCCCTACTCGTTTACATATATTTTCCATTACTTCGTTATAGGAAGACACCAAGTCACCTACTCAATGGGCATGGAGTAATGCATAATACGCACCAATCCAATGACTCTGGAGACCCTTTCCGGATATATAAAATATATGACGGTCTATTGATTCCCACTCCATCTCTTAACACCCTCGCTAAGATGCCCATACCAAATCAAGCTCTACTCATTCTTTTCATTTAGTGTACGTTCTCCTTTTGTACATGTTTCCGATGGTTTATACATACGTCAATATGAATCCTACCCAGCGAAAGACCAGAGATGGATGCGGTATTAAGTAATACCCGTCGGTGGCTAAGTAAGATATTTACACTTTGAAAAAATGTCCAAAAATCTATAAAATTAATTTTCAGACAGAGAGCGAACGTAAAGTATTATAAATACAAAAAATATTCCACAACCCTGGTAAGATGAAATATGCGAACAAAAAGCAATAACCAGTAAATTAGAGTAAAGTATATAGAATCGAAATATTTAAATATTATATAATTCGACTCACTTTCCCAACGGACGCCCATGTCGCGAATTATAACTTAAATTGGCTGAATGCGTTTGTATAATCAGGATAATGATTAAAACAGCAATAGATATTTAGCAGGGTACCAAACATAATTCTTGATTACTTAACTTCACTTGGAGACTTAACTCGACCAGGTATGTGTGAAATCATTAGCCGTTCATGTTTAGATTATTCCTAATTACAAATTCCGTAGAACTTCCATTTTAAATTCTTAAGCCATTAAAAGTTGCTATTATCATAAAATTGCAGTCCATACTCCATTTCAATGCCTATCAGCTTTAGCAGAATTATCAAATCTCCGTAAACTTTATTCTAAAGAATCCCAAAGCAAGTGTTGCAATAATTGAAATACATCCAACACGTAATGCACTTTTAAAATTCTGTTAAATGCCGAAATTCAAACAGCAGTTTATTTTGCAGACACTACTTTATTACCTGTCTCCAGTTACTATGCTTTCAGTCACACAACCAAGGACAAACCTATTTTATTAGTTACTGCATTCTCATTTACTATTTTGAGGATTCCGAAGTACATTAGTCTGTATTTAAGTCCATAAACAATATTTAATTGTTTTTTTTATATTTTAGACTATGAACTTTAAATATAAAAATTGTAGATTATCAGGCAATTAAAGATGAAGAAACTCCTCCGCAGAAGCCCTTAATATGGTGATTTAATCGTTCAACAAAACGTCAGCAACTATAAAATTTCTGGCCCAATCCACATGTTGATTACTCTAAGCAGAAAGCTGTGAAAGTGTTAAGTATTTCTTGAACTACTATTAATTAGAAATTTAAAACTTCATGTATAAAGACCTAAAGAATTCAAGCAAAAATAAATTAATATAGTCGTTAGTGGGAATACGACTACGCAACAATCAGCCCCATTTTATATTTAATCATTTCCAAGCAGCATTTGATCAAACTTTCGTCTTCATACTAGTCCTCCAACAAATCAGAAAGAAAGAAACACATAAATAATAGACGCGAGTGGTAGACACAATCCATTCAACGGGAAGATCATAATCCTGTCCGAGAAGAGAATCATCTCTCAATGCAGATGTACACGGTGAGCTAATGGACATATTTGTGAAATGGCCCAAACGGAGTGAGTACGCGCCTCAGGGGAGCGATGCCTAATATATGAGAGAGTAGAGGGTGGGAATTGGGAGAAGGGAGCAAGGGTAGGTCGAGTGAATGGGCATGGGAATATCAAACAAGGGGAAGGAACGCCAATCTGATCCTGTACATCTCATTTGCCATACCCTTACCTAATAGAGAATGGAGTGTATATGGCCTGGGACTATGTTCAAGCTTTCTCCCGGATGAATTTATCCGCAAAATCTAAATTGCGTAGATACCCGAGGGCGATAAAAAATGACAATAAAAACTAAATAGAAGGCTTTAATTGCAGTAATTTTTACCTGAAGAGTGTTTTTTACTCTATTTTTCATAATTTTGTTACCCACCATCTCCAGATAAAAAATATTACATTGAAACATTTATGTTCATAAATGACACTGTGCACGTGGTCAGTGAAAAGCAAGCTTTTGAAATCATGAGTAATTCATAAATTCATCACCGTTATTACACTCTACGCTCTTAAAGTGAGAATACATATGGTAAATACCATTCAGCAGCATAATGTAAAATAATGTTAAAATATGGACTGCACATTGCACGAGAGAATAGGGCTACTCTAAAATCCATTAATGTATTCATTTTATCATGATATAACAAAATACCTGGGTCTACTTTATCTCTTCATGATTAGGTGGCATTCTTTCAATCCGGGACATAATATTAGTTGTCTCGATAATTGAGCTAATCATTCTTCCATTTCCAAGGATCCCATACTCTTTCACTAAACTTGACTTACTTATAAATGATATGAAAAATTGTTATATAGACCTAGAGAAGAAATATGTAACTGGAGTGTACAGTGCCATGGGAAAGTCGTCATAAGTGTTATTATCTCTTTTTAAAAATTTAAGGGCAGTTCCATGTCACAAAATTCCACACACGTCACTGTATCATTAAAATTAACTTTTCCCCCATACGTCCTGCGCTATCGTGGCTATTATGGTGACGCAATATCCGTGCCTAATAGCTCTCATCAGAATCAAAACGTAGAATCCCCAGCCACCACATTCGCAGTAAAAAAATAAAGACTTCACTCTTCCTCTCCACAAGAGAGAGAGACACTCACATTAATGCACATTTTTATCTTCCAAGTTTGCCAGGCACAAACAAACACACACACATTCACAATATGACCCAACCGACGCCACAACAGAACTTTTGCAGGACACATCACAATACCAATCACGGAAACAATGGCCTTGCTTCCAACCCCTGACTTCCTCCGTCCGCCCATTGTACCGAAAGCAAACGCGGCATTGTTGGCGGAGAGGGACCTTAAAAATAAAAAAATACATATATATATATGTATGGGAGAGCCTTGATGTTTCACTGAGGTTAAAGAGATTTAATGAACCGCCATCGTAACGGCTCGAGAGTCCAACAGGGAGAAAAGGGAAAGGGGGAATGGGTGGGAGGGAATGGAAGGGTTGGGTGGACCACCATAAAGGCCGGAAGGGTTGTGAAGGGCGAATGCGTGGGGGACGAGAGGGTGAAGGAGGGTCGCGGACGGGATAAAGGGAGAGCCACAGAATCGAGAAGGATGATGTGAGGTAAAAACAAAGCAAATACGAAGGTAGAGGAAGAGGAATAGGATTTATAAACGCGTCAACGAAGAAAACCCCCTAAATTTTGGAAGAGGAGGAAATCTTATCAAAATAAATTGTTTAGTGCCAGCCAAGCAAAGTTCGTTTCCAAAAATAAAATTTGACACCACAAT
Source organism: Ceriagrion tenellum (assembly GCA_963169105.1). Taxonomy (NCBI): domain Eukaryota; kingdom Metazoa; phylum Arthropoda; class Insecta; order Odonata; family Coenagrionidae; genus Ceriagrion; species Ceriagrion tenellum. The sequence goes on along the minus strand of OY720633.1, from coordinate 96,405,038 downwards.
GATTGCAAAATTTACAACATGCTTAAAACGTAACGGCTATTAACAGTAAATACTAAGACAATTAAAGAATTTATAATTTAAATGTTACGGCCTATATAATTGGGAAGTTAACCATTGACAAAAACTAATTTACATGAGTTAAATAGATTGGTGATCTTTACATCTTCCCAACGGATGATTCAATACCAGCACTACTTTATAGAGGCTAATTAATGCCTAAAGCACTCAAAGTAGCTAATAATATCCGTTTTTACATTTAAACTGACAATTCTAATCGAAATAGTGGAACAATCTGAATCCCTACTGTGCAGTGCATTTTCATAATGAATAAATATCCATTAATTATTTTATTAAAATCACTCAGTTACAAAAATATCCGTAAATATTAAAAAAAGAAATATCTAACACCAGGTAATATTATTCAATTTCAAGCAATTTGAACCCTCCAAATTACATTATAAATATCTAGCTTAAACTTTTAAGATAATTATACAACATATCCAATGTAATCACCCATTTCAAACAAATTTTTAACAGCAAAAATTTTCCTCAATTTGGCTGAGCTTTTGACAAAACATTGAACTTTAAAAATTATACGACAGTGACTCCAGAGTTACTCGAAGGAAATGTTGGGTATCCTCCATATTGAAAGAGGTGACTGATTATGTTTGAATAAAATGTGGAATCATAATTATTTACTTATTTCAATATGATGAATTATAAAGGATAAGCATTTTGAGCAAAGATCAGAGTCCATGACTAGCATATCGGGAATTATGATGTGGTTAAACGAATGGGATGAAAGAAGAGTCGGGAGAACGGAGTCAACTCACAGAAAAACGGAGAAGAAGAGGGAAGATAAGATAAATGGCATATTGGAGCGAAGGATGGGATTGAACGAATAGGATGAAAGAAGAGGCTGGAGAATGGAATCAAAGCACGGAGAAGTGGAGGACGTGAGAGAAGAGAAAATAGAAGTGAGTCATCTCGTGAGGCGGAAGGCGGAAAGGCGGGAGACTGCCGAAGTGGGGAGTTAAATGAGGAGTGAGCTCGGAGGAGAAAGGAACGGGTAAAGGAAGGAGAGAAGAGGAGAGGGAAATGGGAGGAGATTGGAGAGCGAGGAGAATAGACCGAAATGGGTGGATGAAGGGAGGGCAGGGAGGATGTCGGTTGGGGTGAGGGTAGGTGGGGGAGAGAAGGGAGAGGAAAGAGACCGGAAACCCCTTCCGCCCAATGAGGGCCGAGGGAGAGCGCACGCCGGGAGAAACAAAAGAGTGGCGAATGAAGTATCAGAAACGAGAACGAAACGAATCCGGTTAAGTGGTTTCGCAAAAACGGCCAGAGAATGGACGAAAGGGTTGCCAGTGGGGCAAAAACTGAGTGGGGAGCAGGACTGACTGTGTGTGAGAGAGTGAGCAGTATTGCGAGGGGGCGGGAGAGGAAGGAGGAGGGAATTTTGCCAGGGAGGTCGCCGGAGCGTGGCGCTGTGAGCAGAAGAGGGAAGAGGAGGACTTCATAAAGTAGGCCCTTTGATAAATAAACAGCGGGGGAGGAGTGTGCAGGGATGATGAGGGGGGTGGATGAACGAGCAGAGGAGAAGAAGGACTGGCTCGCATCAAGAAGGGCAGAGGAAGAGAAGGGACAAGGGGGAGGAGTAGGAGGGAAGAAATAAAAAAATGAAAAAAATTACCAAAAAAATAATGAAGAACGAGACAAAAGGTCCGCGAGATTTTAGAGAGAGAGAGGGGGAGAAAAAATCTTGAAGGAGCGAATTAAAAAATTACTTCGTTGACCGTGGAGGGGCGGAAGTGACGGAAAAAATACACACAAGGCAAGGGGGTGACGTGGAGAAGGCACGGGTGGACGAGGAAGGCAGGAGCGTGTGTGTTGGCCGTTGTTGTTTGCAGTTGGCCCGAGTTTCCTCGTGAGAGGGAGGATGGGCGGGCACCCAAAGAGGGAGGCGAGAAACGCGGAGGGTCCATTTGACGGGAGAGAGGCTCAAGAGGGTGGAGAGAGGGTGCTAGTTGGAGAGCCAGGACAGGGCGCTGGCGTCCACGCGAGCCAAGAACGAGGGAGGGAGGTAGAGTCCTTTTTTTTCCTCTCTCTCTCTCTCTCAAAGCCAAAAAGGGCCACTCCCCCACTCTTTTCAACGCCCGTCCGTTTTACCCTTTCCCTTTGGTCCCTGGCCACACTTGAGGGGTGGCGAGCGCTCAAAGGCGAGAGCGCAGAGGAGAGTCGCCATTTGCGAGGTGTCGGTGCGTGATGGTGGCCAAGCGCCGAAGGGAATACAGGGGGGGCTTGTTCCGTAGAGTTAAACCCTCTTTCTCCTCGACACTCTCTCTTTGGCGAGACGGTAATGGGGCAGAGAGACGGGAGAGAAGTAATTAGAGAAGGACGAATCAAGAGGGTGTAAAGAACTCATTTTGACGAGGAATTCGTGAGTAATTATCAGGGTCCAACTCCCCACATTGGCACAGACCAAAGATCCCTCACACGTACTTAATCTCCATCAAACTGTTTCCTCATAAAGAAAATATGCGGAGCATATCGTCATTACTATTAATAGACATTTATAAATGCTTTGTATATCTGGTGCAGTATGAAAACTTAAATCGGAATCGCATATAAACTCTTAGTCTAATGAATAATTAATGAAAATACCAGCTATGTTTAAATCCACAGAGTTTTTTATTGGTACAAGTTTCTACGCTACTGTGTCAGGTTCTTCATTAGCGTTAGTACGCAGTTAGAATTGGTAGACAATAGCGTTGCAACTAGCCGTGCCAACAAAAAAACCCTATGGCTTTAAACAGAGTTGATATTGTGATTATTTACTCAATAATGGACTTCTACAAGGTTAAGCCCGAAAGGATTGGATTCATCTTAGTCTAATTACAAGGCGACTCGTAAAGATGTCAGCATACTTTACTTAAGGTAATAAAAGCACAATTCCAGAATGTAAAGTAGTCACCTCATAGAGCCAACCCAGTTATCTCTTTCATGTGCTTAAACAACAAAAGAACGATGATGCGGTTGAAGTAGAAACTCTTATAGAAACGGAGCTTAATTAAAGTGAATTATTACCATTGCAGAATCTATAAATTTGGATCAATTAAAAGGAATCAATAGGCAACAATATGTTTTGTTATTACATCAAAAGTTTATGGTATTATTTCGTACAAAAATGGTGCAATAGTTAAAAATTTTGTTTCTATCCATAGTTCTTTTTAATTTTAATCAAATAATTACCTAAAAGAGAGCCGAATTGTAATGTAAGAAAAGTATTCTACCAGTAATGCGACGGGAAATGAACACAATTTCCATGGTATATCGATATCATGGAGGGGAAATCTTAGGCAAGTTATAATAAACCTTTTAAATCGTAAGTCATACAATAATTCAAAACTCCTAATCCTACAAAATCAAGTGCTACTCGCTCCATTTTACGCTTCATTGACCTATATAAGCATGCCTTCCGCATCAATATTCGAAATAGCGATGATAATGGTGAAAAAAATATCAGAGAAAAACTTGGAAAAAATTAGCAGGTATTCCCCAGAACAGTAAATTAGTGAACCATTAAAAAGGTGTTCGACAGCCATGATTAACAAATTATCATTAACGAATCCTTATTTTATCTTCAAGTATCACACCAATTAATTCCCAATAACTTGAACCGAAATGCAAAAATAATCGGCCCGTAAGGTGCTAAGAGATTAATATAATTAGCCACTAGACGATAACAACAAATACCTATTTTGTCAGCCAGAGATCAGCATAGAAATTCTACGCGTGAATGTGACAACAATGCTTATTCAAATCATCCAGTTAAAGAATCTTATATAAGAAGGCTTATTCATGCGGGAAAATGGGTGTATACATCTATATACTTTAATTTTAAGATCGTATGGACCCCACATAGCGTGCTATAACTTACTCAAGCAATTACGTCTTAATGAGGAGATTGACTCCGTTCTTCAAGCCTTATTACACATTGTGTATTCACGGAGCGAGAGAAAAGTATAAAAGAGATCATCTCAAGATATACGTCAAGGGAATGAAAACCAGAATTAGAGTAAGAAAAATACTCCTTTTTGAGCTTGGCAAAAAAAACAAACACAAATCCCCGTACCGCAACAATAGATGGAGAACAAGAGCTCTCGCTCCAATTATTGTAATGGACATTTATGCCCTCGTTATGGTTAATTCCTCATGAAAAATTTTTAAGTTATTAATACAGAAAAAAAAACACCCAAAAACAGACCAACTCCTTCCTCGCGTGAAAAAACTCAAGTTAGGGAAAATGGAGGAGGTTTGTAGACTCAAACAAAAGATAAGCGATTCTAAAGGAACAACAGTGGCGCCATGTCGGAATTGAGGGAAATTAAGGAGAGAAAAGGAGTCCGAGAAGAATGAAGTAAGGCGGCGGGCGGGTGGGACGAAGGTAAGGGGTAAGGAGAGCTGAGCTGGTAATGAAAGCAAGGAGGGAACAAGACCCAAGATGAGCAGATGGAAATTGAATGTGCATTTTTAAGATGTACACACACACACATACCAAAGGAGGATGAGGAGGTAGAAAACTCAAGTTCTAATGAAAGAAACGACTGCGAGACGTCGAGGTTTGTATGTCTGCTGCGATGAGTTAAGATGGGAGGGTGGAGAGGGAGGGATTAGGACGCTGGTCGCTCTCCTGCTCTTCGCGAAGGCTACGCGGGGAGAAAAAAAAGCAAACATAAAAAACAATGCGGCTCTTAAATGAATTGTACGCTTGGTTTGACGACGATGCGCGCACTCCTGGATTTGAAAAAATAAAACAAGTGTTTCTCCCGATTTTTTTCTACCTCCTTCTTCTTCTCCTGTCTCTCTCTCTCTCTCCTGAGGAACGACAATGTTCTCTTCTCTCTATACATCCTTCCTTCCCCCTCCTCCTCCCGCTCACCCCCCTGTCCCAAACAACCAACCCGTATTAGCACAGCCGGCGAATTTGTCGAGCTGTCGGGCTCATCATCGTGGTTGGCTGAACAAAAGATGGCGCTCTCTTCGCGATAAGGAAATGGGGACCGAAAGACGGAAGAATCCTGTTGTCCCGCGGCCTTTGTCTCCGCAGAAGATGTGCAACTCTCCCCCAGACCGTACTCTTCAGCGCACTTCCCCCAAACACGACCGTTCCAACGCGTCACTGCGGCGGTGACGCGACTTCGTAGCGATGCTGGCGATGGAGAAGTATGTATGTGTACATACTTACATACCCTCGACTATCCAACCGTTTTCCCCCAGCCTTCAGGGGACAGTGGCTATCCATTTCCCTTCAGATATGTCTCCCTAGCTCCTCCTCTTCTCACTCCTCCTTTAGAATAAATCTTTCCATTTCACCATGCACGCAAACATTCCTCATTCCTTCCCTGGTCTCTTAAAACTCGCGCTCACCTCCTCCTCCTTCTTCCAGTATTTGCACATCCATCTCTCTGGACCGCCACCTTCCTTCTCTTCCTCCTTGCCTTTGGCTCTGTATCTTCCTCATCTCTCTCCTCTTCTTTCAACCTTCCCGAACGCGGAGATGATGGCCCCATGTGTTCCCTCTCCTCCCGGCCAACCCGAGTGCAATAGCAATCATCCAGACGAGACGTTGACAAACTCCCGAGGCTGGCTAGCTCTCTCTCTCTCTCTCACACAGAACAATCGCCGGGAAACCTGGAGGTGGGACAAAAGGGAAGCAAAGCCTTCAGAGTGAGCGGAGAATGCTCGGGAGAAGGGAATGTTCTCTGTCTGTCCGAGGCGAGGAAGGCTGGAAGCTCGCGGAGAGAGAAAAGAAAACCGGAGGGGACTGGGAGGCAAGCATCTCGGGATGATGAAATTGGATGATTTGGTAATAATGACGCTCTCGCCAAGGACGGCCGACTTGAATCGAAACGGGTGAGGGATTGTTCTTCGCGTGGAAGAGGGAGGGGCATCCGATTAAGTCGGGACGGTTGGTCAAGATGAATACGAGGACGGAGGAGTAGAGCCAATCCGACATCGTTCGCACTTGCATTGAAAAATCAACCTTACTCCGAGTAAGGCCTGAATTTTCTTTCGCATTTAGATTGTATGACTCCAAGAAAATCCCCATTGCTCTCTTAAATGTTGCTTCAAAAGTTCAACATTATTCGCATGAGTAATATTAATTCCCAATCCCATTCTTTCAGCTCTTAGTGTAAAATGTATGCTCCCTATATATTGCTCCCATCACCAACGATTCCTAACCTTTTTTAAATCTTTAATTTTATATTAATACCTAAAATACAATTTGCTACAACAAAGATATTATAATGCTCTGTCTAAAATTTCCTAATGCCAGACATTTTTGGTTTCAATTAGACCAGACATGCGTATGTACCATTTCTAAATATCTTATTAGTGATTAGCTAAAAAGATATATTTAGTTAAATAAATTTTCACTAAAATATAGAAAGAGAAATAAAACAGGCATGAAGTGTTCTGAAAAAATTAAAAAGAGATATGTTAAAACGATGAAAATATATAGGAAGAAAAGAAAATAGCAAAGAAGATGGAATTGAAATAGACACGCGGTCCTAAGTTGGCCGAAATGAAAAGAAAACAAATATTCACTTGCATTCCGCTGGAATTTTCTCAATGCTATGTCGAAATATAAATTTCGAAGATCCTTTTTCCTATAAAATTTCCAAGGAAATTAGACAGACCTCCTAAAATCACACCTAATTACCGACCAAACTTTGGTATATCCGATATTTAGATGTAGAAAGACAAATCCCATTAAAAAGGATTAAACCATCTTGGATAACTTAAAAATATCTGTATTAATTGAAGAAGAATCCCACAAAAAAGAATTGAAAAAGGGTAACCATTATGCATCTTCTTACATTGTTCATTGTTGAAATGTAGCACAGATAGCTCTAACTGCAATGGCTTTCTTTTTAGTGGTTTCAAAACTCGCAGGCTTTTGAGGCAGACGAAGCAGTTTTCCATTCATGCATCAAATGAATAAGTACAATAGATGTTTAAAACCTAAGAACGGAGGAAAGATAAGAAAGAGAAAAAATTGCGAGAACAATTCCCACAATTTTGAGAAGAATCACTTTTAAGGCTCTCAAAGTCAAGCGTTTTCTTCATTACACTCAAAATTGAAAACTAGCAATATGCCTTAGGGCCAAGCTTTTCCTAAAGAAGAAACAATAACCTGACAGATTTATTGCAATGGCTAATACACTCAAAAGCATAACTAAGGTACCCCATCAGTCAATGTTCAACTGCTGCTCGTTTTGCAAACAGTGATATTTTAAAGATCTCGAGCTCAATTGGTGATCAGTTTTAATGCAATAAAAATTTCACTTTTCTTAGGAAATTATCATTAAATTTCGTGCATATTATTCTTCTGGAAATAACTAGGTCTTAATTCATAATAATAGTTTGATTAGAAGTCGCGGAGATGTTATTTCATTCCAATTTACCGCATGATAAATTTGATATTATGCCTAAAAAATATTTTTAAAAACAAATGTTGGGCAAATGCATGCAAAATGAAAATTGCGATGTTATTATTCCCACTAAAAGTAAGTCATTTAGCCATCCATGTTTTCAAGGAAAGTGACTTAATTGTCAAATCAAATCATTTAATTACCCTCCGTAATGAACCTTGAATCTTTCATCAAACTAATTACAAAGCTAAATAAAAATTGACTTTTAGTGCAGCATTACGGAATACAAAAGGACGGCTAATTCGTCATTACTTGCAACAAAGGTTACAAAAAACTTTAAAATCACCAAATACGACTCATCGAGTTCTATATATCCTTTTATTCGAAAAATAATTCAGACATAACATAAAATCTCCCTACTGATGTAGAGTGAATATACGGACGAATAAATTATTCCCCTAATACACAATGTCATCTTGCCGGGAGAAACCGAGATATGGAATTACATGGGTTGAAAGTGAAACGAATTACTGTCAGAATTCACGTTTGAGAGAATGAGGCTGGATAATTGCTTGATAATAGAAGGGAGAAAATATGTACGAAAAATCACCGCTAGGCAAGAAATGTATTTAATTGATGGAATGCTCTTGAATGGCTGGGGTGGGTGGGAAGGCTCAGGGATATAACGGAAGGTAACACGATGAGAAATTGATTTGAGAGAGAGAGCTTCAGATTGATGGGAAGGTGGAGTCTAGCAGTGGTAATAGGTGTCTCGAATGCAGACGGACGAGCAATATTTAATGGAATAGGAATGAGGTGGAGTTTTAACAAGTTAGAGTTTAAATTCATCAGAGGCGAAAAGAGGTAGGAAATTCCGTCTGCAGTCGCGGAACGGGAATTAGATCATGAAACAGGGAGAGTGTTGGCAGTAAAGATCGGATAGTTTGAGAGTATGAATTCTCTCACAGAGAATAGAATAATTTAATTGATAAGTAAATGGGATGCCCAGCTATAGCAAACCGATCTTGTAATTGATAACTGCTGATGGCAAAGTAAAATGGCGTACGGATGGAAGATACCATAATGGAAACAGTAACATAGTTATTTCGCATCATGTCCATTTTATATTCATGACAAATACAAGTAAGAAGAGGGCCTAAAAACTTTTTAAATGAAAAAATCAAATCCAAAGACTTTGCTTGCTCCTTAAACTTAATGTGGCATTTACCTACATCAAACGCACCATTGTCTTCTGTAAATTCAATGCTACATATTCACACCCAGACATACGACACACAGATTATTTCACCTCCCTTAGATTTCAAATATTATTCAGGCTAATATCAGGAATAAATATTGTCTCACATCGAAATGAAAATATCCATTCACAAAATGTGAGGATTTGTTTCGTAAAATGTCATTCACATTGAGTACAGAACGCAAAATAGCTCTCGAAAGCTCATTGTCGATTTCGATAAAATAAGAATATTAAGCAGTTGTTGAAAAGAAAACGAGACGAAAACGTCTCAGTTAAAAAATGAAAAGATTCGATTTTCAATAACACTATGAAAACGCAACAAAGGCCTTAAAGCATTACATCATTTTTTTATGAAAAGAGAGATTTCTTGGCAAGTCATACAAGAGGACCTGCAGCTATTGAGAGAGTTAAATTGAGAGAAATAAAACATTTCTGAAGGCTATATGCATGTTTATTTATAAAAAAATTTCTGGAAGTTTTTATCCCAAGAAAATCTTTGTAAACACAACGGTCAGCCAATGACGACAAATAAAGGTAAAAAGGGACAATAACAATATTTCTTTGGCTGCCAAAGGTGATCATGCTCGAGTGACAGAAAAACTTGCCAAGCGAGAGTGAATAACACCAACAAAATGGAATTCATAATGAATTCAACTGATTCAGGCGAGATATCGTGGAAGTTTGTCATATTATAACAGAAAAAAAACTCCACTTTTCCACAGGATATTTTAAGGATTACGATGCGTTTCAGCTCACAGAGCCATCATCGGGTACAAGATTGTAGAAAAGTGCCGTGTTTGTTTGTTATAATTATAATGGAAATCATAAGCATAATCAGAGGAGAGAGAAGAAAGGACTAACAAGATTGTGGACGGAAAAGAAAAAAAATTAGATAAACTGTGGGCAGTCCAATCCACCCTAACCCCTACTAAGAGAGCCAGTAGACGAGAGTTAGACGAAGAAGAAAGAAAATAAAAAAGCGACTGTGAAGATCCGATGAATAAGACGGCGACGACACCAATTAACGTAGCGGCTTTCATCGTTTCGCGAAGTGAGGAGTGAAGGGGAGAGTGTTCTGAGATGACGAGGGCGGGTGAGAACGTTTAAGCCCTCCCTCCCTCACACAGTCAGATGTGGAGG
>OY720633.1:96221243-96395004 GCA_963169105.1 Ceriagrion tenellum | reverse complement strand
TTACGTACTTTTTACCGACTGCGCGGGAGGGGGCAATTCCGGTGCCGCCGCCGCCGCAACCACCACAGACGTAGCCATCATCATCACCACCCAGATGTCTCCGTCGGGGTCCTATCACTCAGATCCCGCCCCCACAACCCTCTTGCCCTTTCTTAAAACCTGGACCAATTTCCCGCCACCGTCTATATATTCCCCTCCCGTTTATTCTTTCCTCCTCTCCGCCAATTCCCCCTTTGTCGCTTCCTCCCACACTCCTCTTTCCCTCTCTCACTCCTCCTTTTCTCACACCTGATTTCACGTCCTTCCATCCACCACCCCTCGCTCTCCGCTCCCAAGGTAAAGGATTAGTCAATTGGAGTTCATTTCCATTGGAGTTCGCCTGATTCTGGATTCTTCTGTCCCAAGCATATGAATTAAGTTTGGGAAGAGAATTGCACGTACAACTTGTTCTCTTTCGTAATTTGATAAGCGCGTAAACATTATTGTACCCCTAACCTTGAAAATTTTCAATAACATGGCATTAGAGATATCAAAAAAATGGCGCGGAGGATCACAGCTAATATTTTTTCAGTTTTGCTAGTCTGAGTATGGTACGACCCGTGAAAGAGTTGCAGTAAATGTATTAAAATAAATGATAGGAAAATTATCAAAATAAATATTATAGAACAATGCAAGCAACTGCTTTGATTTTCCTAAAGAAGCCAATTCAGCAAAAGTACTTATTCCACGTAACATGTAATGGCAATTTTTGCGGTATCTGATATAATCACAGCTGAAGGTTTTCCCGTTGTAATGAATATAACATACACCACTAATGACAAAGCTTTAGCTATTCATCATTTATATGGAATTACAGCGAGAACTGAAATACTGGCCAGAACCAGCGAGAACTGAAGTAGCGCACCAAACGATTAAATTATTTTTACTCCCTACGGTTTTCACTGGTCTGTCGTGAAATAAAACATTTTTATCTTGAAAGAAACACAACATAACAATGTCTAAATGTATCACAATATTTGCCCACTCATCGCTTGTATCAACTCATATATTTCTCCATACAAAAGCGATATCACTGCAAATATAGGTATCAAAGTTCTTCCATAGTATATAAATTATATTTTACCAAGCACCTCTCCCCAATTGTGAACGGGACTCGCCATGCCACTCAATTCACACTCATTGCTTTCCCCGAACACCATTGCAGCGTTAACGCGCTGTAAAAATGTTTTTCGCCCAATGAAAACACCCAGCATCATACTCTCTTCTTTCCGAGGAACCTCGCAGTCTACTTTCTTCTCCTCTCCTCATAAAACTTCTCCATCTTACGCTCCTTTCCTCTCTCTCATCTTCCTTCCACGACGCACGCCCAACAGCCCCCCTTCCCAGCCTCAACATCCGCTTCACCCACACAGTTCCATTTTTTTCCGCCCCGACTAATTGACACCATAAAGAGATTTACTCCTTGAGACTAATCGCGTTAAAAAAATCACTCCCGCAGCTTTCCACGAAAAGAGACAAGAGACGGAGACGTTGATTGAGGGGGGGAAGGGAGAGTGTGAGTGAGAAGGGGAACTCGGCGAAGCGCGAAAGAATTGGGATGGGGAAGGATAAGAAAGAGGGCCAAGGGAGTTGAGGTGAATGGGGTGGCAGACGAAGGGGATACGGTAGGTCGAGGAGGATGGGGCGGATTTAATGCCGGATGCTGAGATGAGGCTGACTATATCTGATCCAAGAGGGCGAGGAAAAGTCCAGTGAAATATTATAATGACAATACCACACTGGCCTTAAATATTTCCCCTCAAAAACATGATATGTCATAATATCAATAATGCTGCTTAACGCATGAAAGTCGATTTCTAGAGCAGCAGCCAATAAGTAGCTTTAGCCGTCACGTGTAGTCGTTTCAGAACGGACGTCCACTACTGTACGGGTCGACAGGGTTAGTGATCGGTACTCCTTTAAACATGGCCGATTATCCTCCAAAATGACAGCCATTGACTTTTTCTGCGGGATCTTCAATATCACAACGGCACTGGTACAAATGCATTGATTGCCGAAATCTAGCTAGTATAAAAAAAATGCCATATGATATGCCACTGTTCTATTTCCAAGATTTCGACGTTTCTTATTTTGCAGAAAAGCTGGAGGTTAGCAGCATTATATCCCACAAGTAGTGATACACTCCAAGATTTTGCTTCACTCTCCACTTCCCCGTGGAAGTCAACCTCAAAGGACATATGTGCCATAATACGTCAATTAATTGATAGTCTCGAAGACGACGAGGAGGAGTTACGACCCCAAGTTTTATTGAAAAGGTTTTGCGTTTGAAACCCTCTTTCTTCACCGGTTTTTCAACATAATTGAGCGTTTTTAAGTTGGTTTGTCGAACGTTGCTCAAGTATCGTCTATTTGGAGTATGTATTAGGAGAAAATCAAAGCTGATAGATGGTATCAAGCATTAAGTCAAATTGAATTTCATTCATTCACATTAAGTATGGCACTTAATATTTTTTTTATATGAATAAATTCATAGTACATATTACTACGTTGTTTTCTCTGTTCTCTGAGAGTACGTAGAAAATATAGGATTTAAACTAATATTAGAACTATCCTATCAAAAATGTTAGGGGTTATCGAAATATCAAATTTAACTCAAATATAAGAATTTCTCAAATTTAACTCAAATATAAGAATATTCTCATGTGAAACCCATCTAAAATTTCAGAGACAATCAAATAAAAACCTTGAATTGATAGAAACATAGGTAAATTTGTACAAAAGTTGGACACCAAATTATTGTTCCAGTGACCTAAAAAATTGCTATTCAATTATATGTACGTGAAATCAGTTCAATTTTCATTAGGCTTACATTTTTCCTCCACATTTAAATGTTGAATACATAGAATAATTTTCTATCACGCATTATATTGAATCTATTTCCATGTTACATTATAGCTTTGAAAATCGCATTGTAGCGAAAAATACGTGATATCACACAGCGATAAATCAAATCATCTGGAGAATTATTGTCGTCATAGCGATATCCAACCAGTAGTTTACCAACGCATACACCGCAATGTTCTTTCGCGAGGAGCACTGAGGGAGTTGAAGTATATCTTAGACTTGATCAATAATTTTGAGCCAAAGTTTGGCAAAGTTGGATGCGAGGTGCGGAAGTGGTGAGAAGTCAAGGGAAAAAGTTGGAGAGAAAGAAGAAGCAAAGTATAGAGACGCGTTGAACATATAAATAAATTCATCGCGGGTCCGCGAGGGACAAGCTTCTAAAGAGAATGAGAAAAAGAAGTTGTAATGAAGGAGAGGCAGTGGAAAAATAGTGCCAAAATTTGCCAAGTTGTGAGGCTTAATAGAGTGGATTACTAGCATTAAATGAATTTCAGGGGTCGAAGGAAGATGAGACGAGAAAAATAGATGAGTGCCGTTTATCTCGGCCGCATTTTCTTCGTTCCAGCAGCAGAGAAGGAAGGAGAAAGAGAGAGGAAGGGATAAAGAGAGAGAGGAGGGGCAGAGAGAAAGAAAGAGACAAGATTCCGTTTCACCCCATCTATCATAAAACCTCCATCTCCCGTCTCGAAAAGCTGATTCCTTTCGGTAGGTATATTGAATTTGAAATTTTTTATTCCCCGGCTTGATTATCCATGCGTAACGTCGTAATCGGGTAAAAATGGTCTCCTAAGGGATTTTTATTATTAAATTGTTTGTTGGGAAAAATTACGGAAAGGAGTTTTATTTCGGGAGTCAACGGATTTGATATCCTTTCCCCGACGATTTGTTTGGTTCTATATATATTTCGTTTTTAACATCAACAGCTTGTCAACAAGTCAAGAAAAATCTCACTTCTATTTAAGTTTTAAATAGAATGAATTCGTATACAAACATACAATAGCTTCTGCTTCGGCAGGAAGTAAGACAATACAGGCAAATATATCTTAGTTATGATTCAATTACAAGGCTAGAACCACTGAAAAAGAGTAATGCTATACAATGTTATCGTAAATCAACGCTGTAACCTGGAACAACAAAAGTTTTCTGAGCAATTTAACGTGGAGTTTGGTTAATTAGCTGTGAATCAGAGTTAATCGGGTCGCTGGTTAATTATATTTCAATAAAATTAGGACTATCTTTGTTAGTTGATAAATTGAAGGTATGGTTATAATATTTCAAGCAATTCTACTTATTTTAAATGAGAAAATTAGGAAGCTATAATAAATTTTTCAAGTTTTGGTTTAATACTGTCTTTTGCACCTACTTAGAATACGTAAATAAAGGTAGGATAACAGACATTGACAGTGTAATTTTACTAAAAGCATTCTGAGTCAGAAACATTTGAAATACTGCGACAACCTCAAATGCATATTCCTCAGGCTGCCACCAGGATGACTCCCACCGGTTTTTTCAACCCGGCTAAATCCCAGCTTTGCACCCTTTTCTAATCTACAACCGAAAGCATATCATGAGAAAGAGGGCAAACGAGGAGAAGAGGGGGAAAGGGTCGGCGTGGGGAACTAAATCCCACACCCCCAAACAGGGGAACAAAGATCAAAACCCTTTCTGCTCCTGGACCATTCCCTTACACAATGCGCCGCTTCTTCTTAAAAGGGTTAGCCCCAGGCGAAAATGGCGCCTCCCCTCCAATCCCTTGCCGCCTCCCTATCCCTTTCTCTTCGTCCCAGGCTCTCCGTCCTAGCCCGCCAAAAATCTCCGACCCTCCTCCCCTTCATCCCTTTTACCACCCCCCCCCCCCCAATCTCTCTCGGACTCCGCCCCCGCCTCACGCCCCCTCGCGGAAGGACCGGCAACCGTGCGCACTCCACGGTAACGACCGCCTGAGGGAGTCGTCCTTTTAGCCCTTGGGTCCTTCCCAAAGCATGCCCAGGGAAACCAACCCCAACAAACACACCTACCCTTCCTCCGCCACACAGGACTCCCCGAAACCCTACCAAGATTTCAAATTCCTCTCTTTTGTTCCGTTCATATTTCCAGAGTTGAATCATGGTTTTAGAAAAATGTCGCTTCAACTGACTTTCTTCCGAAATAGTCCTCGGTTATTATCACAAAAAAATTAGGGATCAGTGGAGACTGAAACTAGTAACAAAAGAAAAACATCGCAAAAGTCTAAGTATTTGATGATGTTTAATTTACTTACATGAATTTCGAATACCCTTGGCAGAGCATCCGTCTACTCTTAGGTGTGTTGCTTCCTGTATTTACCCATTTCCATTTCTAAAATATCCTCTCGGTTCTGACTATTAATTAGTCGGCTTACGTTCACCAGCATTACAGAAAGCAATGACCAGCGCCACCGATATTCGGAAAATCGTGGTAATATATTTTTATTTTTATCTGTGAAAAACGGCAGAAAGCCCGATGTAATGAACAATAAATGGAAAAATGAAAATATAGGATAGAAACGTAATATACATTGGCTTACGCGGCAAAGAAATCAAAAACTACCTCTGCAACGATAAAATGACGATCAAGAGAATAAAATAAAAACAAAACAATTCAACTCAAGATTACAACGGGTTTTCATTTCCCAAGTGTCGTTCAACGAAGGTGTGATAAATTTTCAGCAGCTAGAATAGTTGCTTGGGTTAATCCCAACCTGCATTCAATAGAAAACTTTATTACTGGCATATGAGACAACAGCGCAGAATGCTACCATAATATTAGTGTGTCCAGGATTGGTGTGAACGGCGAATTTCCCTGCCCACTCGCTGGCCTTAACCCATCGTCACCCTTAACTCTCCTTTCTCGACCCTTCCCAAAAACACCCCCACCCAGTCTCCCACGTCCCAAAAACCTTCCTTTCCCAAGATGCCTCTGGCACCGTAGCCGAGGAAATCTTTGAGCCCGGTCGTAAATTACAAGGAGACTGAAATGAATGTTCCCGCAGGCCCCACAAGAGGGAGGGGCAGGTAGGAGAGAGAGAGTGTAGGAGAGAGGTTGAAGAAAAGTGAGAGAGGTGAGAAGCGAGGAAAGAGATGCGGAAGAAGAGGGTGGGCAAGGGACAGGGGCGTCTCGTCTCGAGTTTGATAAGAGTTTTCGAAGGGGAGGTCCAGGAGAGCGGTGAGAGGAGGGCGAAGGATGAGGTGGTTAAGGGCTGGATTGGATGGGCCAAGGAGAGTAGATGAGGAGGAAGGTTTGGCCATTAAGCAAAAGGCGAGGGGAGAAGGTGATAAGAAATAACCCAAGGAAAAAACTATCAGAAGGAAAAAGATAAGGTACAAAGGGTCAGCGCATTGGAGTGAAGATGCAAGAGAAAGGTGAGAAGGGGGGAGCACATTAGAGAAAATTTCTGGAACTCAATAGTGTAGGTAATTGACACTATTTCTTGCACTTTTTAGAGGCAATGTTTTAGGTATGGATTCAGTTTAGTCTGGTGACTGGGTAAATGGCATCTCATCTCGATTTGATTGTATTGGATATTAGGATAGGCGACCGACAACTAAGGTCATCTGCGCCATAGAATACAGGTAAGGGAGGTAGTGTGGAGCGAAACCCGGCGTCGGCATTGGCCTGCTCTTAAGGAAAGGCACCAAGGGGACAACGGTTTTACGTCTCATCCGACAGACGGGAGTACTGTACTTGAAGTGCCCTCCACAAGACACTCATGTAGGGTTCGGGTTTTCAATGGTAAATATCCTCCTCTACAAGGATTTAAACACTGCCCATCCTTGTGGTTAGCCAGTACTCTAGCTACCTCACCAACCCAATCCCTTTCCCATCCCGAGCGCCAGGGTCTCGATTTCCGGAAGTACTGGAGATTGCTTCTTTGAAATTCAGATCCCTGCAAGAGCACAATATAGAGTGCAATTGAAGCGTTATATTCAATCCATCAGAAAGTATAAGTAAATTCAAACACCATGACGCCTTTCATTAAGAGTAGGCTATCTGGATTTCTCTCCACCCTCTCACATTTCCAACACAACCCTTCCTATAATTGTTTGTTCAACCCTAAGATTAGTTGACTGCAGCCCTCCAACCTATCCTATCTAATGCTAGTTCTCTTACCTCCTGGTATCTCTTCCTATATACTTTCCTCTTTATTTCGTCCAGGCTTACGTTGCTTGAGAAATTCAGAACTGATGTTTTTCAGAGCGACACAGAGAATATTATCATGACTCCTCACTACATCTCTAGGTCTGACAGATGTGATAAAATAAGAGAGATAAATACACTGCCAAACAGACAGATACAAAAACTCATTCTTTCCACCCACAATAAACGATCACAATAAAAAATGAGCTCCTCTAAATACTCTCCTATAATACATGTCACCATTTCACTTCCCAGAAACTTACATCTTTACACAGCTGGTGACCAAACACCCCCTACCATACGCCCATGCGGCGGCTCGCAGGTTATTATGTAGAAGTAAATTAACTTATCTCTGGGTCTTCTTATGGGGACTTTTCAACGTATTTAACATTTCATTATATTCTTCACAAACCCAGTGTGTCTCAGGGTGTGTCCAACCCTTCCTTTATTGACTTACTAATTAAATAGGTGCCAATCTTTCGACATTCATTTTATCAAATAGCCAACGAACAAATGATTAAGGAGGCACTCGGGTCTACCATTTTTTTAAATAACACGAATGAATCTTAACTAAACACATAATTGTATTCCTAGTAGTGATTTTCTAAGAGTTTATGCTGCAATGAATGAATACATTCACCAAATTGAAAACCATTCATATGAAGACAGACAAAATATCCATGCATTAGGTGGAATATAAACTTATTTGAGTGGCTAGGTTGGCATATAGCCATACTGAATTCATAGAATTAGGTACGCGATGAGAATTTTATTATAAAAATATGATAAGCACATTCGAGTGGCACAATTCAAGATCAACAACGCTGGGATAACGGTTAAAAATATAACTCTCAAGGATAGACTCTGCAAATTCTGCGTTGAAAGCCATCGGTGTAAGGCCAAAGAAAATAGAATTAGTTCAACTAGGACATAAATTTGAAGATTCAAAAAATATATTGCTGCTATGTTAAGTCCAATCCACTCTTTTTAGGTCGATGACATACTTAATCAGAATGACATAAAAAGTAGACATTTGTTTCCTTTTTACATCTTAATTTCAAGTTCTTAAATTGTCTAGAAGAAACCTTAAATATAAAAACAATAATTTACAGATAAAAATTAAAGACTGTTTGGTTTTCAGATATCAACAAAAGTTAATCAACACCTATGTCGCATATATTTTTCCTAAAAAGGGTAACATCTCAAAGTACAATCATACCTCTGGTGCATTTACAGATCAAGAATTCCACTCCAATATCCGTCACGCCTTTAACGCAACGCTTTCGATACAAAGATCCAGCCATCTCTCTCCAAAACCAAAATCCGTAGAGAGAGAAGGAAATTTACAACGGAAATTCCTAGCATTATCTGCATTCAAATCGGAGAGCAGGCAATGACGTGGGCAATGCCCCTGTTTAGCGAGCGGAAAACCCTTAGAGATTGGTAGAGGAGTTCATTTGATAAATAATCACGACGAAGAACGTACGTCAAAGAGAGAACCAAGAAAAGAGGGCTGAGTTCGAGTAAACTGAAGACACCACACGTTAAAGTGGTTTAATAAACAATACAGACGTTCATAAAAACAATGCAGTAAGAAACTCCTCACTTTGGTGGACACAAAATCACTCAAGGTCGGAAGAGTTTGGTCTAATTTATGAAATATTTCATCCAAAAAGGAAGGAATGGTAAAAATAATTAAAGGAAGTTATGACCATGAAAACTTGAGGTGTATGTATAGGCATATAGTCAAAACGGAGCATTTAAAGGACATACATACGGATAGGTGGGTATCAAGACAGAAATAGTGTGCTATGTCCTGGTTTGGCGAACGTAAACCGGTAAATGTAAGGAAGAGTTCACTTCACGCCTAATCTCGGTGGAAAAGGAATGACACAGAGAAATGAATCCATAATAAAAATCCATAATTCAATAAATAAATTCAGTTGTTTACACAGCATTTATTGCTCATAATAGCAAGTTGCAGTGTTTCGCCACGGCATTTGCCACAGTAGGTACTGAGTAGACAACAAATTTTGTTCTTAAAATATTGGTGTATTTCGTCTCAGCCATATCAAGCCCGAGACACGATCGCGGCTCTCCGTAATGCGTGCACTCGCATAATGATACATTTTTTAAAATTTCTCACATGAGATCAAAAAGTAATGGTCTTGTTCAAGTTTTGTCATATGCTATAAATCACTAAATTAAAATGATGGAGAGCGTTCTGAGGACAATATCTAACTTCCAGCATTTTCTTGCGTTTGACCTTGCATTTTGAAGACTGATAACGACCATACAAAAGAAAAAAACCAGAGTTCAAACCATAATATCCTCAAATTCCTCAGAAAATGGGAGTCGCGTCCGAAGAAACAGGAGTTACACCCGTTCATGAGATCAAACCAGCGCGAAGGGCATGTCCGTACGTGTGTCAGAAGATGGCACCAAAGAAGAGATGGGGAGAGAATAGCGAGATGCAAGAAGAGCTAAGGAGGAGAAGGTCGAGTGAGCACGAGAGGTTTGGAGGAGGAACGAGGCAAACGAAGAGAGGACAGAGACCGTCTCAAGAAGGGGCCAAGGAGGAGCATTGTGGTGGGCAGGGGTCGCCCGGAGTTGAAGAGCAGCGAGATAGAAAGCAGCCAAGCGTTTAGGGCCGGCTGAAGGCAGTTGCCCTTCTTCTCACCCCTGAGCCCCATCTCCCCACGTATATACACCCACACTTTTACCACCAGTACCTCCAAAACCCTTCCCCCCATTCAAACCTACTACAGTCATCCTCCTACACCCCCCATACCCTCCACCAACCTTCCACCAAACCCGTGTGAGGAGAAGGCCTTTGCGTCCGTTCTCTTGTCCTACGCAAGCCAAGAAAACCCTCCCCTCCCGCCACCCTCCATTCCCTATTCCTATGCCTCACTTCTCCGGCTATTTAACCTGGGAGTTAAGGAAGTTGGGTCGGGAGGGGGCGGTGGGTAAGTGGGGGGGGGGGGGAACGCCGGCCGAGAAGGGGAAGAGAGTTGGACCAAAGACAATGCCATCTGGAGAGGAAAGCGAAGGCTCTCTCTCCGAGCGAGGACGTGTGAGGGCGGTGGGCGGAGATGAAGGAGGCGGAATGGGAGGGATGGACCTGGAGGGGAGGAGGGAAGAGGCGGTGGTGTTTGAAAGGAGGAAGAGAGGTTTTCGAGAGAGGATGAAGGTTTGCCGTGGAGCATCCGAGCGAGCGTGGTTCGGGGGAAATCTGGGCGTATATAAACGAGTGGCAGAAAATTGGTCGCAGTCAGTCAGTCCCTGAAATGCGGGCGCAATGAGTTTCCCCTTCGAAGATTTGAAAATAAAACGAACGAAATGAAAAAAGAGGCAAATAATATATTTTGCAAAACCGGGAAAGAGGGAACCAAATATAACTACGAAACCTCTTTTTCCTGACGGGTATATAATTTTAGAAATTCATTCAAAACTCAGTGCTAATTGATGAAATGATTTAATATCTTCCGAATGTTGTACTTGTTTTTTAGGAGGAATTCAATCAACTCGAAAATAAGAAGAGAAACGAGATATCGTGGAGTTCAGATGGTTGTTTCTTGCTACTCTGGTGATTGCAAACATTACTCCAATCCGACACTCTTACGACATTCCTGCAATACATCCAAACAGAAAAGGAATGACTTCTCCTAACCCGATAGTCGGGACGAAACATTCTATAGAATGCAATGAGCGGTAATATTAAGAATTCAGTTTATCATCTCTAAATATACTCACAATGTAGAAAAGAGCGTATTCAAAAATGCATTCATCCCATAGACTTCATAGTTACACACAGTCAAAGGATAAATGCTCCGCAAGTAATAACAAATGGTGGGTGATTTGCAGCTCAAACGTAATACACGACAGCTTTTTTTCCATTTTTATCATCCTCTCGAGCGATGGCAGGCAGGAGTGACGAGCTTGAGGATGAGGAATTCCATTGTAAAATTGAGAGAATTAAAATAAATACTTCGTGATTCCGATAAATATGATTTTCATTGCTTTCACTAATTTAACTACACTATTATCTTCAGGAAAAAACCCAATTTAATGGGTAAGATTAACGGAATTATTTGAAGCAATAAAAATTACACTGTATGGAATCGAATAGTTGTCATTTGAAGTCCCATTCGCCATCACACGTTACTTAACTTTACCAAACTTTCCCACTAACATTGCATTCAAGCATTCCATCGGTAGTAATATCCGATACTAATCTAATTTCACTATCGAATCCATCCAAAGCGATTATCCGATAAGTTTAGTAACTTGGCGATTAAAATAGTTCTGTCTGATAAATAGCCTGAGAGGAAATATTTCATGAATCGATACAAATGAGTAATCTAAAACAAAACTTCAAACTTCAGCGAGATCGTAACTCAAAAACACTCAAACCCCTCATCCTACAGCTATGGGACCAAGATCGCTTCCCAGCACCGCGGCAAAAGGGTGTAGTCCAGGGGCTTGGGAGAGAGCCGAATCTTCCTTTTTCGTGGGCACACTAGAGAGAGGGAGATGGGTAGATAGACAGATATATGGACGGGATACGTCGGAAGGTTTGGCCGGGGTAAGCCACGCGCCTCAGCCACACGGACCTTCTGAAATATTCAGGTTGAAGTTGGCTCCGTGCCTCACCAGAGGTCTTCCCTTCGTCCGACACTCCCCCCCCCTCAAACCTCCATAGCTCCTCTCCAACTATTCCTTCATCTGCGGCACACAACCGCAGCCTCGAACTGCTCCCGTCCTCATTTGAGATAGATTCCCCTTAGATTTTGCTACGACTACTCTCTCGATGAAAAAAGGACTGCTCCTCATTAACGTACTATGATTTTAAAAATCATAGAATAACTTCTTTAATCGCTATTGAGAAATTTAGCTCCAGATACGATATGAATTAATGTAGGCGCTTTTGAAATCTCATCTCATGACCACACAATTATTTTGGATTCAATTTTACATCAGTGCCACGAAACAAAACTAATTTTGATTGTTATACCAGTAAAATTAAAAATACATGATATTAAAATTTATAAAAAACTTATGCATCCTTTTACATCGAAATACCGGTCAGTCATCTATTTGCATAATAATAAAATTAAACAATCTCGGAATAAGAAGTATCTTGCGTCTCTGAGATATCCGGATAAAAAACGCTAATTCTTTGCCATGATAAGAATAAGGAGCAAATTTACTCCGGATAATAAAACGCAAAAAGTAATAACCTACCGATATATTGACTCACTTCTGACCAAATAAATCTACTATATCATTCATCATAAAAAAAGTGAATTCACCATTTCACAAAATATTTTCATCGACTTCCCAGAGAGTCATATTCTCTTAACTATCTCTCCCTTAGTGTTTTCTTTGAGTTACTTTCTCCCTATAACCCGCCTCTTATCAGTTTTTTTTACCCAGAATTGATCCCACAAGAAGATATACTTGAGCGATAAACACCTGTTACATTTCAAGGTTGGTAGAGGAAGATATTTTACAGTTACACCAGACACAATACTTAAGGTAATCGATTGCTATAGGACATGAATGGAAGAAGATAAATCATTTACTTCAACAAGCATTAAAAAATGCCAATCGCTTGCGCCTAGCTACCTTAACTCTCTCATTCTTATCTATTATAATTTCTTTTTCTCTCAAGCATGGGCAAAGATACCTACCAAATGGATGCTTAACCAACACATAATTAAGCATCAAAAAATTCTGCCCCAAACCGAATAAATCGTCATTTTAAAACTCATACATATGTCTTCTACATAATGTGTAACATAATGCTTATAGTTTTATGTAGTTTTTTTACTAATAATAATATTAATTGCAGTTTTTTATTATTTCTATCAACAAATATTTTCTATAATAACAAAATGTATTAATTCATAAATGTATGCCAATTCGACGAAGCAGACCTTTTGAATTTTGAAACAAATCCGGTTTTGACGCCGAATTTGTGTAATATAATGTATAGTTTTTAGCTATCTATTGCTATGACTTCCGTTTTGAAGCAATGCCTAGATGTAGGAATAGATAATCGAAAAGTAAAAACTCTCCTATAATTTTTAACCATGACTCCACATTAGTATAGACTAGCTCATTGTGATGAGAAAGCAGAGTACTTTTCACTAGATAAATCACAATACATAAAACAATAATTTTCACAAGATAAATCATAGTCATAACTGAATCATAGGCCGGTATTCATAGTCCTCAATAATTACAGATTCGTTTCAATCTATGATTATATCTCTAATTAATTACCGTTTCTTATTCATAGTCGTCAAAGAATCAGTGATTCGTCAATCGATGATTCTTGAATCAGAGATTCATCAATCTCTGATTATTATGTATTCATAGTCGTCAAATAATCATTGTTTACAGTTCTAGTATTCATAGTCAAGCAAACTGTAATTATTTGGCCAAATAATCATTGATTCGTGAATGAAGCTCTCGACCGTAATTAATTAGAGTTTTTCTTTGTTGGACGTCGGTAGTTCTGTGATTGTTTACGACATATTGGTGTCTTTACGTTTCAACTGTACAATTTTATACGGTGCTAAAGGCCTTGAATACTCTATATGAACGTCTTGAATTGATTAGGATTATTGATTACCTTGAATTGATTAGGATTTCCGTGCAATGGAAATTCGTTCGGATATATTGGTGTATGTGATTGCCGATGACGATGTACCAGCGAATCACTAAAGGCTGCGAAAAACACACATTAGGGATCCAACAAATCCAAATTACTCACATGGGGAGACTACGTACCCTGACTCGCCGATCTGAATGCCGTATTTACTATGTCGTGCACGAGGTCAAAGGCTAGTTCGCCTTGGACTTCGTCAAACGTATCCTAGTTGTAATGTAATTAATCAGTCTATAATCAGAAATATCCGCCCTTAGTATAAAAAAGCTGGGAAAATGTATTCTCGCTAGCTTGTTCCGGAGCCTCACATCACCCGTTTCCATCACCCTCAAAGCCACTTTACCTATAAGTTTTATTATCGCACTATTATATCATTGGCTTGTTTGGTGTAGTGGTTAGTGTCGTGGATTCGTACGTGAAGGTCAGGCGGTTCGAGACTCCCGGCGGACATTTTTTTTCCATCTCTATATTCAGATCCAGAGAGAAATTTTTCCTCCGAGTTACATGACATGTCATAGGACTACACCTCGCCTTTTTTCTCGTGATACTTTCCACTAAATTCGTACTCCAAGGTGAATCTTTAATGTCAATGGCCTCACTGGGGTCTGGTGATGGACCGCTTATGATATACGTCAATCTCTGTTTAAAATTCGTTATCTAACTTGCTGTAACAATAGACATGAGTGTTGACAGACGAAGAGTTTAATAGAGGGTACCGATTCTCAAAACCCGTAGTGATCGAGTATATTCTTCTTAGAACTAATATTCATATATCGACACTTTCCGCGAGGACTGAGTTCCTCTTGTGCTACTGTGGCTCATTGCTTTGAGATTTTACGCTTAGGTATCAATATTGAATTGTTGAAATCATATTACAAATTTAAAAAAAAATATATCACAGCGGTTTTTAATCGCAGTATTTTACAAAATCGCCACGCTGAATTTAACATCGGCCGAAATTGCCATGAATGTTTTGCTCGTAAGCCATCATCAATTGCTACTTATTACATATTTCAAATTTTCTGTATCGGTAATGATCAGTTATAAATACTGCTACTGCTACTCTTCGTCTTCTTTGGTGTTTTACGTACATATGTAGGGATTGCTAATTCTGTTTCGCAGCCAACGGTGTCCAAAACTGTGAAACATATAACTAATCTTTTGGCCGTCCAAATAGTTGACACCATCAGACCGCCTGTTTCTTATGATGATCAGGCGAAGAATAGGTGCCTCGGGTGTCTCTTTGTGAGAATAGAAAAAAAGAGGAGACCACTCTTATGGTCGGACAATTCCAGACGTTAAACAGCAAAGATTATATACTTAAACAGCACACGCTACATCATCAACACTTGCTGGAATACGAGATTACTGTTTGTTGATTTTCCCTAGCAACGCCTTCATTAAAGTTGAATAATCATAAGAAATAATTCTAATGTAGGCACGGCTAATTCATTTTTATCAAAAAAACATTGCCAATCCATTTTTCATTTTCTTTTTCAATATGCAATTAATAAAACTATATACTCAACTTGAATAAAAATTTAACGATACCCACAAAATGTTTTGCCTCGTCAATTTCTCATACCACTCAAAAATAAACATACATCCAATCTGTAATTCACCAATTACAGATTATCCCAAATAATTAGAGATTCATGAATCAGTGATTCATGAATTGGAGATTGTTTACTGTCTATGAATACATAAATCAAATAATCAATGATTGACGAATAATCGTTGATTCAGCAATCATTGATTATTTATCCCGTCTATGAATACCGGCCATAGAAAGTACTTCGTTGGAAAAATCCAAAGTTATGAACCCAAACGACCAGAATATCTGTAGAATAGGTGCAAGAATTATTTACGAACAAATGTTTCTAATAACAAGATCTTAGAATGATTCCAGGTTAACTAGCATTGTAAAACATTTATGACAATAAATACGGAAATTTCAGCCAAAACTGCACAAGACGCAAGGTCATCAACATCGTCACGTTACAATAATTGCTTGAACTAAAAACTTACATAGTTTGGGAAATTTATTGAATGGTCACCGGAATTAAATATTTCAACTCATAAAAGGAATACCAAAATAAAATACTTCGTACCTCACTTTGCACATCCTACTATAAGTGATATAATTGATAATTTTTAAAACTATTCCTACTAAATATTGCAACAGTTACATAAACTGCTACGTTAAATACACCCAAAATACACCTTTTTCAATTTCGGTATTGAAAACATCATAGTATGTTTCAGAATTTTTCATACCAATCACACACACATCTGATATCAATCCATGCAAAGATTTCCCAACTATTTCTGAAAATTTTAAGGGTAGTTCTTCTTTCAACTATCTACATTCGTGATTGATTAGCTTCTCATGTGCAATTGGCTTGAAAAATTAAAACGCACGTTCTCACCTAAATACCTTCGCTGTAAGATTTAAAAAAAAGTTTTAACGGTCGAAATTTATTTTCCCTCGCCGATATCGATGGAGACGCAAGAGGATTTCGCTGGAAAAAGTTTTCCAAGGATCCTCTCAACCCACATTCTGAAAATAGAGAAGTTCGCTCAGTTTGGCAACTGCCCCTTGGTGTTAGTCATCAAAGAGACAAAGAAACTTACCCAAACGGAGCCGAAGTCTTGACTTCTGGCCTCCTTGCACTCCCTCCTCCATCTCATTCTCCACTTTCTCTCCCGGTGCCTCCCTTTTTGTTTTCCCGCCTCCTCCTCTTCCTTCGGAGCCCGCCTTCTTATATACATCCGCTTGTCCATGCCCAACTCCTTTGCAAATCCTTCCTCTTTTCGACACCGCAAACAGCTTACCGTCTCCATGGCCAGAAGCTCAAGATTTTCTCCTCGCTCTCGATTCTCTTTCCTTCTCTCTCTGTCTATCTCGTCGTCTCTCTCACCCTTTCTCATTATCCACTGAAGCGATCGGAGAGTCTCTCTCTCTCCCCAAGGCAGAGACCCACTGTCCCTCCGCTTCCGTCTGAGGTTCTCCCTCTGGCATCTTCAAGGAAAGCTACTCAGACAGGAGCCGTTTCCATGAAGCCTCTCCAATGAACGCGATCTGTTTCAATGAAAAGTTCAATAATTGTTAATGAATTTAATGGCGAGGCAATTTTTAGATTGAATAAACGTTCTAAAAATTTCAATCATAAATATTTATTATCATTAACCAACAAAGGTATCTTAACACGTTTAGCTGAATCTACTTTGAGGTATCATGCTTTGGGGTATCATGTAAAATAAGGAGATTTAAGGTCCTCTTTTTGCAAGATTCACTGAATGATAACATAAAATGATACACCTGTGAGATTAACGTTGGTAAGAACAAAAAAGAGTTTATTTTGCAGTGAAAATTATTCACATTTAGGAATTATTAGTCCGAAAATTCAACATTCCTCATAATTATAAATGGGCCAAGAGAATAATCGCGAATGAACCCTTGCCCATACGGCATGTGAAAAAAATGGTAATAAATTTAAAAAAGGAAAAACGTACATGTCAAAATGCTATGATTAGAAATGAAAAAGGAAATGAATACTAAACAACGACATGAATTCGCAATAAAAATTGGTATTCAAACAAAAGAATAAGCCTACAAGTAACACGAGAAATACAGAGAAATTACTTGTTATAGGAATGCTGAACATGGGAATTAAGATGAATTTTACTACTCGAATAAAAATATCGCATGATATCTTTCATCTGCTGGTAATGCTGTATAGTGTCCACCATTGACTTTTTCACCAGGTACTTAAAAATATATAGTTTTTAGTATATACATTTCATTACCAAAAGAAAAGAAAATATTGGCAACGATTTTAAGCTCATAATTCTACGACAATAAAATGTACAGGGAAGTCATTATCTCTCAACATGATAAATATTTTTATTACAAAATAATAGAACTTAAGAGGGAATTAGAATTTCAGATCCTCACACTTGGCTTAATTCTATAAATCCAATTAAGATTTAAGTTTTTCAACTTCTTTAATGTTTATTTTCACAATTAAAATACTTTTGGCCTTTGCAAGTGAATGGCATGATTTAAATAAGCCATCATGCATAATTTTACTGAATTTTTAAAAGTTCCAAGTCCTTGAATAGACTGGAAGAAAGAATACACGCCTGAGGAATGGAAGATTGGATTTAGTTGCCCTATCTTCAAGAAGGAAGATACGTTGCAATGCAGCAACTATAGGGGAATCACATTATTAAATGTCACTTACATGATATTCTCTGGTATACTGCCGAGGAGACTTAATTGTATGCTGAAGAAATCTTAGGTGAATACCAACGTGGCTTCAGGCTGGGAAGAGGAACAACCGACCAAATAATTGTAATGAGACAATGCATGGAGAAATGTTATGAATACAACATTGACCTACATATGCTTTTCATTGATTTACAGCAAGATTTTGATAGTGGTAATAGAAGAAAAATGTTGAATGCATTAGAGGGACTTGGAATACCAAAAAAACTAATCAGATTGGTAAATATGACTATGGAAGGATCTAGAGCTAAGGCTTATATCGGAGGCAAGGCTAGTGAAGCCTTTGAGATAACAACTGAAGTGAGACAAGGAAATTCTCTTCCTGCAGTACTATTTCAAGTTTCCACTCGAAGTCATGAAATAACTTAGGTTAGAGGGAACAATTGTATATAAATCTACTCAGGCCTATGCCTATGCTGACGACATAGTTCTAGTGGCACGGAATATGGATTCTCTGAAAGAAATATTCAAAATTTTAGAACAGAAGAGTAAGAATATAGGGCTCAGAATCAATGAGAGAAAAACAAAATACATTAAATTTCGGCCGTGGAAGACAGAAAGTGGACTAAAAACATTACATTTGGGTGGTACGACTTTGAAAATGTAAAATATTTCAGTTACCTCTGTATTAATTTAAACCGTAAGAACTCAAGGACAGAAGAGATAGACAAGAGGATAATGGCCGGAAATAGGGCTTACTTTGCTAGCTTTAAGCTCCTGAACTCCGCCCTGCTATCTAAGGAGATGAAAATCAAGATCTATAAGACACTTATCAGACCGGTCGTGATATACGGAGCAGAAACGTGGACCGTCCCTGCTGGAAATTAGTAAGCTCTTCGGATATTTGAACGGAAGGTTTTACAAAGGATACATAGCCCCGTGGCAGGTGGTGTAACATGGAGGATAAGGACAAACAGGGAAATAGAAAATATTATCAGAGATGAAGACATAGTGAGATTTGTGGAGA
Organism: Ceriagrion tenellum; assembly: GCA_963169105.1. Classification (NCBI taxonomy): domain Eukaryota; kingdom Metazoa; phylum Arthropoda; class Insecta; order Odonata; family Coenagrionidae; genus Ceriagrion; species Ceriagrion tenellum. The sequence continues at coordinate 96,376,008 of OY720633.1, read as the reverse complement.
CCCAACGATTAGCTTTGCTAGGTCATGTGAAAAGAATGAGTGAAAAAAGGATGCCTAAGAAGCAGCTACATGGAAATATGGATGGAAAGAGTAATAGAGAACAATGGAAAAGAAGGATGTATTTGTATTGTAGGATTTGAAGGATGACATAAATACTATGAGGATCGTAAGATTATAGGAGAAAGTGTAGAACAGAAGAAAATGGAAAGGTGTCTTGAGGGAAGCAAAAGCCCATACCGGGCTGTAGCGCCGAGGAGGTAAGAAAGTAAGTCCTTGCATAAATTATAGGTCTCATCACTTTGTATCGTAAAATTTTAAAAGCTATTGATCCCTTATATCCTCCCATATTCATATAGATATTGAAAGGTTAAATAAGTAAAATTGCTTTAGTAAGCTGAAAATGAAGGTCATTTATTTTTATGGAAATACTATCAACTCTGCAGGAAGGTTTCTCGGGTTTTCCACCGGTTGATATTCTGCATCTCTCCCGACGTTTCGAACAGCGACTTGCTGTTCATCCTCAGGGGATCTTCTGAAGATCCCCTGAGGATGAACAGCAAGTCGCTGTTCGAAACGTCGGGAGAGATGCAGAATATCAACCGGTGGAAAACCCGAGAAACCTTCCTGCAACTGATACACCGGGAAAACCTGAGATCATACACTATCAACTCTGTTAATATATATTAAAACTTATTTTGAGGAAACAAATAATAAAAAATCAAACTATCCCAAATTGCCGGAGAAAATTTTGACGAAAAATAACATTACTTATCTTGAAGAGGCACTTAACAATTGTAACTCACTTGCTAAGAATTAAAGGTGTCTATAAATATAAATTACACCGTGGCCAAGAAATTATGTTACTATAGCATCTGAAGGAGGGATTTTTAAATAACTACTTCGGTACACAAGACTATGTCATAAGAGATCGAATGTGTATCGATCCGAGGCTAAGACATAGTTAGATTTGCGAAGACCCAACGGTTAGCTTTGCTAGGTCATGTGAAAATAATGAGTATAAAAAGGATGCCTAAGAAGCAGCTACATGGAAATATGGATGGAAAGAGTAAAAAAGAACAAAGGAAAAGAAGGATGTATTTGTATTGTAGGATTTGGAGGATGACATAAAGACTATGGAACCAGAGCTGAACAAGTAAAACAACTGGCAAATAACAACAAACAACAAATGTAAATAGTAACCATTACTAGAAGAATACTGAAAAAGGGATATCCTTCTGGGCCTTTTAACTATTCTTGCAGGGCCATATTTTGGGGAAACGGACTTATGTTGATGAATGAGCTGAAATATTTTCGGATACAAATTAATATGCCTTACGCCCCTGAAAAAATGTTAGTAGTTCATTTGTGTGATATTCGCATTCCTTACACAGTTAAACACTTCTCAGCACCAGCTATTTACAGCACAACAATGTAATGGTTAAACACAAGGTAACACTGGATGCCATGGCCAAAATATTCAATAATATTCTTTAGTAGATCACTTCGATATTTTCAGTAGATAGACAAGTTCTCAAGCAGCAAATAAACAGCATTTATAATTGGTTGAAGGTTTAATATACTTTAATATTAATTTTCAGATATTCTTAATAATATAAGTAAAGTTTTGTCGTTGCCACTTGGTATGGCTGGTTCTATAACAAAAAGGGTATGACATATTAACAATGCTCATAGAAATTTCATCCTGACAATCAATTTCAATACGAGATTCATTACCACCAATACGTTACATCGCTCAATTGGCACTTGTATCGTCCGACCTTCGATATTTTTTAAGTAAAATGGTTTTCCCAAATATAAATATTAAACATATTGTTCTCTTCAGTTTATTTTTAGCACGTGATAGTATCAGTTACATCTGCTATTCGAGTCTTTTCCGACCTGTCTTCGCAATTAAATAGAAATCTTTCAGCTACTTACTATTATATTAATCGGAAACAGAACAATAATTAAAAAGTTTTGATGTGTCTTGAATCGATTTTATCCTAATCTGATTGGCTTCTAAACTTTTATATACGCGCACTTTGTTTCATCCTTAATGGATGATAGATATGATGCCAAGCTAGATCTATGATGATTGATTCAGATTGTCTATATTTGTTCCAAGTAAGCTAGAATTTCACATAAAACCATAAATAAAATAATTATTGATGAATTCAAAGCCAAAATCTCATTTATTTACACGTTAAAATAACCATGGTGTCCTTATGAAAGAAACTTAAATATAAAAATCTTATCACGGTTAGAATTTAAATAGTTGCCTATAACTGTGCTCATAGGACCAAGAAAGAACATTAGCATGCTGTAATATTCATTAAAATTCACCTCAAGCGGGAATGAGTAAATCGCAAATGAGAAATCATAACGACACAAACGACGAATGACTTCTCTCAAAGCTGCTTTGACACTACCCAAGGCATACATGTCCCTCTATTCTTCTATGATAAATCCTTTTTCAAGGTCTTAATCGAAAATTTGAGAGTAAACATTCTGACTTTAATAATCAACGCTAGTCCTTGATAGCTAAGTGATGGAATATCCTAGTTGCATGCGGTTAATCATAATTAATTTATGTTTTCCACACGATGATCGGAACCCTCTAACCCCTGCATCTAATATTCGCGATGAGCTATGTAGCCTCATCTATTTGCAGTAATTAATTTCTTCATAAAAGAAAAAAGAAGCAGGATAAAACTTCGTCATAAGGATTAACCAAGTAGCAGTCTCATTACGAAGGCTTTTCATTGGGCATGAATGATGAGGCGATCGATTTTTTTCGCGAAATAAAAAGAAATTTTTAAAAAATTTCACCCGTGGCGATACGGTTCTTTACTAACCAGAGGCTGGAAGTTTCCGGACCCACAACTTCCTCCATCATCATTATGTCCGATACCGTCTTTCTCCTTCGAGAGAGAGATGACGGGGGGATGGAAACCTTCCCGCGTGGCCCCAACAGCGATAGCGGCCTCCTCTCCACCGTTCACTCACCCTCCTCCAGAAGCCTTCGTCAATCCTCCCCCTTCCTCCTTCCCTCCTCCTCTCCTCCCCTCCCACTCCGACATCCTCGGATCCCAATCCTTCCTCCCACCCCTACATCCCCGAAGCACCGTCCGCCGAGGCGTCCGTTCATTCACCGACTCTCACGCTTCTCCACCACAAACACAAGTTCACAGCCGCACGCTCTCGAAATTTCTCAACTCGCTCCAACCCCAAAGCAACTCCACACAGTCCACGCGAACCCCGCTTCGCCGGCCCCAAAAAAAACATCGTAAAAAACTCCAAACAATCGAAAAAACATCGCTGAAAGTTAATTTTTTTCGTAAAATCGGGAGACCCATAGCCCCCTCTCTTTTATTTCATTATATATATATATATTCGCAGCACTAACCACGACAAAAAATATACCCCTATACATACATAAGTACGAACACAAGTTATTCTATTTTTTCCGGCACCCCTTGCTAACAAAGCGGAATCAGGATGAGGATAATATCATATTTTTTTGGTGGACAGAGACAATGAGGACGGCCGAAAAAATATGAGTGATCCGCTTGTGACCAGGGGCACATCCAAGAAGACAGACACCATTCGTTACTGGAAGGGTGAGAAGGAGAAGAAAAAGAAAAGAAGAAAAAACACAAACGTTCATTGGAGTCCAACTTTGATCCAGTGGCATGGGTAGGACGAAAAAAAATTTTACTGTGTTGAATAATTCCTCATTCACTCCCATCAGAATAAAGGGAAGCACCCACTGGATGGGGTGAGCAGCAGTGATGCGTATGGACGCAAAAAAAGAAAGCAGCGTTCCACATCCTTTCCTCGTCCCACGGAATATTTTCGGTTTAACAAAAGTAACCATTCCTTAACGGCTCGCGCAACTAATGAACTAATGGCCATCTGCATACATTTCTCTCCACCGCTGGAGGGCGTTTGAGCGAGCAGCACAGTTCTTTACGCGGAATCAATGGCTCACCCCAGTGTGTGCACGAATGTAAACCGAAGGTTGATGAATATCGAAACGTAGGACCAATTCCCCGAGGATGGAAAAAGTACAAACTGCAACTTTGAGAACTGGTAAAGTATAGGAGAGAACCAAAAGATATTTCGGCGGAGGCATTAACAAGGAAAACAGTGCAAATAGGCACAAAAAATTCTTACTTTTTTGATGGAGTAGGATTAAAAAACTCATTGCATGCATTATTGAAAGTATTTACTCATATGTCTATGTGAAATAAATGACAAGCTGACAAAACAAATAGTCGACACTCTTCAAGTATTGATTAGTAGAGTAGGCCAACGACTAAAAACGATTCAAACAATATTAATTTTCAGCCCTAATCTATCCAATGATGACAACGGGGGAATTATATTGGGATAAGTTTAAAGAAGTTGTCAAAGTTAACTTTGAAACGTAAGAGCTGCATTATCATGGCATTAATTCGTACCAAAACCACTTGTATATTATAGAAAAGTGTAGGAAATCATGACGAATATCCATTTCTTTCTCACGCGTTGGCATAATAATGACTTATTTTGTGAAAGGAATATTTGATGGTTTACCAGAATAAGCTAGAGATATTGTCTACTTGGGATCCCCACCACGTCCAAGTCTCTGTCGAAACGTTGAGAAGTGGGACAAAAGCCCAAAAATGCGTCCATGCCATAAAAAAGGTTTCTAATAACTGTTAAAATTTTTATTTTTAAAATGTCTGATCCATTAAAATGAATTTGATGTAATAAATTTACAATATTTTAATTTTTCCAACTATAATAATGCTCCAAATTTCTTGATGTGCGAAAAATTATATTTATTGAAAATATGCCGCTTTATTGTAATCGTTATGATGAAAATTTGTACATGTTGCTATACGATTGTTATGGTTGCTAAAAACATCTGGAATCATAATAGGAAATAAAGGTACACGCATGTAAGCATATATAAATTGTATGTTATACTTAACAACACTTAATTTTCTATGGTATTACGAAAAACTTAAGTATGATTAAATACGTATTTAATTGCAAACCAAATGAAAAAAAACCAAATCGGTTTTACTGTATTGGGCATTTTGACTCAACGGAGATCCCGACTAGATTTCCAAATATTTTGACGCTTTCTAATACGAAAAAGGATGAAATGGATGGAGTCAGAGGGAAAATATTCATCTCACTGCGATACCATATAAGGGTCGGGGTGGAGTGGTAGTTGGATCACTTTCTGAATGCCGAGATGACAGGTGTGGATCCAAACAGTGATACGTTTTAGGGGTATTACAACCACGACTTAGTTACCTACGTGGAGAAAAATGCAAATGCTTCACCTAATATTTAAATGAGAACACTGTTAAGCCTAAGTGAAACTGTGAACTGGAAAAAAGTGAAAAAAACTGTAAACGAATGCTGTGAACCCTTTGAAACCACGCGACTGACTCCGATACCGAGTTTTCTTCACCCTAAGGTGCATATCTCTCGGAATAATCCTCCTCTTAACTAATATTTTATAGGGATAAAACCTCATTAAGCCAAAATTTGCGCAAACTCCAGACTTCAAAGGAATGGAAGCTAAAATAAAGTTAAGCAATGAAGTTAGGAATTAAGAAAGATGAAATGAAAATGAACCCCGAGAAAAGTAAATTGCGGCACATAGTGCGAGAAGAGGAAACAGTTAAAGAGATAGGCATAGAAAATTGAAAAAATATAGACCGAACAGCATATAAATGCATGGAAAGAAGAATAAAAATAGAAAAATTATTCAAGGAATAACGCATTGAATTAAAGAGTCAGCAGTGCATACTACCAGAAAAGTCTCACATTCGCTGGAAGACGAGAAAAAGAAGCAAAAATTAAAATATTTTTAAAAATTCTACCGATCCTAACGTATGGTTTTGAAAGTTGGCCTAATACACAATCCAAAGAGAAAGTTGACTAACTGCAGTAGAAATGGCATTCTTGAAGAGAATAAAAAATAACACAAAAAAAGACATATAAACTCAAGGAATAGAGAAAACTTTACGAAGAGTCCATAATAGAAATCATGGAAAGAATCTAACAAAGGTGGTACGGACACCTCAATATAATGGACCAAAATAATATTCCCACGAAAGTACTTGAGGCTAAACCAGATGAAAGAGGCAGTATAGGTAGACCAAAAGAGTCATAAATGGAAACAATAAAAGAGTGGCAAGAGAATATGAAAAAGACGATATAAAGAATAAGGTTTTGGTGAAGGATGGTAAAAGATGGAAGGAGTTTGTAGAAATCTCCTAGGCATAGGCGTAATGGGAAAAGAGGAATAGGAATACCTCATCAAGAGTTTACTAAAATGTGCGACTATGATGAAGGGTCTAAATAGGCTACCCCCTGTTTCCTTTATTGAGTTCGGAACATTTCGGAAATACAATAAAAACTATTCAATTCCTTATTTAGTCATCGATTTCCTTAAAAAGCTGAAATAATCTTGAAATATTTGCTCATGACCTTTTTATGAAGATGAGATATAAAAAGAGTCATTCAGCAAACGAAGATTAAATGTACACAATCGTGTCTAGTTAATAAGTTTTATACCCCAGTATTTCCATCAATATGTCGAAGAAAGCAATAAAACTTTCTCATAGAAAGTTCAACTTGCAGATGGCTATAGGAAATGGTAACCCGGCGTTAAATGTTTTTCAGTTGTGTTTCGAATTTAATTTTTGAAAATGCGTCAGAAGTTTATAGCATAAAATCATCAAACGGAATTTCGTATGTTTTGTCTCATACTTACATTAAGAAACGTTGCTTTCCTACAGATCCTATTTACTATATGAAGCCTAGTCTGCTGCTCAAGTCTCAAAGTTTCCCATTCCTTCCGATATAGTTTCCTTTTATGTGATATTTTTCCTGTTGATGTTATTTATCTGAAAAGTACCCTTTGAAGTTATTAGAAATGAATTAAACGTATAAGCCATATTCATGATGCTGGTACCCAGTTTTGAAAGGAGGATTACAGCCTGACTTATCGAAATGTAAAAATCTCCCATTGCGAGTTGATAGGTGTAATTCCAACGCCATCAATGGTTTTGTTTTATATGTATTATATCCCGGTCAAGGCGGATGATTTTTCTCAGTGGAATTTCGCATATATGTGTATAGTTTAACGTTCCATTTCGAGTCATAAATGATAAGCATTACATAATTTCAGTCTGGGATTTAAATGGTGGATATTTCCTAACAGATCTATTGGATCCTCATCTAAATCCGGTCAAAAAATATAAACAAATAATAAATGGTACAAAAAATTTGCCTCGAATAGTTATTAGCTAACTAATACAATTTGCGAGATATAACCATGCTGAATCTGCTAACTCAAGATCGCCACTGATGACACATGGCGATATCAGAATCTGGGAGTCATTGTGCCTTAAATATCAACTCCCCCACTTTAATCAATCGTTAAATCACTTCTTTAACTCAGTATCTTTTTATTATGCACAGTGTACCTGCAGAACTACAAAAGAAACTCCTGCGCTTAATTGATATCCGTAGTCTACTAGTGTGTAGTTCATGCTCTTAGCTACGGCCGAAATTAGAGTAAGGAAGGCTACAAAAATTATTTTAAAAATAACTTTCTTCTCCACTTGAATGGAATCATGTAAATTTATTTTATGCACACATATACCGCCATCTTCAGAGGAATCACACGGAGAGTAAGGTGTCCCTGTTGTAATTGTTAGCTTATATTTTTACATTTAGCAAAGAATGACAATGTTTTTCATAAGGACAAAATTTAATTTATTATAACATTTCTCTATGTCCTTTGGTTTCTCATTGCTAATTAATTGGATTTTGTCCATGTGTGATCACAATCCAGGAAACAGTATGTACAAGAGGTTTTATTTTAAATTTAAGTTAACATATATTATGCTGAAAAAAGTAGCTGACATAAAATACTTAATAAAGGTTTACTTCACACAATCAAACGTAAAAATATACCCATCATATAATGCAGCCAATTGTCATAAATTCCAATTAATTATCGGAATACTACTTGCCTGGATTTGGGCATACGGATCTACCTCAATGGTAATTATTAGCACGGGATACAGGTAATTATTAACACGGGAGAGTAAAATAAAGATAAAATTATCATCAAACAGACCACACTGAGCGAGGTGGATGGTTTTTGCGGTTGATGTAAGGAAAATGAGATTTGAAATATTCATCTCACTCTATTTATCAAATATCTGTAATCCTAGTTTTAGGCAATTGGGTAGCCTTATTTTGGCTACCACACTTTATATACAACGCATAAATGTTGGTAATAGCAAACTGACAGCCGTTAAGGAGATCGCATGATTATATGCGCCTAACTATTTACATTCCCCAATTTAGAATGTAATTATGCCAACCATTTTTGTTGGTGCTTATTGTGAAGCATTGCTGATTACACAAGTATTCTTTAATATTTGGCCCAGAAAACATCACTTTTATCGGCAACTTGAAGCAGAAATGAAGACGGAATCGCAGACTCAACGCTCTAACACGCAACTTAGAGCCCAAAGCAAGCAGCCGTGGTCAACCCTCTTAGTAGTTCAACGTTCCGCCGACAGGTGGCAATAGACGCAGAGACCCGAATGGTGCGGCCAAACGTTTCCATTGTCTGCCGCACAGCGTCGCTTGCGTCGCAACTTCGAGACATCCATGCGAACCTCCCATCGGAGCGCAGACGGATCATTGGCTTCCAAGCCAGACATTAGGAGAGAGCGCTGAGATTTTAGATGAATTTATTCCCATATTATTGCAGATAATATTATGAAGTCTATGTGATACAATGGAAGAACTTGAGACATTAAAAATATGTGCATTCATAAAATGGTACACTCGAAACCATTGCGATATGGGTAATTATTGAATACGAAGTACATGTGTGCTGAGTAAACTATATACTGCTCTAAGTCAATGTCTAAAAATAATCAGTTTCCGCGATATATCTTTACATTAATCACACAATTCCAGCACGAATCTTTCCTATATTTACTTATATGTAAATCACTTCAAGTTCAATCAAAGTTCAATTATTTTAATGTATTAAGTATTGTTTTATCGCAAAATGATTAGTTAAAAACAAAAACTAATCAATAAAGTATTCTACATGACTCTGTCATAGCATTTATTGGTTTCATCAATAATCTACTCCATGAAAAAAAAATATTTTCTAATTATCTACGACTGTGCCGACTGACTCGGCTGCAATGATTCGTTGAGTTTGAGTGCATTTGAATTTATACTCCTATAAACTACAGCGAAGGCAGTGAGATGCCGGATTAAGAAAGAGGAGATGATTGATCGTCTTAGCAGGCACGTGATCAAGGACTGCAGGTAGTTGATGTCGACTACCTCAAGGATGCCTCTTTTTCAATGTGCATTAGAGGTTAATGTCATTAAGTGAACACTCTCTAATCACGCAAGGAAATCGTAAACAAATGTCCTACGAATTCATAAGCTAGTTGTGATAATCACGACATAAAATTTGATTCCGGAAAGCCACCGCATGATAATTGAAAACCACAGCCATTACAAAGGCATTATTTATGTTGAAAAGTCATATGACAGCTTACGCGATTCCAAATATTTTAGAAAGCTTACCGCATGCGCTTCATACGTAAAACTAAAGAGATGAGAAAGACTAATTTCTTATTCACACAACACTTCGTTCCACTTACAACACCGGTTATAAATTTCCTAAACTTCAAAAAATAATTCCATAATTATACTTATTTCTTGAAAAGTTATATCTATTCCCATTCTTTGTTTATTTCCAACATATTTACTTTTACCTTAGTCTAAAACTTTTATTTTTGAGACTTCCACTACCATGGTTTCCATTAAATTAATTACTCTGGTTTAATCTAATTACTTTCCACCCCTTCATTGTTCCCCATTCAATTTCCAGCATTTCCAAAGCGTATCAATCATAGAGCCCGGGCAATAACTAGTAATATATCACAAAGGCCTCACCGCATTCCAATTTTCATTACCAACACATGTCCTCTTTAGAAAAAGGCTATCCTAAAGCAAGTAACTCAAAATAAATGGGAACAAAAACTCCTTCATCAATCCCAAATCAAACTTCAGTCTATGGAAACACTAAATCATTTTAGTTTTTTGGAAAAGATAAGGGATTCCACAATAAACACTTCATACTTCACTACTATCTGATAAAGGACGCCGAATCATTCTCAATAGCATGCTCTCAGAAAATGATCGGAAAAAGTTATATTCTAATTAATTCCAATATTTACTTGGCCGGAAAATAACTTCGAAAAGGGGGCATAGTTTGTGATCGAATGTGAAAGTAGCCCTACGGAGCATCTGGCATACTCCATACTGGTAACTTTCACAATGGGAAACTTAGTACTCTCTATCACGCAACTCTATAAAGTTTGGAATAAATAAGAGAGATTTATAATCTTTACTTCTTTTCAAATTTCTTATCCCTTTAATATTTGCGTTCAATATAAAATGTAATGGAATGTACTGTAAACACTTCAGCCTTGATAACTATCTGATAAACAATGTGAAAGTAAAAAATAGTGCCCAATATATTATTCAAAAAATTTGAACTCATCTGGCAATACCAATTGTGGGAGGCCAGCTCCCACTTAGCAATCGTCATGATATGCTTGACATATTGAGAGATAATTAGATGGGGAATGTGACGCTAAGAAGACTAGTCTATTTCATCACTAGAAGACTTCCATCCAGTTCCCTTGAGAAATTCAGTGTCTGAGCATCTGTTCGTGATTGCAAAATGGTGATATCATACAGGGTAGGAATGAGAGCTGTTTTGTGAAACGAATGATGTCCAGAGCAGAAATTCCTTACATTACGAGAATTTGGAATATGTGTAGGTTTTAAATATCGACCAGGCGCGTAACAACCGCGCACATCCACGCCACTCTCTGGCCTCCGCCGGCCTCCAGATCTCAACCCCTCCGCCAAACCCTCCGATCCCCCGCGACCCAATAGCCACCCCCGACCAAACACACCTGACATTTGCCTGACGCCCACCGCATCCACGCCCGCCGACGCCCGCGCCTCCTTCCGGCGCCTCTCCCTCTCGTCCTTCGTGAGCCTCGGCATTCAAATAGAGACGGGCGCCCGTGGCTATCCCACAGTTCAATTCCATCACCCGAAACTGTTTCCGCCACCTCGCGGAAACATGCAATGGCCGCTTTTCAAGAGAGAGTAGTGGCTCACCACTACATGGTTATGGCGAGATGCATTTCCATCAGAATCTTTTCGCATCAATTCACCGAGAGAGGGATTGAAGCTATCCAGTGACCATTAAAGTTTGAGACGCGTCGGGTATCGATATTTTTTCAATTGCAAGAAAATCGTAGATTTCCAATTTATTTTATGCCTCCTAAGATATTTTGCCATGACTAAATGCAGCAATTTCTACAATTGGCCTGAAATCCTCCTAACTATACGTATATTTATATTGGCCAGAAAACCTCCTATAAACTAACAAATCCCACGAGAAACATGAAACAAAGCTCTGATAAACTCACAATCCAACAAACCTGACTCTTCAGTAATCCATACCTAAGGGATTTACAATTAATTCAGGAATTCAATTGTTATAGAAATACCGCAATTAATTAATATACACTAACGTTTTGTTCTATCAATATCTGTAAAGTGCCATGAAAGGGAGAATCCTCGAAGTGGGCTAAGAACGACAAGCTAATACGGAATGCTTGGCCTAGTGTGCGAAAATAGAGGGTTAAAAGCTATGATAGGGAGGTGGATTTAGAACAAAAAGTTAGAACGTAAGGTCATGGAGGATTTCTAAGCGTAAAAAGTCAATGCCAAAGAATTCCGAAAAATCAGCAAGCCCAGTATTCTCTACGTGGACATTCACAAAATGATTCACCCAGAAAATTAGAGGTATGGTTTCAGCCATGTACGTTGAGTAAATACCAGATTAGTTTGTGCAATAATTGATTTGTCATCTCATAACGAAGGATAATCAATTGGAAACGTTACTTTTAATTTTACAACCATGAGAAAATTGCAATTGGCCACGCTTTACTTTACGCTTTAAAGGTAACAAGGCAAGCGAAAACGCAGAAGGCAATTTTTTGTTCATTCTGTGCAATGATAAATTGCTTTGAAGTAACCGAGTGCAACTATACACACAGAATGAAGCACATAGTTATGTAGGACTAGAAGCTGTGATAATAAGCATGAGTACTACTTATAGTTATCAACGAATTCCATTAGCGTATATATTGATGCAGAGATGCTGGAGCCCAAGAACCCAGTCCGATGCAGGATTTTCGACAAAAACTGCATTCTTCAAATCTCATCCGGTCAAACCAGAATCCTATCTCCATTCTGAATGCCGGGCGAAACGTTTTCCACCAAATCCCTCACACATGCACAGCCAACTTTCAAAAACTTCCTCGTGCGGAATCAGAAGCGAACATCTGCACTTTTCCTTTCTAAAAAACACATCTCTTACGGAGTAACCATCTTCCCTCCTCCATCCTCTCCTCCCCTACGATACCAGACCACTCCTTTTCCCACGCCTCCTCACCCCACCCCCTCGATAACCCACCCCCCCTTCCGCAACTTCAATCCACGTCCAAAACCTCTCTCCCAGCCTCCACCACCCCGCTTCAATCCCCCCCCCCTCAAACCCCCACTCGCCCCGACATCACCCCCAAAAACTAACCCCAATGCCCTTTACCCTGGGCGCCCGCCCCCCTCGCTAAAAACCCCCCCTTCCCCGCCCCGCGCTCGTTCAATTTATCTCAGGGAAAGGGAGATTAGAAAAGGCTCCCATAAATCATACCCGCGGTTCTTGATTACCGGAGCGTCCACCGAGGACCTAAGATACCCTCCCCTTCCCTCTCTACCCCTATTCCTCTCCTCCTTCACCTCCCTCTCCCAAACCTCTCCTCACGCCCCTCCTCCCACGTCCATCCCCTCGCAACCCGGCAACGCCGCTCACCTCTTCGCCCCTCTTCCTAATTCCGCCACATCCTGCTCGCGGCCATTTTTCCCCAAAAGTGCCGCGCGCGCGAATCTCGGCGGGTTACCTTTTTTCAACTCCTTAATTTCCGACCTCAATTACCTTAAGAGCAGGTCAGGACTCGAGAACTCTGTTTACCAGTTGTTGTGATTGGTTAACATTTGGACACTATTTTGTATCGAGGTAGGTGCGAGAGATCCCTGACCTTAACTCCTTGTATCTCTTGTATCTCGCGGTTATTCCCCCATTTTCATGGAAACCGCTGGGGTTCCATTCATTTGAGACAAGTTAATTAATTAAGCTCGCAACAATGCTAATTAGTTTTGATGTTTACCCAATACTTTATTCGAGGTTTCGAAGGTCGAAAATATTTCAGGAGCAACGCTAAAAAGAGTCTCAATAATATATGATATCTAAGTATACTTTGCAATGCAGCTGAAAATAATATAAACAGAGAACTATCGCTCGTCGAGTTTTCACGGATAAATCCCAAGTCACGAGGCGACGGCAGTTTTACCTTTGATATTTGATGTTCACTGTGAATATCAAAATGAAACTTAGGTAGTATTTACAGATGAAATTTTCATCTCATACCATGTGCATTGCTTATAATGGCATTCTTGTAGAACGTGAGGATACCGATGGAAGAGAAGGAAACGGTAAGAAATTACAAGAAAAGATAATTCCTGTTAAGGTACTGATTCCACAAAGAAACGTAAAAATACGCTAACTTTATAAGAATATCAACCTGTCCACTTTACAGCAGAGGTTATCTTCACAAACTTTTTAAATGTAAAGGACCAAGAATATGGATACAACTCTCAATCCTCTGTAATTATCCAAAACGTGAAACAAGGTAAAAGGAATAGATACCAGGAGCAGTAGGTACTAGAAGTTAAAACAATACAAGTTCCATTGTTACTTTGTGGTATTGCATATTTCAAAATATTTAATGATAATGTTGCTGTAAATATTATCTTCAAATACTATAAGTTTAGCAAAAAGGTATTTATTATTCGTAATCGCCTAAAATAATCATCTTTCTGAGGGATAAATAGCCCTCAGAAAGGGAGGGATAAATAGGTTAAATGCAGCAGTCTTCTCAGACACTGTTTCATTATTTAACGATGACTTCACGTTAAGTGAAGAACTATGAACTCTGTTTTAAACTGTGATGGCATCCAAAACTACAATCCATACGGGGAGCATAAATTTATTTTGTTAATTTTAGAGCATGATAATAACTTAAAAGAAATGATGCAATAAAATTGAAGAAACTTGTTTAAGATCTAGTTTCAATTAAGGGAGAGATGATAAATTATTGAACCCTGATTATGCGATCAAGAAATATTAGCTAGCTCATCGGAGACTACTGCGAAAATTAAAAAATGTCACGTCGTCATCATAACGACATCAGGATTTTTTTCCCTCGGTCGGCGAGGTGCAGCCTTAACCCCGCCAAATAATTAGCCTTCCATTGAAGCGGAAAGATGCAAATGGCTCGCACGAAGACCCTCATCCTCTCTCGCTCCCTCCGTCTTGTTAAGCTTGGCAACGTAAAGAGCATTTAAAAAGGACCCTCCTTTCACTCAGAATCCCTCCCTCTAACTCCCCCCCTCCCACTGTTCAACCCCTCGACCCAAGCCTGCGGACGAGACGGGTTGAAAGGAATTAGGAGACGGTGGAAGAGACAGGAGAGTCCAGCGGCTGCTTGTAAGACGACGGCGGCGACAGTTCACGAAAGAGTGCTAGGAGCGTTCCCGTCCGTTTACCCAAATCCAATATCACGAATATACGTACAATTTCCTCCGTCCCGTTGTAAACTCTTTCTCCGTTGTTTCTATTAATTGCTATTTTTTAAATCCGGCCCCGGTGGTGACGGGGTGAAGTCCTCTCCTAATGTCCTAACCCGAGGGTCGTGGGTTGGAATCCCGCCTAGGTGGAATTATCAACACTTAGGGCATAGGTTTTTGTGTTCGTCTGTTGTTGCCGTTGTTAGTCACCCGAAATAAATTGCGTTGCATTCAAATTGCCAAATGCGCTGTAATCGGGGAAGAAAGGATTAAGCAAAAAAATTAAAAAATAGTTCCAAGGACACTACACAACACTCCTTGCAGCTATATAGTCCAGATTTACAATATGCATTATTAATTTTGAATAGTCCTAATCGCTCACACAAAAATCAGGCATCAGTTTCATCTTTTATCACCAACCATTTTTGGAGATTGATCTATTACGGAAAACATTAAATAGATTAAGAACTACATAAAAAAGTAAAGATTGAGCAAGGATACATTAACAGGTACTGACTACATCATGAATATGTGATTTGTAGAATGTAATCGTGCGCCATATACATACAAGGTCGATTAGAGCAATACAAAAAATTCAAATTCCGCTAAATACATCTTTCAAGTAACTGAACGTTCAGGAATTTTTACTGCCAAAACTATTTAGGGTGAATAGACACCATGGTCGATAGCTCTCCAGAAAGAATGACCGTCGGGAACGCGGAATCCGGAAAATGCAAGGAAATACGAAAAGATGTAGGATATTCGAGTAGTAAAAGGAGACACCGTATGAAGTGGACTGGTATACTGTTGGGGGAGTGCATGAGAGGCTGGAAGTACTGTGACGCCCCTGCACGCAAAGTGCTGGGGTCTGAAAAAAATATTTTCGTAGGGTCGGGGCGAATAAGTACGACTATGGGAAGGAGGAGGGATGGTTCTTCTTTTTGATACATGCAAGTTCGATTAGAACAATACATAAAAGTCAAATTCCGCGAAATACATCTCTCAGGTAACTGATCAATCGGTAATTTTTACTGCCAAAACTATTTCGGGTGACTGGACACCATGGTCGATAGCTCTTCAGGAAGAAGGGATACGTGTAGGAAAAAGAGACACCGCATGAAGTGGAATGATATACGGTTAGGGGAGCGCATGAGAGGCTGGAAGTATTGTGAGGTCTTTGTACGCAAAGTGCTGGACGTCGGAAAAAAAAAGATTTTCGTAGGGAAAGAGTGCAAGGACTATGGGAAGGAGGAAGGATGGTTCTTTTTTCCACTCTCTCTCTCTCTCTCTCTCTCTCTCTCTCTCGAGGGAAAGTTGGACGGGTCCAGAGGGTAGCTAGGGGGGAAACGGATGGGTTTCTGGGCACGGGGTGAGGAGGAGGGGGAATGCGGAGCGGAAGGGAAAAATGGCCGACCTCTCATTTATGCAGACCACGCCAACACTTGATATCCTGCTTCCTTCACCGCCCCGTGCCCGGCGTTCGCTGGCCTCAGCAGCTCACGGAGAGATCTTTCACGGAAAAACCCGAACCCCGCCCGCCCTGGCATCCCTTCCTCTTCGCCGACTTCCTCCAAAGCTCGCCCCTCCCTCCCAACCCCTTGGAAGCGGCAAAAAATATGCGGGAGGAGGAGAGACCTTCTTACCCTTAGACTCTTGGATGGTGGAGGAAGAAACCCTTTTCCATCCACTCCTCACACCCCCCGCCACCACCCTCCGCCGCTTCCCGGACCCCACTAAGGACCACCCTCCCCTTCCTTAATGACCCTCACTCACTCAATGTCTAAGGTCCCTCTCTCTAGAGCCATTCCCTTCCCCTTTCTTATTCCTCCCGACGGACCACCTCCTCCTTACAACCCCCCGGCCTTATACCCGTCCCTTGGTCATCTCTTCCGCGTCCCTAGTCACTCACTCCTTCTTCGCAGGGGCTGTCTCCAGCTTCACGGCTCCTCTTCCTTCCATTCCGTTTCTCTCACTTAATTTGTCTCCCAACACCCATGTTCTTCCGTCTCCGCTCGCTTTGCTGGGGTTCTCTTCTGACACTGGAGCGGATACCAATTCCTCGCTGACATACCACAGTTCACGCTTTAACTTTAGCAGCATCTAACTTGTGTTTACGTATATCACGATCTCAAAAATTTATTCTAAACTCAATTGTATACTTAATTGTGTTTACGTATGACCAAAATTTTACTTTCATCCCACTTTATAATCTTACACCTTTCATCTTAAAATGAACACAACGCTATTGAATGCAGGCCCAGGCTACTCTTTCGTGTTGATAGGGGGCTTCTACAAGGATGACGATTTTATGGTTGATTATAATTCTTCCATTGACCAGACAAAACTGCGTCTAATGATATACAATCTCGTTTTGTAATTTCCACACTGGTTTATGGATTCTGACCAGGGTTTCAACAAATTATGCCATTCTCAAAGCCCGAGGTCAAGTCCAACCTTTTTAGTAACGTAAATTGCCAAAAGCATGGCCGGAATGCATAAAACAGTGTGGAAAGTGGAAAATTTTAGGCAACGAGATTTTATTCATGCATCACTTTTCTACAAAATAAAGCCGTAAACTTTAACCTGTAACCGAGTCTTAGTTGCAAACAGATAGGTGTATGAATCAGAAACAAAAAATCTCCCACCACGAATGTATTAAATGGATACCATTAGTTAACGCGCTGATACCAATAAATAACCAAATCCCATTAACGAACCTTGAACCTATCGGTAGCTAAATAAAAACAAAACTATGCAAAAAATATACGCTCGACAGGTGATAATACAAATACATCCAATTTATAGAATATTAATATAATAATATTATAAATCAGAACATTGGAATTGAAAATAACGGAGAAAAGTTACATAATCGTCATCTATGCTGGTTCCGGCAAATTTTCTCCTAATATTCGTGATTCTTCCATGATTTTTTTCCACTGCTCACGCTGTCATTTTAATAGCAAATATAAAACTTTAGTTCACTGGTGTTACAGAAGCTCTGATTTTTATCTCGCCGTCTGAGCTAAGAAAATAGCACTTTGAGTCCATTGACCGAGAAAATATTGGGGGTCATAGATATGTTAAGGTGAGATTACTTCTATTTTTCATTTTTGAGTGAAATCGTCTCACGAGTTTTGACAGTTTTAGTTCTCCACTCAATTCCTTTCGGTCATACACGAAAATATACAGCATTAAAACTCGATGGATTGAGGAAAAAGGGCGCATAATACTCTACGAGTACTATTCTTAAGACAAGCACTCTAGAAGGCTGTCAGGCTGAAGCGTTAATTTGGCTAACCAATATTTTTCACAAAGGCTATGGAGTAATACCGACACCCAACCCGCAAAACTAAACAAGGATGCATTCTCTTTCGGTAACGATACACAAAATAGTCGGATGGCGTGCAGTAATACACAGTTTTAGGAATGCAATTTTCCACTCTTGAAGTTGTTCACCATTGGAAAGTTATTAATTCATTTGTGCTGGAAAAGAATTCATAAGAAGAACATTGTATTTTGTAAGTAATACATTTCCAAACGCAAAATACACTAACCAACCTTGACATCATCGGTTGGTAACTACAAAAAGAAATGCGAAAAATGTTCGTTCTCATGGTTGGTCATGGAAATGGTAATCAAACGAAATACGTCCAATTAAAGGAACAAGACAGGAGATGAAACGGAGCCAAGGAAACCAGACTTTTTTATACGAAATATGCAATTAGTGACTCATTAAAATGCCTTTCAAATATCAAACTAATTTTCTATGTAGAGCAATAAGTGAGTTTTAATTAAGTGACCGTTCGAAAGCTTAAGGTACATTCACATAATATCCTGGGGCGTGAAACAGAAGGTGCTAGAATAACCTCCCAAAAAATTGGAATCTGAAACCAGAGTGTAACCTTCGAGACTAACGCTTTTCACGTTCAAACCTTGATCATTCATCAGCATTATTACACTTTCTAATTGCACGAAGCACGTTTTAGCGTTAAATAATTAGCTCGTTAAACCTTTTGCACAGGGTATCTAATATTTGCGACGAACTCAAGATTTGGCCTAAGAAGAGAAAATTTCCTCTCTCTCTCTCTCCATTACACACATCTCTATTTTCCATTTTAATCCGATTATCAATCAAATTTTCATTGATGATTAAATCTGTAAATTACTTTGCCACTGATAATGAGTAAAACACTATTTTTTACTAAAAACATTATTTTTGCTAACTGATAAAGAGGACAAAATAATTCAACAATAACAGCCGCATTACCTGTACGCAGTAGCAGGCTATCAGGATACGGCCGACTTAATGATCAGAACTTAGTAATATAAATATTATCACCGAAGTATAAATAGTAATACATACCGAACTACGACTCAGTTCCTGTTGGATAAATACATACAATATTGAAGTTTGTCCTTAACCAAATATACGTTAGTATTTCTTCCATACCTAACACATATCTGAACTAATAATATGAAAGTGGAATAATTTCTTCGGATTTCAATCCCTCATTACTAATATCTTTTTAAACAAATTATCTAATACTTTCATAAACGACATAGACTAAAAAATATCAGTAGCCACCTTGAATCAAACCATTTTCAACTACTTGTATGTTTCCTCTTCAATGCACCTAGGTACGTGGCGAAAATATAAATCCAACTCGAAAAAGAGCGGCCTCGAGCCGGAGACAACCTAAAAAGAGTCCTAATTGGCGTAGATTTCGAGGGTGGAAATATGGCCATCTCAACAGAGCAAAACACGAAAACAGAATGGATATATTCACTCATCCCAATAAGCCTAAAAGGAGATGAGGAGAAGAAAAAATTTAAAAAATCCCCTCCCAGTGGCGAGTAAAGGCTGATTCATATTCAAATCCGAGAGCAGTGGCAGCGGTGGAGAGACCTTCATTTTTTTTCATCAGGGAATCCTTCAGAGCTCTCTCCTTCCCCACCCCAAGAAATCTTTCCGCTCCGACACCGTCTAAAACTCTACCACCCACCCACCCCAGCACACACACACGAACACATTGAACTACCACCGACTCTGGTCAGCAGCCATGCTGAACCCCCTTCCCGCCATTCTGCTCACCATCTCCCCACTTCGACTGCCAACCTCGTCTCCGCCCTTTTCACTACTCCAATACCTCCCTCACGCCCACCCCCGGCACAACCTGCACAACTTCCTTCCATCCCCCTCACCCTGTTGAAAGAAAAAGAACACCCACCTACAAACCTTACAGCCATATCCAGCGAGCCCCAACTCCATCGTCCCCCGCATCTGCCCAATTCGACAGTCAAATATCCCCTCGTGCCCACTATGGCGCGGAGGGAGGGGAGTTATACACTCAGAGCACATATATACCAATGTAGGTATACATAAGAACCACCCTATACACAGACCATGCCTACCCCCGTCGCACTCCACCCCCTCGGCCTCCCCTAAAAAACTCCCTTCGGTCTGAGTTATGCAAATGAAAGGAGGCTGGGGGGATCCGGGAGGGAGAAAATCAATAAAACGTTCGGCCAATTAAAGTCTCTCTGGAAACGGACTCTTGGTCCACCTCGCCCCGTTTCTGGGGAGAGGGGACACCGTGGAGGAGTGGGAATAAGGGGGGAAGAGGTGGGCGGGCACAACGCCTCCTCCCGGCGACGCAGCCACGCCGGCCGGAGCAAAAATCTACCCCTACGTCTCCAACACTCCTCCCGCCTGCCACCCCGACCAATATTTTCCTTCCCTTTCACGAACTCCAAAGCTTCCCACCCCTACACCCTCTATCTACCCCTCCTAACTCTTCACCTCTTTGCCTCACGAGGAGCACCACCCTCGTGCACTGTATCGTGTCTCCCTCCCAGTAAATTCCCGTTCAACCCCCTCTTCCATCCATGCCCATCTCCCAAAAAATCCGCGCACAAATCCCCTCAGTTCTCTCCTCCTCCTCTACCCTTTACCTATCCCCTTGAAAAACTCTTCCATCTCCAGCGCGTACGACTCATCTCCCTCCGAAAAAATCCCCCCTCGTCTCCTTCGGACTCCCGCGAGCATCCCTCTCCCTTACTCTGAATCCTCTAGCACCGATCACCCTCCCTTTCCACCACCGCAAACTCACATTCCCACTCTCTCTCCCCTCGGCATCGAACCCGCTTCCGATCGGATGCACGGAGGATTATTGAGTTGAATGAGCGCCGTGAGCACCGTTCGGTTGCTGTGCGTTGCCTCCGCGCGGACAATGAGCGTAATGTTTTGAGACGGACTGAGAAAGCGAAGTAGAGGATAGTCTTCCTCCCCCTTTTTAGGGGTAGCGGAGGTTCACCACTTCGTTCACGGTGCAGATCAAAGATTTCGATGATGTTTCCATCGGTTTTCGAAAACCACCCTCGCGTTGTCGCTGCCAGATACCAAGTTTGTGAAAGGAAATTTTTGCTGAGCGCACGTTAGTTAAATGACGAATACCGGCGTCCACAAGGAAAAAACTCATGGATGACAGTGTTCTTCAGGCGGACTCGGGGCTAAAAGTGCCGCCATACTAAATTTGTATCGATTTATACTTCTTTTACATGTTCATTTCCATGTAGTGGTGGCACGCTGACATATAACCATGCCTTAATCTTCTAAAGAATGTTTTTAGATCTGGAATAATCTTAATTTTTGCAATGGTATATTTTATATTAATTTATACTTTGAAAAAAGCTATCGGTACCAATATGTTGTCACTAAGTATAAAATGCAGAATATTGGGTTTCGATTCAGGGCAAAGTGATGAAATTTATTTTTATAACGCACATCTAGGTCATAATTTTCGTCCATTCAGCATAGGAAACGTATTGCGTATAAAGTGAATATCCCACGAATAAAACCTTTTGGAGAATTTCGTTCGATTATGAACTATTTCTAGAATTTTAACAGCGTAATACATTTTAACGGCGGCATATACATGCTTAAAATTCAATACTAAGTAAATCACTTCATTTAACTCGTTGAATATTCTTAATTCTAATATGTTCTTATTCTATCTACTGATAAGAGAGTATACATCAAGATAGATCAATTCCATAACCCTATGCATCATTGGAAAACTAAAAGTAAAATAAAATAGTAAAAATTCATCATTTTAGGTGCATAACTTCTCTCCTGGCAAAAAAAGTCTTCTAAAACACTTACTCCTTGGAAATAAGGTGCAAAACAAAGGTAGAACACTGTTTTCGCCTTAACATGTGTGGCGAGTATGTTATATCTACCAAGTACTGTCACTCATAGATACTGACACAAATCATGTTTAAAAATATATATCTATAGAGTTATCCTTTCCTTTATTTTCTATTTCTCATACATTTTTCCTGGCAAAGATACTTTGGTCAACAATTGCAAATATAAAGAAAAATTCGCGTCCGACCGGCAAACGAGGAACGGAATGCGTCCGGAACCGGCAATAATGAGGACAATCCATAACGGCATTTGAGAGTGAAATACGCGAGTGTGTGCCTTTGGTTTGGCGAGGGAAGGGTGAGAGGAGGAAGAGGGATCGTTAGCAACAACGGTCGGGGGGCAACAACGCGTGGACCCGGCCGACCTCTTTCGCCTCGGCGAGCCATTCGTCAGAGTCCCATAGAATAGCACCCAGCCATCCCTCCCGTGGCCGGTTTCTCTCTCCTCCACCCCTCCCACCACTCCACTCAACCCACACCCACCCATTCTACTTCCCCTGCCCCGCCCCCTCCACTCCCCCCCCACCGCCTCCACCCCCCACGAGGCTCATTCCAAAGCCGAATCCATTTCGGCCCAGTCAGCATCCCTAACTTTCCATACCCGCGGTCTCCCTCTAACACATTTCTCTCCCGATCCACCCCCATCACCTCACCCCACCACCACACTTCTAGCCCTTCACCCTTCTCGCGTCCTCACCCCAGAAACCCACCCTTTTTTTCCCAAGCCCACCCGCCTCCCCGCCTCCTCTCGCAACCCGTTGCCACCATCTCTTCACGTACATTGCCTTCCCATTCGAAGGGCACCCAGTTTTTTTTCATCCGCGAACCCCCCTCCCCCCACCTCCTCCGTCGATGTGAGATGGGCGATCTTTCCTCCAATTTTTTTCCGCGTCGCTTCATAACGAGAATGTCCAAATTTCTATCGCAGGATTCCTCGCGATTCGGACGAAATCCCGGCAGAGGTCGCGACCTTTTTCCGGTCCAGAACGCGCATAAGCATCTTCCTTTTTTATTTTTTGGGCCAGAAATACTCGATTTCAACAGAGCAATCTTCAAGGTAAGTTTTCAGTGAAAGATATTTGTAAAGCCATTTTCAGTGGCTAATTGTAATAATAAGAAAAAATAATATATAAACGAAGACCAAACACAATACCTACAAGTAACAAGCACGAAAATATTACATTATAAAGAGAAAGTCTTCACAGTAAAAGGCGTTGTGTCATCAATGCAATTGGTGATGATCGTCAAGTAGTATCTGAGAGTCTTCTAACTCAAATCCACGCTTTGCGGTTACCCACGCAGATCATATTGGATGACATCAAGAGTGTATCAATGAAGGTAAGTAGTTTGATATCTTAGAAAATTAAATTTTGAAAGGGATCCTCAGAGAATAAACTAGAATAGAGTATTTATAAAGTCTTGGAGATAGAGTGTAATAAGTCTTTCACTCCCGTTTGAATCAAGACATGGAGCAAATTACGTAATCCGTATATTCCGCGAAATTGTGTCCAATTTAAGGAACAGAGTGGAGTATTTTATAACGATGAAAAAGATAACTTGAGCAATAAATTATTAAAATGCGAATGGGTAATTGTGTGACCATTAGCTTGGATTATGTTAGACATTCCCTCACGGCCGGCTGATGGTTCTTTTAAGATGCATAAATGGTAAACGAGCAGCCAAAAATCCATCAGGTTTAGTCAAAACATTGGGGTCGTCAGACCATTACTACAATTTTTCTTCAATGTTTAAACACATATTTCTTTAGAAAGGAAAATCCATCGAATTTCTTGGAATTGGATTTCAATCTTTCGATAAGGCATTCGACTTATAGCTTTCCCAAGTAGAATCAAAGAACTATGATCCACTTAGCTCTAAATACTTCTATCTATAGTTTATTCACACGAGAAAATAATTTTTTCGCATGCTCATTCAATCATTTTATAGAGATAGATTAGACACATGGGGGACGATCACTTCCAGTGACCTCATATTAAATTTACTATACCAAATTTAGATACCGTATTGGAAACCAGAATTGATGGGAATAAATTGGAGCCAGTGCAATTCTAAATTGACCACGCCCCATCAATTACATTTGGAGACTATTACTGCGCGCTATTTCGATTCGAGAATTAATCATTTCCTGCAATAGGACGATCATTTCACCAAGGAACTTCAAGAGTGGGCGTTACGAAGAAGGAAAAGTAACGCCGAACATATCAGAGTCAAATTTCCTTTCGATAAATCCAAATCGGAACGGCACCGTCACCTCCTTCAATAATAACCCTTACGTAACTTAGAGGCAAAATCAATAGAAGAAATGGGTAATTTTGATTACTAACTTTAACTTCTGAGGCTCGGGTTCCAATCCCAGCTGTTTCTTTTATTTAACAGTATGCTAGCTGAAAACATGACGCCGGATTTCCACCAACCGTCTTCGGGTTTCCTTAAAAATTCTTACCCAAGCAAACTTTATACCAACCCTTAGTGGTGTGAATAATATCACATAAGGTTAACCGCCCAAAATATTTAAAGAAAACAGCGCTAGCTCTCTCCCGGAAGAACGAACTTGGAATTTGGCAAGTGAGCTATTCAGAGAGATGGCTTCCCTACTTATGAGGGACCATGGTACGAATCCTCGCAATGGTGGAAATTTTCAAGCAAAATTTCGAATTCTACTTGGGTGCTGTATAGGTATCACCTCAAGCACATATCTTGATCCATCAATTATTAAGCTGAAACAGTAGACCCCATGTCGCCCTTCATTATGAGTTTGCTAACAGGGACGCTGGCTTTTCCTCCAGCATTTTCCATTACCATATATCTATTACATTACCAACCAACCGACGTGTCTTAATCGACGTAAATATTATCATTTTCTGGTTGTCACTCCAATTAACCCACCAACATAGGAATGCAGCTTCTAAATTAAACATTGAATTTTCAAGCAAAATATATATCTGAATAGACATTAACATTAGGCCCCTTGGCGCCTATCCGTAAGAGGTTGGCCTGCATCGAATCCAGGTTTCTTTCTACGCTTCTCCCGTTTCATTCTTTCCTTACTGTGCCATCTTAACGGCATAAATACCCTTGGTCGGTGCAAATGATCTCAGCTGTCGGTTGCCTTCCCAAAATCTAAACAACCCGCACGAATCAACTTCCTCCTGGATATTTATAATCACGAGGCCTGTCCATCTTTCATTGCTTCCCCCAACCTATCCAGCAAAAATCCGTCGGGCTGCCCGCGACGGAAATAAAACCCTCCTCTCTATATATAAACCCCTCTCCATTCCTGTCTCTTTTTCCTCCACTTCTTATCGAGAGAACAATGGGCAAGCCCCACTTGCGTTTCGCTTCGGGTCCTCTCAGAATAAGGGAGGATGGAAAGATGGTTCGAGTAGCTACGATTCCCTCCGCTGCTGGGGCGAGTTGAAATATATATATATATATATATATATATATATATATATATATATATATATATATATATAAAAGAGAGGAATCTGGAATCGTGGAAGGGGAGGCGAAGGAAAAAGAGGAGTTAGCATTACAGACAGGACGACGGTGGGCACGGGGTGAGGACAAAATAATAATAAAAATAAAAAGGACATAAGAAAGAGAAGAGAGAAGGGGGGAAGATCGAGAGGAGCAGGAGGAGAGGCCGGCGATATGGAGAGAGACAGAGAGTGGGGAAGCGGAAAAAATAATACCGGAGATAATAGTGCGACGAGTAAGGAAAAAAAAGCGATGTCGTAATTGGCCGGGACAAACTCGTACAAAAGAACACGATAAAGGGCCTCTCCTCTTTCTTCATCATTTCCTTTTTCTTCCGATTTCTCGATGTCGCGCCGGGACAATGGGGAACAGGGTGTGGGAGGAGGGGGGCACGGATGACAGAGAGAGAGAGAGAGAGGGTTGTGGAGAAGAAGGGGGTTGGTTGGCGAGTCAAGGGGGTGCGCTCGGGGGGGAGGGGCAAAAACGTAAGGTGGGAAGGGTAAGGTGGAAATTTTTATTTTCCACCCTCCCATACCTCCTTCCTCGGAGGGCGGGTCGAACCTGGAGGGACGGGGAGAGGGGGGGGGTGGAAGAGAGAGGGGGTTAAATCGTGAGCAGAGGTTTCTCTTTTTTTCTTCTTCCCTTCTTCCGCTCATCTCCTCCTGTTGAAGTTGGCACGATCGGACTTCCTCGAGAAATTGAATCCAAAAAAAAAAAAAGAAAACACCGAGTCACTTGATAAATACTTGGCCTCGCCGAGATTAAAATTTTGTCGCGGATCCAAGCGGGAAGGTAGTCTAGTTATCCCAGAGGGTTGTAACGGAAGTGAAATAATTGACAAAGCAATAAATTTGCGAGATTAAAATTAATCGGATACCTGATTAAGAGATTGGTCCATTAATATGACATAACTAGCAATAGTTTTCCTAGTGGCATTAAATGCTCAATGTTTCGCACACGCACATTTCTGATAAATAATATGAGCCGTCCGCCGGTGTAGTTACTCAAGTGTGGAAGATAAGTATTCTGCCTTGGAACTTGGAAGTTCCTTTGGTCTAAAGATTAAGACCTTGATAAGGGAAAAAAATTTGACCTCTTTTTTATTGTCGAGGCGCAAACAGTGTGCAAATCACTACTTAATGATGTAAGCAACCAGACAAATAAAATACGTGTCGTTTATTAAAATAAAGAAAAAACCTTCTAACTAGATACACACTAAAACTTTATATAAAATAAGAATAAAATATAATTCCGGTATAATGAGTCCAATGTAACCGTTCAAACTGTAGTGGCGAAGGGCAACATGACTCATACAATTAGAGCAACTTAAACTGAAATCTGAAACTACTTGGATAAATTGCATTCAAGACATCTGGAAAAAAATGAGGTCTGTAAAGCTGACCACGTATATAGCTTGAGCTTCCAAATCATCTGTGTCATTCTACGCTAAGTTTGTATACGCACTATGTCAACAGTAGTTGATAAACTAGTCAAACTAGATGGTTAAATGTCGATTAATAAGTAAATGCTTAGCCCAAATAGAGCATTAAATTACATCATACCAACATATCAGTCCATTTAGATCATCGTCTTTACAAATGTTTGGATTTGCATTACTTTGTTTCCACTTCCAGTGGCCTTTCCAAGTTTAGATTCATTCAGCAATATCAGAATGATATGAAACCTTAACTCACTAATAAAAATAAAATAAATGAACGTTTCAGAAAAATAATTCCCACAGAAATGAAACAAAAATCAAAGGAATCTAAAATTATTATGGGGCAAAAAACACCAGTACACCTTCGACGGGAATCAAGACTATCGTCATCGCTGCACGTCAGGGATACTTTGCTAATCAGATCATTTTGTGATAAAGCGGTATGAATTTCAGTGCGAAAACGCCCGAGACCCTTCCTCCCTCAACCTCTCATTTC
This sequence comes from Ceriagrion tenellum, assembly GCA_963169105.1. NCBI lineage: Eukaryota > Metazoa > Arthropoda > Insecta > Odonata > Coenagrionidae > Ceriagrion > Ceriagrion tenellum. Next base: position 96,348,532 of record OY720633.1, on the reverse strand, counting down.
CTGACGTACTCCCGTGATTAAGCCCCTAAAAGCGTCGACCGGAATTCCCTCCACCCGCTAACGAAAAAATTGCACTCCCGAAACTGAAGGCGTTGTATGCAAATCGGATGGGACACGCATCCAGGGAGGGGGGAGAGTTGGAGGCGGTGTCCAAAAACCCGACTCTTCCAGTGTCACGGCGTCCTTCCCGCGATCCCCCTCTCCATTCCCTTGGCCTCCCGTCGACCGACACCCTTTCTCGTCCCTCCCGAAGCAGAATCTCTCCGGACCCAAGCCCAGTTCTCCTCTCGCATTGATGCCTGGAAATGAGGCTTTAAAGTCCCCTTAATCCTTAAAGGGGGAGACAGAGGATGATGCCTTGGACAACAACTGCGCGGGGAGGGAGAGGGAAGACGCCCCCTACGGTGATGGAGGGATGATGCCCACTGGAAAGGGGAGCTCAGTGAAAGGAAGAAAGATGGAGGAGGGGAGTGGAAGAGTGAGGTGGCTGAATATAAATATTCATTGCCGTATATCCAATATGTAATATATACAAATGGAAATGTACACTTAGCCAGATGTGAGTGCATAGCACTAAGTATATAAAAGTACATGTAAGATACACTGTACACGGTGTCTATAAGTTATCTGTACAATTCAGCTGTTATTCAAAATGCTCTCAACAAATAGCTGATCAGCTGATACATCAAAACAATGCTACATGCATCCTACCCGGATAAAAATGCAACTTGATGAACAACTTATTTCAAAGAAAATTTAAGCAACTTTATATCAAGTACAATACTGAATATGTGGGCTATTGAAAGTTTTCTTGTAATTTATGAACACTGTATATTATAAAATGTAAATAAGTATATTAAACATTAAAAAAGACAAAGTATTATGAAGAGACAATAAATCGGAGTCATTTCAACGGTCAGACAGTTTTCGTCGGTCGAAGTATATTCAAGTCCTTCAGAGGTTGAAGCGGAGAACACGAGATAAATGATGATAAGCGATAACTTGACCATTGAAAAGTCTCCATTAAACTGCGTGTGTCTCCGGTGTTGCTTCTATGTTTAAAACTCGGCATATTCGAGCGTGTTGTGCATCGATCGCCCAGATCGTTTTCCTGCAAGATTTTACGAGCATGTATTTTATACATGGAGCACCTATATATTTCTCCTAATTGTGGGGGACAGAGGGAAGGCAGAGGGATGGGTGGTACGAAGGACAAGGGATTGGGGCTGCAGATGGAGATGCGATGACTCAGGAGAAAAAAAGCGAGGATGGACTTCGGAATCGACATTTTAGATTACATTCAAAACCGCCTTGTCCTCTTCCTCCCTCTAAAAACGGAATAGCGGATTTGTGCCGAAAGTGTATGTATTTTTTTCCGGAAAAAATAGAAAAGGGGAAGATTGTTCTGCAAATATCTGGTCCGCAACCCAGGTCCTGCTCACGGATAAAATATTCTTTACTACTTGGAGGGAGGAGATCAAAAAGGCTGATTTACCAAGGAAATGGGGGGGATCAATACAGTGATTGATTACCTAAGTGCTTATCACGTCAATCAACTTCGCCGTGCCTTTCTCTTGCAGAGTCCAAATCAAAATGGGATTGTACTCACAGAGTGATTGCTCCGTCTTCATTTTACAACCTTAAGTGCCAAGAGAAGAAGCAAAAGTACATATTAATTGGGCCGAATCATTAAAAGGTTTCCACCAATCATGACATCTGTCACAGTATTACACTACACGAAAGTATTCATGCATGTACTCATCCTCACAAATTTTCCTTTCCTACTAACCTATCCCGGATCAGTATTACCGAATAGGTTGCAGGGTACATTTTGGAAACACCTGATACTCGAAACTCCTTATTTATGAAAATATCACTGTTTCTAATGTCGACAAATCTTACAAAGCTTGAGGCTGAGAACATCTACACTTTAATACTAATAAAAGTAGATGTGGATGCTTCAGCGTAATAAAAAAACAGTAATCTCTTCTGGATCGCAATAAATCAATCTATTGCATGAATTCCAAAATGATAACATTTATACGTACTGTGAGTTTAATCACTGCATTGGGTCTCAGTGGGAGGGTTTTATAAAATAGTGGAAAATAATGAATTTCCTGTTAACATTACGAAGACCAACAATCTGTTTGTCACCAAACAGTGAGAAAAACAAAGGTTCTATTCCAAAGCAAATAATTAGTTCTTAAGTAGGCGCCACAAAAGGCGAAAAAAAATCGAAGAGTCCATTACTGAGAGTTAATCTCGAGCGGGAAAATAAATGAAAATGCTAAATTCGAAAGGGATGAAAGCATCGATTTCATTAATCCATTAAATGATTAAGCCTTCTGCGGAAAAAGTAGAGGAAAAATGAAAAGAAAAAATAGATTCTCTCCAGTCCACCACACGCACCAAAAAGGAAGCGATTCGTACAACTTAGCATGATTGAAAATCGAGTTTAGTTTGCTGTTTTCTTCCTTGTTTTTTTTATTCTTCTCTTCTTCATTCCAGGAACCAATTCTTTCCTTTGACGGTGAGCGATAATTCGAAACCATTCAGTCCTCATGAAAAACACGCGGGCGGGGAGTGTCTATTTTTTATTTCCCTCCTTATTGACGGCTCTACGAAACGAACTCTTTTTTACGCTCTGCCTTGTGTCCCCACCCCGCCTCCCGCCTGCTCTTCCTCACACACATATACACACACACACAACCTCTGTCTCCTTCCAAAACCCGCTCCCCTCTTATGCGGAACGGTCCGACAGCATTAATGCGGAGCAAACAATACGTGAACATTTGGCTGGGTGGAGGAAAGGAAGAACAAAAAAATGATTGGACAAAGAAATCTCAAATAAAAAAGGAGGAAAAAGATAAGGGAAGGGAATGAGGAGGTTCGGATGGGCCTTTACCCATCCCTCCCACCGCGGCCGCCCCTTCTCATTCTCATACTCCTTATTTATCCTCCCTCTCTTTCCCTCCTCCTCTCCCACCCTCCCCATTGGCACCCCCTCCGTACACTTCTAAAATGCCACCTTCCCCCCCTTCAGCAGGCTCATCGTCCACCACCTCCCGAGGCTTATCGATACCCGACCGTTCTTCTCGCCAGCCCCATCCAAACTCTTCTGCCCCCCTCGCCATCCTTCCCCTTCCCCCCCCAACCATCCATTTCTCACCCCCCACTCCACCTTATCTACCCCCTTTTTGACTTCACCCTCCGATGCCTTATTTATAATTAACGCGTGGTGGGCAAAGTCAGACTTTTCTTTCCCCTCTCCGGCCAACTTCACTTTCCCCCCGTCATATTTTTGTCCCGACCCACCCTCCAATATCCCCTGGTCTTCATCTCTACATCTCCCTACTGTTCAGCCACGGCGTATGGCCGTGGATCTTAGGTCGCCAGTCATGGAAGGCAGTGGGAAAGCAAAAGGGAAACTGGTAGAAAGAATAGGAAAAATATACAATATTCAGTATATTAATTATTCTTTTCCTTTAGAGACATTTTTGCCATGCTTTGCCGTATTTTTGGCAGTATTTCAGTGTCATGAGCTTTGATTGAACTTTTCTAACTGCCAATCACGGTCGTGGAAGGCTGCCACTTACAGTCAGAGAGTTAAGCACCCATAATGAATACAGCGACCATCCAGCTATTTGCTCGGAGCAAATTTTGAACAAATGGAGTCATTGTAGAGGTCATAACAGATAGTATGTTTTTTATTAGTTGGTTATAAACTTTGTTTAATGACGTCTGGTTCTGCGTGTATTAGTAGGCATCGCCAATCGTTTGGTAAGACATGTACTAATGGCCAGAATAGTTGTCGGGATTGTTAGGATGAGGAACTGAAGGATTTTTTACGTAAAGAAACACAAACTGCTCTTATCATTAAGTTTTTTTTGCAGATCTAATCCAAGAAGTTTTATATACGTTTTGTCAAGCTTTGCCCTTTCTTTTGTATTACGTGTATTATTTGAGGGAAAAATAATTCATTCATGGGTTTCATAATAACATCACTATAAAATTGTCAATGTCATCTGATTGGTAATCGAAGTAGTCAATGTTACATGCAATGAATATACATATTTCCAAGAACTATGCGATAATCTTTATAACTCATATACTTAATGTAAAATGCGAAATAATTTGATAGTAATACATGATGCGTAATGTTATGTATAATGCTACGTACGATTACAAATTTAATTTCTTTGTGGTTTACGATACCAATATTATGACACCTTTGGGTATAGATAATTTGTGTCGCAATGCCATTCTGGGATTCAAGAAGCGCACACTCCAATGACTACACCCACCTCATTCCTCGTTTCCTCCCGGCTATCTCCGCCCCCGCTACCCCGGTAGAATATCCCCCTCATCCCATTGGACCTCTTTGCCTCTCCGTTCTCTCCAGCCTCCTCCCCTCCTTCTCCACTGCCTCCTCCTCCTCCTCCACGCCGGCCCTCCAATTAAAATCGCGGCTGAAATAATTGAATTACCACTCGCCGGAGCCACAAAGATGAGGAGGAAAAGGCTTAAGTGAGACGTGATTGCGACGGAGCTCGGAGCGGGTACTGAGGGGTAAGTGAGGTGAAGTGAAGGACGACGTCGGACCTCTCTGAGAGGGGAGTGCGCGAGTGGTGCCGGACATGATCGAGGGAAGGTGGCGGGAGGCGCAGCGGAGGAAGACATGCATGAATTCGCCCGAGTGTCGACACACAAAGCAAAGGGGCCAAGGAGGCGGATGGGGACAACTGTCCGACCAGGCTGTCTCGCTAGAAGGAGATGCAGCAAAGATGAAAAAAAAGATGAAGCAAAGAAATATCACATATTTCATATTTAGGAAGGAATCCATATTTAACCAAACACAATTTGCACTTTTCCACAGGATTTCTACCAGGGAAAATTTGCAGATATCCTAAATAATTTAAAATCCTCTAGAAAAGGATGAAATGTGTTTGACTTACTATTCATAGAGTCACCGAGTAAATATGTTTATGGTGACACTCATAACATGCAATCGGTTTGTAACTTGAATGTCCCCTTCAGTTTCCAATTTTCTATTGCTTTTTTGTTCGATTTTTTCTTTTTCCAGAAATTTCCTATTTGTTGAAAGTGACCATACCCTTCCAATTCTCCCCTCTAACACCGTCGATAATGTATCACAGGAAACCGATAATTTCTCAAATTTTTTTGTTATGCTTCTTTTTCATTTGAGATTATTCCGGTGTTCTTCTCTAAGAGTCAATTTCCTCCACTCAAAGGACTCGCTCTGATTTATCTTTACAATGGACATAATTTCCTAATCAATGGCCATAATTTGTTATTGTACATATGCCTCATCTATAAAAAATCTTTATCAAGGGAGATCTTGTCTATTAAGAGAGTATTACTGACAGCATTCTTGCCTATGAATGTGAGGGAAGACGGGCATAAAGTCATATGCGGTCAAGGCCATGTATGGGACACCTAAACGGGCGCTATGATGAAGGATGGAGCAGGCGTTTGAGATTCGGGAGAGAAGGATAAACGAGAAAGTCCGATGGACAAAAATAAAGACATACGAGGAGGTGCATAGTATTGAGAGGAGAGAACACTGCTGAAGAAGGATAGACAAGTGGGAGGATGCAAAGTAGGAGGTTGGAACAGCTAATGAGGGGCGAGTAAGCGCTGAAGGTCGCGATCGAATTTATTTATGATTAGATTTTGGGTAAGCGGGGAACGGGAAGGAATTTATTTAACTGTGGATTGGATAAAGATAGATAGGACCTATTCCGAGCTGAAGAATGAAATCATGAAAGAAAATCTGGACCAGCTGGTTCCCTCCTCTATTGAAATGGACCTTAGCCTTGTAGCTTTGAGAATTTGATAAGGTTCCACAAACATTCATATTTTTTCCTAGAAGGCGTGGGAGGATTTTCCAACCATATAAACCAGAGATGATAATCTAAGCAGTCATTTCCTCCTTTTCTTTCAGTTCCAACGAAATGAAGTTGACATAAGATTTAATAAATCAAACCATTTAGCTGAAATACAGATTTAAAAAACAGAGAGTAAATTTGAGTAATTAAGAGTAATAAAAGAATATTGAAGTTAAAGATATTATTTTCAAATATATGTTCGTGACTAAGACAATGGCACTACATTTCACACTGATTTTACTGAAAATAATTAGTAGATAAAGCAGTCCATAAAGGCTAAAAAGGACATTTATCATTTAATTTCTTCGGTTAGTACTCTTTACCGTCACATTATGGGGCATAGCTTCAGAGAACTTCCAAGAAAATAAAAAATATAATTCTTCCATGATGTTAGTTGAATTTAGCACCTGGACAACCTCATCGCTATGCCCACCATCATGCATTTCAACGTAAGGTATCACATTCACCATCATAGTCTGGCATAATTACGACAGAGAGCATTAGAATAATGAAAAAAAGAGAAAAGAAAAATCTTTACGTCACCCGTTTCCTCCGGTAGCCATTGAGGAACATATATTTATAGATATGTACGGATAATAAGAGTCGTGATAATTTGATTACCTGAAATCTAGGGCAGTCTAAATAACATGTAACGAACAACAAATAAAACAACAATTATAAACAAAGGCAATACTTGATCCAAAAGACAGAGACACCTTTACTTAGCGAAAAGACACACATTTGACCCGAGCGGAAAGTTCACGCGAGACACATCCGGAACGACGGGTAGTTACCTTGGCAAAAACATCTCTTTTAATCCGACAGCCATCAAACTGAATTGATTTCCATTGTGTGCTAAAAACGCTCCCTTACCCGGTGCTTAAAAGGATGGGAAGAATGTAAAATCAAGAGTTATAGGGAACGGAGGAGATGGGGAACGGGAATCGTAGAGGAGGAAGAGGAGATTCGGACAGCCCGGGTGATGAAGAGAGGGGAAGGGTTTGTGGGGAGATGGGAGTGAAAGGGAGTGAGTAAAAAATAAAGGTAACGCGAGAGCGAAGAGGGGTCTCGGAATCGAGTTGTTCCAGACCCGATAATTACGCCTCGTCAGGATTTGCTGCGATCAGGGGCGCGAAGGGGTGTGGGGGGCTGTGATAGAGAATAAGGACGGGGAGGGCGGGTGGGGTGTGCGATGGATAAATGAGGGGTATGGGGATTTTCCAAAGAAGCGGGAACACTGCCTTGGTGTTAGTTAGGTGGTGTGGGAGATCGCCAGTACAAAGAACTGTGGGGGTGGGCGAGGAGGGATGAAAATGAGGGGAGGAAGGCGCTTTGGCGCGGTGATTGAATAAAAAACTTCGTCGACGGGGAAGCCGTTTAGCTGGTCGGTTGGAACGGAATGATATTTAAGAAGACCCGGCCATAAAGCCTCGTCCTTACTCCTTCCAATCTTCTTCACATCGTTTTCTTTAAGGAGGAAGAGGCCCCTTTCAAAGCGGCGTTACGGAGAGAGAAAATAGGGAAAGGGGGAGGGTCGCCAATTTTTTTCCCGTCAATTTTTTTTGTTCACTCGTGGCAGTGGCCCTTAACCTCCCACCTTCCGTCCTTCCTCCCTGTTAAATTCTTCGCAAGTAATGTCCGCAAAATCTGACAGTCATTTCGTTCCAGTTAAAAAAATAATAATGCGTCACATAATGAGACTACCTATAAGTGATGCCGCTAACAATTATGAAAGCGTAGCTATTACATCCATGTCAAAGTCGACGCACTTATTAAACAATATACGTTTGAAAATTAAAGTAAGCAGTGATTAGTGTCACACACAGCTGAATTGCTTTTTATGACTTTAAAATTAATTTTCATAGCAATGGACAAAACCACAGTTTATCGCTAGCCTTTACATGGACACAATGGGTATAGTTCCACACTTATTCATACTTTTGGTCAGCTAAAGCAGCTAAATTTCAGGAAAGGCAAAGTTGGTGAGAGCAAATTGCACTCAAATCCACTGCGAATAACATCCATTCGTGTAGGTTATGGCTGCCTAATATTCCCTGTATTACAATGACAAAGGCTTTGATGACAATACAAGTATAAAACAGCAGATTTATTATTGTCACGAATCTCCGGAAAAATCTTTCAAATTTGGATGTTGTTTAACATGTTTCCGTAAGAAGGTAACCTTTTTTAACAAATTACAGATCAATGCGTGTAAAATTAGTAACTTAACTTGGATTTTATGAGCCCTTGCATCCCAAAATTCAAAACAATTCCATACTCCCTTGTTTTAAGACATTCATCATATTTTCACAATGGTCTTGAGGGCAGAAATACACATTATAAAGCAGTGGCAGCATCTGTTACTCTTTGATAAAATATAGTATTGATCGTAGATACATCAGTCATAAAGTATACTAAAAATATATCCATTCCTTTATAACGCATTATCAACTAACGCTTTCACACATAGCTAACCATGCGACAGAAAAACTGAAACAGTATAGTATATAAAGAATAATAAGGAGTCACCCATCCATTCCCCAAGACCTGAATATTAACACTTCTTGATCCGGTGCCTTTTAAATTTGACTAGCCCTTGGGGCCGGCCATTTTTTGCATTTTTGTTGGAAAGGTACATGTATACCATTAAATTCACACAACTCCAGAACTAATGTATATTTTTAATGAAACTTTCATTCTTTGCATATTATATAACAGACCGGACCATTACCGCTGGTGGCGGAAACACGTATTTTTACGTGAGCGGACTATAATGTGTTAAGCAACCACTAGAGAAGAGAAAAGGTAACCACCCGCCACTTTAAGGTGGTGCCACCAATAAATGACTTAAATTTCATTACATTCGCATTCCTGTGGTAAACTTGTTCTTTCTTTAGTATGAACAACAGAGTTGTACCTATTCACGCTATATTAAACTGAAATTACTTTTGTGTTCAGTGGGAAGCTGGGAGAAGCGTAGGGGGAAAATAGTATGTTTTCATGCTATATAAATGTCATTATCGCGAAAAACTGTTTATGAAAAGGAAAAGGTCCAAAAAAAGATGAATAAAAACCAAATATAGGGGCCTTAACCCTTTATATTGTAAGGAATTGGCAAATAAATGCGATATTTGAATTTAAAAAATGAGGTGATTTCATAAAGAAGGAACTGCAGTAGGTAAATGAGTTAAGTAAAAATATTTCCTTGGAAAGATCTCATATTTTACACAGTTAATTTTGGTCCTCAGCTGGTAACACGGGTCATCTCCAAAATCAGGGTTTTTAAACCAAATACACGAAATGGTGGATTTAGCATTCGTTTTGACTCATACAGTCAAGGTGGAACTTCCTTAAGGATTAATAAAATGACAAATAAAAAAGAAAAGGGCTATTAATTACCTTGGATCTGAATATTGAACATGAAAGTGAGAATATGAGCACTGAAAAACGATTTATCGAGTGAGAGGAAAAACCCCGCGAGGATGATCACGAGTCGCACGGACACATGCTGATCATGAGATAGGCTAATCAAATATCCATCTGGGCATAACATAATCACAATAGGAAAGAAAGGAATGAATAAATTCAGTCAACCAAGCCGCTAATGCCCTGTTTGCATTACTAGCTTTCTGACCAAGTCAACTCTATCCCCAGTAAATGTTCGCCGCGTAAACGCAGGTTGGCGCTAACCGTAGTTAACTTTTTAACCACGCTGGAGTTACTAGGGTTGGTGCTGGCTACCTTAATTTTTAACTTGTGTGAACGCAGGTTAGTTAAAACAGTAGTTATGTGATCCAGTCCACTTATAGCTTTTACTTGAAGCGTACAATATATTACGAGAGTTTATTTGGCCATATTCCGTATCAATACGTCAGTGCCAAAGTGCTTATTGTATTTAAATGTAAGAGTGAATGATAAACCGTATTTTAACTTTAAAATTTACCCTAAAAGTGCAAGCGAGGGCGGGTCATGGGCAGAACTTGGATGACAAATTCGTTTATTCCGCTGCATATATTGAGGCAAGGACTCTAAATGAAAGAATTTTATAAACCTTGTATATCAAGATAACATGTTGAATTTTTTTATCAATCATAAAAGAGTGCAAATGATATAACAACGTACTATTCTCAGGGTATCTTAATGGTAAAGTATAGCATAGTGACATATCGTTTTATTGAGGAAATTTACTCTCTCAAACTTCATCTTTCGATGCATAAAGTAACGTTTGGACATGAAATGATAAGTGCATAGTAAAATACTAATGAATGAGAAGACTAACCGTGCGAGAAATGTGCATATCCAATCATTTATCTCGTCCATACAAGTTCCGTGAATATAGCCCTCAGCCCAGAAAACAAATCAAAAGCGACTTGTGATGTTTGTTGGGCTATGGGCTACATCACCTTCTGACTCTCCACCAGAGGCCACCAGCATGTTACCAAGAGTTAAAGAACGCCGTGTACTTGTAAGTTAGTTATGCCGCCATATAAACTACCATTCTAACCCTAGTAATGTAATCGGGGCATAATAGAGATATCGATGCCCACATACTATTAAAATTACCTTTCGCTTCTATCTCTGGACTCAAACAGTCTGGTAGCACAAATATAAGTCAAATTATATGCAAAGAGTTAAATTATGAGCACACCAATTAAAAAAGTTTAACCACAATATTCATAGAGTATTGTATTTAAAAACAATTTCTAGCAGAAAAACGAAATACAAATTAATATTAAAATCACTACAGCCAATGGAAGAGGTTCTTGTAGTTAAGAAAATTGTACATAATAAATAATAGAATCTTTAAAATAATAACTATTATCTGAGAAAACTATTAACGTATAAAATGACTTAATTCCGCATGCAATGTAAAATATGAGAAATATGGCTTAGTCAACCAGTAGGTTATAGCATCAGACATCGTTACATCGCTTTTAAATGAACAGAAATATGCAGAGAGATAAGAAATACTCTTGAGCAAAAGAAATCTAACTCCTCAAAGTTTATTTTTAAGAAAAAATGGAACCGTACCAGGAAGCTCTTAGCTTCAGCTTTGAAACACACACGTCTGCAATAAGAACAAATTCCTCAGGGGAAGGATGTGATGAAAAACTGGTGAGCCGAATTTTTTCCCTCCTGAAAACTAATAATATATAGGTAGGAGCTTGCCTATCATACGCGTCACTCGTGCCACTTTTTTTATAAATTCCACTCCAGTCAGTCCCTTGCACTCCTCGGAACCCTCTGTCCCTCCTCCCACTCCGCTCACCCGCCCCACGCCACACCCATACCACCTTCCTCCTTCGGCACGAAGGAATAGGGATATAACAAGTTCCACAGCCGCCCACCCAACCCTCCCCCCACCCGCTCGCCCGCTGGGAGATACACCGTTCGAAATTGAAACTGCGTGAATTCCTTCTTTCCCTAAAGAAATGCAACATGTGGGGAAGGGTGATGGCTTGGAGGGGGGTGACGGAGGTCGGGGAAGGGAGAGAGGGATGGAAGGGAGGTTTTGAAGGTTTCTTGGGGAGGCAGTGGTGGTGGTGGCAAAATGTGGAGTTGAAAGAAGAAGACTTCTCCGAGAATTTTGAGGGTGGAGAGGGAGATAAAGGAGGAAGAACAAAGGGAAGGAATGGAGAGCATCGAAGGGGAAGTGAGGGAGGAGGGCAGGAAGACATAGGACACGGTCGCGAAGTGGTTTGAAGGAATCAATCAAAAAGTAAGAAGGCTAAGTCGGAGGGAAAGGAAAAGTCGCCGAAGGAGGATCAGTTTAAGACGCTTCATACCGAGCACAAAAATTCTAAAGAGTATAATGTAACTATCCTGCTTTGTGTTATTATCTGGTTCCAATGCATTTGGCTGCTTCATATGCATCGTTCCACCTTTCATCCAGGCGGCGTCTTCGGTTGGAAATATTCTTGTAGAAAATCGGTATTGACATTTTGGTCACTATGTATTCGAAGGTTTTGAAGTAATAAGTTACTTGAAGTAATAATAAATTTAAGGTAATGAAAATTAATAGATTACATGGAAACCTGAAGTAATAAGTAGCGCTGTTGTCGGTGACGTAATTACCCTAAGTAATTACCCATACCAGAAGTATTCTTATAGCAATTCGGCATCGGCATTTTGGTAGCTATGTATTCGAAGGTTTTGAAGCAATAAGTTGCGATGCTGTCGGTGGTATATTTTCTCACCTAGGCCACTAGACAGATGTCAACATCAGCCAGCATATTGCCTACGTTAACGTGATGAGGTCCAGCAACGAAGACCACTGATATAGATTCGCGCTAGTATTCATTGCATTTTACATATTTTACATATGCATGCAATACATGCATGCATATACATGCAATTTACATATGCCAAGAAAACATGCGGAGATTTACACCATAGATATTATACTGACCGACCTCAAGTTCAGTGGAGAATTACACCCAGTTCATGTTTGCTAAGGGGCATATTCATTTGCAGCTGTATTTGGAATTTGAATATGAGTGCCCTGATGGTCCGTTCGGTGATGTTGAGTGATGGTCTCCCGGGTTGAAGTTTCTCCCGGGCTCTTCATTATACTCACAGCTTCACGGTTTTTCGTTGCATGTATGCACATGAAGCAACCAAACGTAAAGGAACCCGATTTTAAGGTAATGAAAATTAATAGATTACATGGAAACCTGAATAATGACGAAACCAAGCTCAATCTGAAATCAGCAGGGCAACCGACGAGCATGATTTCCTATCTTCTAGGTTGAACGATGGAATTTTTTGTATTAAATGCCCAACACCCATATACAGCCCATATTTTCAAATAGCAATCCATTAAGAGGCATTTAAAAATGCAGTCGCTCACCAACTGCCTAACCTAATGAGAAGCGTCTCCACCGTAAATAACTAGAGTTAATTCTACATTTCACTTAATAAGTGCGAGATGTCAGATCAAAAAAGATCGATACATAAGCTTAGCTAACTAAAGCCGATACATAGGGAGAAACAAGATCACATTGTAAATCCTCACAGATATAATATAATTACAGAATACCAATACCGAGGAGGCTGAAAATTTTCATCTTTGGCTCCTAAATATCAATCTACTTTGTTTTTATAGCCTAAAAAGTAATTTATGAGACAGTGATACTAGCATGAATATTGATAAATCAAACGACTTAGGCGTAATTTTTCACATTTTTTTCCAAAAAGATATACCTTTAGGGCTGGTAGGAAGCCGTTATCGTTGTAACGATTAGCATTCGTATTAAAAGAGTACCTCTTAAATAAAATTAAAGCAGCCCTTGGATTGGTTGCCAAATTGTCAATAGCCAAAAGGAATTAAATCAAAAAGTGATTGATATCGAGTATTTGGCGATCAATCAAAATAGTTTTTGAAGCATTCTATTTCCTTTTGCTGCCAACGATTCAATGAACGCTCCCAAACAACAAACATCATCAAGGAGAAATTTCAGTGCCACAAGACAAAGACAGTATCGTCCAACGTGTTACTTGAAACTTTAACATATGTACTTACTTCATACCGCAAAGAGGAACATTTTCAATGGTAAAGAGGTTCATTGAGAACAACGACGTTTGATGGAGGCCTGTAATAAAGTACATTATAAGAATTAGTCTAACTGTAAAAGACATCTTAATATCAGTTGCACAGCACTAAATATTTACTTATAAAGTGAATTTTGGTGCATCCACAAAATATATATTCTAGATAAAGTACAAGCTACAATGAGATCAAACAGGGATGACTAAAACATTATAATTTTGAATCAGTAATATAATCAAGGCTGTAAATCGAAAGTCTGCGTTTAAGTATTGCATTAAGCGTAATTGAAAATGCCAGACTTATTCCATACGCTATAAAATAATTAGCACTTTCTGCATTAGCAATTATTAGCAATTATCAATAATTAGCAATTACAACTTTCTGGAAATATCACGCTCAAAAAACGGGTTAACACGTTTAATGAAGTAACCATGACGTACCACATCTATATGTATGTATACCATCATTAACTCTGCAGCTTAAGAGACATGCCACATGCCCTAAGAGGCTAATAATTTCGCAAGACTATAAAGTAACGGCCGCAAGAAATGTGAGCTTGGGTTGGGATAAGCTCCTTATTATGGCCCATTGTTTGATACAAGGCAAAGGAGGTCGGTAAAAGATTGATCGAAGTGGAGATAATTGGAGAGAAAATAAACTCGTGAGTTTTAAACAGTTTACGTACTCATTTTGTGTGTACATATTTACATGCCCTATATAGTGAACATTAATATGTCCTTAAACGACACTTGCACGGAGCTTTCTGCCTAGTGACGTTGAAATTTAAGCAAACATGGCCCCGAGCCTTTTTCAGGGAACGTCAAAATGTGCCCTTATTAAGTGTTTTAGAGCTAACTCTACTTATTAAATATAATAGTTGACTACACAAAGTATTTCTTTTTTGGCATAAGCTTTCGTTACCATAATAAAAAATAAATGGTACAACATCCAATGAGCACCTTCGAGGATTCGAAATTCACATTAGAAAAATTGTTTTTTGCAATTATGAACTGATCATGTTGAATCACAATACATTGGAGAATAGGGTGGGTGGAAGGTTGGATGGGGTAAACTCGAAGCGATTCTGAAAGGCAGACGCCCATTTCGCACCACGTTCAAGGTACGCTGTGCGAAACCAATATCGGAAGAAGGAACAACGGAAAATAATGAAAATGGCCGAAAGGAGAGTGAGATGAAAGGTTGGAAAAATAAAGACGTTGAAGCTATGGACATAAAAATGCAAGATCAAAAGCCGAGCACATGATTCGATGCGGGTGGGATCTTAGGCACGGGAGAAGGCAGGGGATGTAGTTGTAGAAAAGGAATCCGGATCGCGGAAGAGATGCCGCTTTGGAGATGAAGCATTCCACAAAGGTTTTACGATGGAAATTGAGGTATTTGGTGGTAATATTACGCTATTCCCTCGCCAGCTCTACCTCCACAACACGCAATTCCGCGAATATTATATGATTTATTTTCCTTTAAGCTTATCGGATAAACAAAAATATTACTTTGCCCTTGCGAGCGGACAATCCACACGTGGGATCTTATATAAGGATATAAGGATGACTAGCACAAGCAAGTAGGTACATGGAGTTTACTCAATGTATTCACGTTTCAAGGTAAAAAGAAGGGAGGATCGAAAATGCCTCTGAGTCAAAGGTCATGCCTCGATGGGTTATCTTCGACGGCGAGTTTTTCTAGATTCGTAAGAAAAAATGCAAGCATGAGCTAATGTTTATTTGCTATCCTTAACAAAGTCATCTGCCTTGGAACCAAACCGAAAAGTACTTTTGGAAAAAATATTCGTGTATATTCCTCAAATAAATTCAAAGCCTAATTCGGCTCACTTCATCGTGAAGTGTGTTTTATAAATTTAAAAAAATTGCGATATCTATGTGATTATTTGTTGCATTGATTTGCTGAGATTAAGTATTGCATTTTTTATTAGCTAAGAGGGATAAAAACTCACTCTGTACGGTTTTTGAGCAGATTTTAATACGTTCTTTTATTTTTTAAGGGAGTAGTCTTAAAGACGAGATGGCATGAGAAATTTAGTACTTTCTTTATCTGCTCTTTGGTTAGATTTGCATTTTTCTTAGTATAAATATGCATACTCCCAGTGGCAAAATTTAAGTCATCAGTGTTGAAAATGTTGAACAAACTAACACCACAAGCTATTACGATCAAACGATCTTTCAAACTTCTTTACAGCTTCCTTCCCTCCGGCGTCAAGATAATAAACTAGATAATTAATTAAAGAACCAATTCTGTAATGTATATGTAATAAATTTCTGTACCATTTGCAAAATTTTAGTATAACCTGGCTTTGAGTACGTCAAAGTCATCTGCAGATGATACCTGCTGCTTTCAGTAGACAAATATATATATACTTAACATTGGTGTATACTTTTACCTTTCAATACTTTCAATTTATCTAGCTTCACTATTAAGTCATTGGCAGTCCAGTGCAATTTACTATGTATTGAAAGTAGAGAATATTCAAATGGCTATATAGTTATAAAAATGAGTAGCTGTTGTTTTGCTAAAAGTTGTGATAAATCAAATAAAACTCGGTTCAACTTAGTTGAGTTCCATGTTAATTTGTATAAATAACATTCACACTCCACTGGTCAGTTTACAAATCAGTTCATTGCACAATCCGGATTTAGATAACTAGCATCATCAAGCCCATCCCTATTCACCTTTCTTTACGATATAAGTATTCGCAATACCTTCTTTCCTTGTCAATGAGCACCTGATAATAATGCCAAGCATCCAAATTCCGGATTATGCAATAAATTCATTTGTAAAATGACCAGTGGAGTGAGGCTATTTTTACTAATTAAAAGTTGTGATTTTTAAGATCTCATCTCATGTAATATTTGAGTCTTTAATTTGGTCTCTACGAGCAAATCACAGTGTTGTCACCAATGCGCACAGCCTCGCAGTGACCATGGTGGCGACACCACAACCCGGAAGTGACCAGTCCTTTGAAATCCAAGTCCATGATCACAAACACATTTTAAATCAATATATAGTATAAACTGCTCATGTATAAAAAATTGATGGATTCACCATTGAAAAATATCATCTCTAATAGCATTAGAAATAGGTTTCCCCGCGCCGAAGTCAACCAAGTCAGATGCCTCGACACCCGCTCTCACTGCGAGGATCGTAGAAACCTTGTGTGAATAATAGCGGTATCTGCGTTTGAATCGCCGTCTCGGTGGATGACTATTTCACCATAAGCCTCTCACGTTCGTGCATATGAATGCTTTACACACTGTCATCAAACTTTTAAGTTCTGTCACCAACGCGCAATATTACAGCCAGTGGTAAGATTTGGCGCTCTTAATTATTTCTCATTTGTGGCTTGTGAAAATAAGACAGCATTGACACCGATTATTTCATTCACGCTGTACTCAGCGGAAGACTCCGCAAATGTTGGCAAGTCCCGCAGTAGTGAGAGGTTCATTAGGCGTATATATAGTCTCGCAAAAATTCCAGGCGTTGTAGAGTGGAAGCTTTTGGACATGGGCGACGGAAATTTAAAAAAGCAAGGCGAACGGAGGGTCATTAGAAATCCCAATTGTGGCCTAAGTGAATCGAGAATTAGAATGACTCTCCTCCACCATCCGTCCCGTTTCGACTCGTCTCACAATGGGACCTCATGGTAGTGTCCCTCGCATAACCATAGTGCGGGCTGATTTCAGCAACTTGCCGATTAGTCTTGCATGGTCATGCCTTACGCCTTATACGCTAAGTAGCTTGGTTCCCCTGCCACTCTCTCTCTCTCTCTCGTTACCTCCCACTCATTGGCTTGGTCCTCTCCCTTCACCCTCTCCAATTCCACCTACCCCTTTGCCGCCCAGCTCTGAGCCAGGAACGTTAGCGAGAGCTATACACATTTTGACAGAAAAATAACAGATTGGAGGATGGAAAACAACGAGAGGCAGGTGACGAAATGGAAGGAATGGACGAAAGGGAGAACGCGATAGGCCATGAGTGGTAATCGGCGGATGAGGACTACAGAGAGTAGGATGGGAGGGCTGAAGGGAGGGTGGGTTGGGGGGAAGGAGGTAGGTAGGGGAGGGCGAGAGAGAGAGAGAGGTGAGATGGGCAAAGAGGGATTTTTGGTCAGGTTAATGCGATGAGGGCGCGCGAGGGAGATGGATGAGAGGTCCGTGGGAAGAAAAGGGAGTTAGGCCGAAGGGGCGGAAGGGTGTGTGTGGGGCGAGGGAGGAGAAGAAGGGGTTGGTTTGAGCGGTCTGAGGGTGAAGGGGATGAGGCGAAGGAGGGATTAGAGAACGGGGTGAGAG
The DNA here is from genome assembly GCA_963169105.1 of Ceriagrion tenellum. NCBI lineage: Eukaryota > Metazoa > Arthropoda > Insecta > Odonata > Coenagrionidae > Ceriagrion > Ceriagrion tenellum. The sequence goes on along the minus strand of OY720633.1, from coordinate 96,330,752 downwards.
GGAGTAGAGGAAGGGGGAGGAGAGAACGTGGGGCTGGGGTTTAAGATAGGTGGAGAGGGTTGGAGAAGGGAGGTAGAAGGGCTAGAACTGGACTCTCGTTGGCATCGATCACGGCACTAATGAGGAAATTCACTCCGGCAAAAATGTTTGCTCACTAGTCCGGGGGAACCCCTCAAGAGGCAACGAGCGACTATAGTACACTAAGGAGGCGGAGGAAGCTGAAGTGAGTTAAGGGCGGAGGGAAAAGATCGCCCGCCGAAGGGGAGGAGGGTTGAAGGAGCAGCGGGAGGAGAAGGGGGGTTTCTTTCCTGAGAGGGTGGCAACAGGGGGAAAATAAATGGAGGGAGAGGAGAGGGGGGCCGGTATGATTCAGGCACATAACTGGATGGGCCGGACGGGAAAGTATATGAGAGGCGTTCCGCCAAGGTTGTGGGTGGATGGCGGCGAGAAGCTTCTTAAGAAAATAGCCGAGGGACGAACCGAACGCCATTCTCTTGAAGACGGCGACGTCTGATTGGAAATGAAAAAAAGGCTTAAATATTTTCCACCATAGGCGGTCCGCAGGAATGATCACCATCCTTGTCTGTTCTGCTCATAATTTGGCTAGATAGATGAAGATAACGGAGTTGGACGTATTTTTCCAAATAATATATTTGAGTCTAGGTACGGGCTCTATGTATCAGGATATTTCGGGAGTTTCAATTAAAGAGCATGTATGACACGCAGACTATGCTAAAATCCAATAAAAGTTATTTAAAGGATCATTTCGATAATAATTAAGTTCAACAACAGGTATACATCATATATAATATCTAAAGCCCCTGAGTAATAAATCAAAACACAGAGCGCAACTTATAAACCAATCTAATTGACTTTTATATAGCGGTAAAATGATGTGGACCCATTAAAAAGAGAAAATTGGTTAAGTGAACTGAGGTTGAAATTATCATCGTTATTTCTTCATTTGAAAAAATCAAGTAAATCATAATTCGCTTTGCATTAGCCACCGTTAAACCAAGTGTCAAAATTCTGTCCATAGTGAGTAGTCAAATGAAACATGCCCACAGATAACAGGAAATTACAATGTATCCAAATTTTCATGAGGGCTGTGCGCGATTCTTTCCAAACGTCTCGCTGAAAAAATAGTACTCCTACTTTTTCCTCAGGCATAATATTTTTCCCATTAATTAAAGTAAGTGATCAAGTTAAATGCAAATGGGGAGCTAATTATGTCACCTACAACACCTTTTGATTCAAGGTATTCAAATTAAGTACAAGGACGTGAATATACAAATTAGCCATGAAAAGCCCAAGACATAAGTTACGCTGCTTCCCATTCATTTTTTCACTGACTAGTAATGGAGCATGAACGATCACCCATCCGCTTCTACGGTATAATTGGTACCGACTCCCGTTCAGAGATGCCCATGTATATATTTCTCCAGAAAATAATCTAACCTGCAAGAGGAGAACCGCCCCCAAAGTCTCCGGCGTCTCGTGGCATTGAATTGGATTCCGATAACTCTTAACTTCATTTTTCTCCTTCGACTAAATAGCACGAAATATTCTCACAAACCACCTCTGGCTAATGTAAGTTAAAATTCCTGTAAAACTAATTCGATAAACAAATTCCATCACAATCTGTACAAACCGTTAGGGAGAGATTAAACTGTTGTCTAAACGGCCTCCTCGAGATTCCTGTTTACTCAGGACGGGAAGCGTAAATGATGACTGGTCGAGAAGGCGTCGTCTTCTGTTCGATTCAACGAGCACTGCCTGGCTACCGACTGCGCATGACCAGAAGCCAGACCCTCCCCTCCCTAAGAGCATGTGATTCCCATACGGCCGCAGCGTGGCAGCAGTAAACAGCAAGTCCCAGAGCTGGGAGGTCCTAAGTTTGAGCGGGCATGTTAATGAAAAGCATTAGCGCAGTCAAACTTCAAAACTAAACCTGAACTCTATTTCAGCGCATTCTCATCAGGTGGAATTGAATAAAGTGATGGTGCAATAAATAGAAGCAAATCATATCAAAAAAATTTCAAAGACAAGACTTGTAGTGTAGGAAAGCTTTCGAATCCACAAATGTTTATAAATATGACTATATATCGCACATTATTCTCACTAACAATTTGGTCCAGCTTGGAGGTTATGAAGCACCTACTAAGGAAGGAAAGTAAATTGGTTGAGCGGTAGATGAAAATTATACTCCTCTACACTTCTGAGTCAACATTCGACCGGCTCTTTTAAATTTTCATTCAAGTGTCATACTGATTGTAATTGAAAACGATGTTATCTAAAACTTGGCCACAGAAAATTCAGGTATAAGAGAGTTTCAGGCCTCCCAGATAGGAAACCATTGGGCGGTTTTTTTCTCTCATTAACTAGTCCACACGTTTAAATTTGAAATTAGCTCTATTTCCTTTTTCATTTCCTCTTTGTTGCTTGATGAGCCAAAAAGTAATAACTACTGTTTTATTCGCTTATTATGCTTGAGAACGGATGAAAGAAAAAGTTACGACATGAACAAAACGTTGGGCCTCGTACAGCGAACCTAAAGGCAAGAACTTAGGTCAAATAAGGGAATCTAAAGAGAAAGAATACTATACCTCGGGGGTTGAAAGAGTTTTTATGGCAGCATTACTCAAAAATCAGGGTTGACAAAATCACATCGATGACATCAGTTACTAATAAAGTGAGAGCAAGAAAAGAGAATATGTATGCATTTCCATCTCCACGATAATCAGCAACTTAATTGCCTTTTTGATAGATAAGTGGCTTCATTGATGTGATAATCAGCCTGAACAGGTGCTATACTATAATCTATAGGAGTTAACTACAGAACATAATTCAATGCTACACATCTTACCAACAATATATATACATAAAATCAATCGTTCATTCACTCAGACCGCACAGCGGCAAATACATACAATTTTTATGTATTTGCCGCTGTTTGTATGTATATATATACATATATATATATTAGTATAGCCAACAAATTCATAAATATATTTTGTGGAGAATGTCTCCTGAAGTATTGAACGCATAGCTACTGGTGAACTATCATTTACATCAATCAGAGATTCTTCTCAGTTCACCAAACTTTTAGCAGCGTCCTTTCCTCTCCTTCCAGGCTAACACATAAGTTTAATGTCCGAGTTGACAGGCTCCGCATCTCGAGGGAGCCACCAATCACGATGCACCTTGGGACACAGCGGCGCTATCCCCTACGACCTCAAAATCATTGGTCATCGTTAGCTAGTTTGCCGCAAGAATATGCCCTTTACCTCTATTAAAGGCCAGGCGTATGCTCTTCAGCCTCATTTACGCCTAATGCTCGGAGTTGCTATACCCAGATTAACATTACATAATCTACGTGAGTGCAACGATATATCATGAACAGGGTAAGATTTCGCATTTTGTTCATTTGTCCAATACATCAGTTATAAAGAGCATAAAATATGACTGTGATGCACTCAATTGAAGTGAACAATTTCTCAAAAAAAGTGACTATACAATTTTTAAAAAAATATAAATTGATCAACATACAAATGAGTGACCTCTGGTATATTCACAATTAAGAAGTAATGAAGACTTACGCCTTTAATGAGTCGGTTATGACATGAATGGTGATCTCTTTTCAAAGCATGTACTTATGACTAAAGCAATAAAAATAAAGGCAGCAACGTAATTTAAAACTTAAATAAATCGTCGAAGTGATTAACGAAAGAAAACACTTAGTATTAAGACAATGAAGCAAGTGAAATGGATGCTAATGCGGTGCGGATGCATCTCCACTTATGCGGTTTATTTTCTAAGCACATTTCGACATTAATAATGAGTATTATTTCATTTGTCATAAATCATGGCAAATATTACTGATAAATTTCGAAATACTCGCATACTTGGAATTTGTTTGTATAATCTAAATCACCCTTATCAAACTCCTAGGACTTCTAGTTGGCCTTGGAAAATGAAAACATGTAGCCACTGGAAATGCGGCAGAAATGCATAATTTATTTCTCACTCACGGATATATTTCAGTGTAAATAACAAGTTGTTTCATCGACAGCTACCATGAATCTTATATATGAAACCCGTGAGCGATCCATCAATTCCAAAGTTTATGTTGAGATGGATTTTAGGCAATAGTTTTGCAGGCAAATGAACATAAAAACCACACATTAATCAGTTTTTATGAATGTAATCAGCCATCACTCCATTGCTAGTTTTTCACCAGTGCACGTTATTCTCCCAACATACGCGTCTACTAATTTGACCACCGCAAAGGCAAAAAATATTGGGAGTTAATCATAAGTTATTTTAGATAGAGAGGCTCACAGTTCATCAGCTCGGCCTCATTTCACACACGCCCCTTGCCGAACTCACCTACGATCGGGACAAAAAATCGAGAGGGGAGATAAAATAACGTCCCAACGATTCCATTATCCAGGAATTATCACGGGTGTCTCTCTCAATTCGCCCTCCTCGCCCTTAGGTCAGGCAGACACACCGGCCAACAATGCGGATCCCAACTTCCAACGTAAGCCATAGAACGCGTGTAATTCTCGCCGATCATCCAGATCCCGTAAGGATTTTGGATTGGATATTTTTTTCGCTCTATCAGGAATTACATGAAAAAACTCGATCTTTCAACGGAAGAGGAAAAAAGTTAAAGGGGAGGTGGTTATTTTGCGCCTTAATCCGTGTCGGCGTCCTCATTGTACAAGACCGGGAGGGGTGGGTCCAGGGAGAATGGCAGCGGTTTCGACCCTCATGGGAAAAAAAAAGTTCTCCACCGTCCAACAAGGAGGGAAAACGTTTTTTACGTCTTTTTTTCTGATGGAAGTGCCAGGACTGTTGAGTGCCAGCGTTTGCACCCTTACCGGGCATATCCCCCTACCGTGTTCTCATTCCGTTCATTAATCTTTGAGTGAACCCTCTGGGACGCAAACACGCAGTGGGCGGATGGCCGATCCGGGAGATTCCGCGGGTCTTCAGGGACACTACACGCTGAGGTAGACGATCGACGTAAGATCGACGACAAAGAGAGAAAAAATATATCCAGAACTGGAGAGGGAAAATAAGTGTTACGCAAAGTAACGAGAAACCCAACGTTTAAAGCACCGATTTGCGATTTCAAAGCCATTCAAGACACGCATGCGATCCAGAGACGAACTGCAACTGTTCTACCTACGACACCAATGGCATGCATCCGAATATGCAGCAATTTTTAGTTGTAGTGCAACAGCGATAGAATGAAGCGCTGGTAGGACTTCAAATTCTGTACTTTCACGAGACAGAATGCGTTAACAAATTGATCAGGGCGATGCCGTTTTCCTCTAATTTACATCAGCTTCGATCAAGGTCTAGGGTGTGTAAGTTGACGGACATCTTACTCTACTTCAAAAACAAGCATTTAACAGCAGTATTAACTATCGATGGATTATATTGCTCCTCATAAATTTACTTTTTTCAAAGATATATCGCTAAACAGTTCAGGGTGGCTTAATATCTACTTCTTTCTTATATTACATGCGATTTATGTCGAGAATTAACGAAGAAAATTGACTTGAAAATTTACTGAAAGATATTTAATAAGTTCTAACGTAGAAAAGTACAAGGATAGTGCATCGTTAGTGTCCATTATTTTTTATTATGTGGCCCAATTAAAGGGTCATCAATGCCTCCAACATTCAATCTCGCATTTCAACGTTCACAAAGCCTTCTGAAAAAAATATTGCAAAAACGTTTTTTAATGCCTGATGCTGCCAAGTAGTCATAATTTCTTTACAGTACAATATCTTTCACAGAAATCATCCATATATCCATCACGCTCCAATCAGAAAAGCATTTACAGGCCATTCACCATGCGCATGGATACAAATTCCACTCCAAACCCAAGACAGTGTAAATAAATTATAAAGAATCGAGAGTGATTCATTTATCTTCATTTTTCAAGCAAACTGATAAAAATTAATCATAGAAATAACAGACGCCAAAAATATATTATCTCCGTAGAAGCATTCCCAAAAGGTTTGTGTATACGGTTTCACAATTAGTGAAGGGAAAATTATATTGCGCCAATGAAGCCCTCCATTTTTCAAGACTATAACATGAGGAAACTACTGCAAGGGAAATATTCTCGGGTTTTCACTAGCCGCAGGTATATCAAGCTTGCCACGATAGTTGCTGGAGAGAAGACAGAACATCGCAATTTTGTAGAACGAGGAAGAAAGAGAGAAGGACGTATTTACTTTGAAAAGAGCGGTTTTACAGCCACGAGAAAGAGAAGACGGAAAAAAGAACAAAACGAGGGAAACGAGGGGGAAACGCGAACTTCAAACGCGTGAGGCAGAGAGGATGAAGTGGGGATAGGATGATGGGAGGTGGGAAGCTGCATGGGAAGAGAGAAGAACGCGAGTCACGACGAATGAAAAAAGAGATACGCATAGACGCCCAGAAAACCCCTTGGCCAGAACAATTTCAAAGTCTTGCAATGCAGCCCAAACCCTCATTTCGAAGATTCTATCCAGTCATTAAATAATTATTCTATTCTAAGGACTCTCAAGTTTTATTACTTTAACTCGGGTTAGCATTTTGACCGTGAGGAATGAAAAAGTTCGAAAATCAGAAAATTCCTTTTTGTTTAAATTCTTGCTTTGAGTTCATCTCCCAGAGGTAGTGATTGTTTTTTATCATGAATTTATCTAACAAAATGTTTTTTTCATTTTGAGTTGCTTTTATAACCTGTCACAATCACTGGCAATGACCTGGCATTAGGTTTTCAGAGGCAACGATATTAGTGGAAATTGTAAACTGCAGCTTAAGTATACTCTTAAAGGGGTACAGAATACAATTTCCAGGGAAAGTTAGATAAGGGCGAAACGATTAAAAGAAGTATTGGATCATAGTTAAATAATTAGTACCTCAAGAGGACCAAAAAATTCCAATCATATGACACAGCATCATGAGAACAAAATAATGAGTGTAATTAGAGCGTGAATGTCACTATTTATGTGTCGTCACACAGACTGGAATCAATCGATGACACTATTACAGCAACCTTGGCATCCCTAGGCTTATTCCACCACTTGCCAAGAGCTTCATAACTGCGCTTGATAGCTTACGTTTCCCTAAAAAGAAGGAAGATCAGTAAAACAACAGCAGAACCCTCAATATGCCTTTATACATGAGGTATCAAGTTGACTCCGCACGTGCACCTTTCCCCACAAAAGCTGGTTGGGGCAAAGAGAAGCAGTACCTAATCTTCAGAGATGGGTTTGCATGGTCACGTGCCGCCGGCCGGCCACGGTCCGGCACCGCGCAAGAAGGAGAGGTTTGGTCGGGTAGAATGACGTGAGGAGCAAACGACCCCTTCATGCAAGAGCCCGAGCGACAATGAAGGCGACAAAATCACTCTGTTGTGCTCCCATTGAGCGTAATGTCGGATTCCTCCGCTCCCTTTTTCTGTGCTCCTTTTGAGAATAGGACGAGCCCACACGGGAGAGGGGTGAAAGGAAAAGCGTGAAAGGGTGAAAAAGACCCGAAGACGCAAAAGGAAGGAAGGATAGGGGAGATTGAAGTCTGAGAGAACTGCACAAAAGATTGGGACGTAAAAAAGAGGACGAAATGGGTTAAGGAGGTGATATAGTTGTGCGAGATGGAAAAGGTACGAAAGGCAAAGAAAGGATCTTTGGACGAAAAAGGATGAATGACAGAGGGAGAGAGGAATAATGCGGAAACGGGAGGAAGGAGAAAGCAGAAAGGAAGAAAGGGTTTCCTATCACGAGGGAGAAAGAGGACAAGCGTGCATGATGAGGAGGAGGGGTACTTGAGGGGAGAAAGAGACGGAGTGGTGTGGGGAACGGCTGAGGTCGTAAAGAGAGGTCACTCCGGTGCTAGCTCCGGGAAACGGTCAGGAGGTCGGGATGATGGGATCTTTTGAATGGTCACCGCAAAAGGAGGAGGGCGGCGGTGATGAAGTCGTAAAAAAAAACACACACACACACACGGAAGGCTCGGTCGGGTTCCTGAAGGAGACGTGAGCTGCGGCCGGGGACGCCGGGAGGTGTGATGCGTTACGGAATTGAGGGCAAGGAGGGGAGGGGGAAGGGTCGGTAGAGGGGGAAAAAAGGACCTCTCCGCGTGAGGACGGGGGTGAAGGGAAGAAGGGGAAACCCAGCACTCTCCTCCTCTTTCCCAGAAGAAAAGGACGCATAAATATATGCACGCTAAGGGTTTAGGTGGGGTTGAAATAGGGACTTCACGAGCGTGGCGGGCGACTGAATAATGCAGGACAAGCGGCGCGTGTTCGCCTGGACACTTCTTTAGGGGTTTTGCACTCTTTTGAACCGCATTCCCCAACGTAGGTACCTGTTAACGTATACCGTGCCATGATGTGCATTTCCAAGGCGGTCGACGGATAAAATGAACAAAACCTCCACGTCATTAATATTTTCGAGCACCTTCACTGATGAACAAATGCTAATTACCCACACTGCTAATCATTTTTCCAGTGTTCTCTCGGGCATTTCGCACACTCGTCCAAATACTCCACTCGTGGAATATAGTAGACGCAAAATGCGTTCCGAAGGATGCATCAACGCGACCGAATAAATTTGTCTTATTAACTTCGCATGCGTATTCCAAACTTTTACAACTCTTTCCTTTGAAGAAGCATTAAGTCTGCAATTGCCCGGTCGGCTACGTATGGCAACGAAATGGCCGCGGAATTCGGATACTGCTTCCGTCACAAATATTGTATTCGTTTATAAATGCAACATTTTTTGCATATGTGATGTATGTAAGATAGGATTTGAATTTTTTACTTTGTGTAAAATCAAAAAAAAACAGACGACTCAAGTCTACAATCACTGCCACTTATGAAGGAGATTTTATATTTCTACAGATATATCTGTAGAAAGATTTCCGAGAAGCCTTTCTACAGATTTAATATTGTTCACCGCTCTCTACTCTGAAGAGCACTTGTATATTCTGCAGTTGATCATTGCGATTTCTTGTCAATTTAGTTTGTTTAATCCAAGTCTTAGATTAGGGTGAAATGTGTTACGGTAAAGCTCCAGCACTTAAATGCCTTATTTCGGTAACACAAAACATTAAGGTGCCCATATTGTCGTTTCAAGTAAACCTCATTCCCTAGGGAAATGTTGGAATCACAGGTGCACGCAACAGACGGATTATTTCCAGCATCAAAACTATAACACAAATCTCACGCCAGAAAAGGGACGAGAATGATGTCGTCAAAGGACAGGACATGAATGCTGCCCAACCACAATCCGACCCCCCTCCTCCCCCACGCCCCCTTGGGCCATGCAGGTGGAATGAGGGAGGGAGAGACGCATACACACAGCCGTAGAACAGCAGCACCCTATGGAAGGAGTATTTAATGGCCTTCGTCACGGAAAGGCAGTAAAATTTTCTCTGAGCCCATTCCGAAAATGCTGGCGAAGGAAGAAAAGCATTCACGCCGGAACCATAAAGCCACGAGCGGGAAACTACCTGTAACACTCTGACTCCTAACACTCTCCTTCTACTCCTCCCCAAAATGCTTCGTCTCCAACTCCCCCGCTTTCCTTACAACCCTTCAACTACACCCGAAAAAGCTTCTGCCACATTCTCTCATCACCAGACACGCTCCCACATTCAATTACACAGGTCCTTAGTCCGACGGCGCACACCGCCCGCCACGCAACACCCATTGCCCTACCCCCTCCAGCAATGTCACCGAGCTCAAAAATCGTTTTCCCCGCCCTCCTTCGGCGACAAAATAAGAGACAGACAGTCAGGGCGGGGGGAGACAACTGTCCCCGATCGACCAACAAACACCTCTCGGTAAGTACGCGAGCATTTACCGCGGGCGGAAAAAAAACATGCCTAAGAGAGCGTAGGGCAGAAAGGACTGGAAAGGTTGTTTCGTTTGGGTAGAGGAGAGGACGGGTGGAATGTATATAGATGGATGCAAGAGGAGATATCAGGGGTTGGGTGATGAGAGGCGAGGTGGGGAGAGGGAGGAAGAGGGTCGCCCTTTGGGGGGGAAAAGTGCATTACACTGATTGAATCCCCCATCCGATCGATTTATGGGAAACGAGAGGAACAATGCGCAGAACAGCAGTCCCTGTTTCTTTTTTTTTCGTCTCTCCCGCTCTAGCAAAGCTCTGAGCAGCGCTACTATTTCGCGGGGCTGCGCGCGTGAGGCGGGAAGATGAGTGGTGGCTGCGGGGCGTAAGGACATGCGACGCTTAAATGGACATGAATTCCGACATTGGAATTCAGTCACAAAATCATAAGCGTAAATTCAATATACGACTAATCTACTACTGATAACACACGAGATTGTGCAAAGAGTATACCTTGTTGATGGGATCGTCAACCCCATGCTATCAAAGATCAATTTCTTCAGCAAATTGGTATAGGAATTTCCACACGACGCTTATGGAGATATGCTACCCATGATTGATACTAATTGAATTCACACAAGCCCAAAATTTGAGTTTTAATTTATTTCCCAAGCATTCAAATCATGAGAAGTTTAGCTTTACAAACTTAGGCCATAACTGCAGGCACTAATACTGTTTCAATATCTGAAAATTGGCATAAATGCGTTATCCTTTGAGATAGTTTGGTTGTTTCATGCTATCCTTAGATTTGGTACTTAGGCAAGAGTTGAAAAAATCATTCAATATATTTTATGGTTACATTCTTACAATATTGGTTATGACGTAGTAACGACAAATCAAGAACTTTATCGTTAGTAAGAAAAGTATGTATTTTAATGTAACAAACCCACAAGAGTTGTTTCAAAAAAAGAATTTAAAACAAACAGAAAACCAAATAGAAGCTATCATTCTAATAACCTGGATTGTGTTATCCTTTAGGATGTTTTGGGTGATGAGTGGAGTATTTTTTTGTAGTTAATCTTTACAGAAACAACTGACAAAAATAATGTTGCAAATTTTACGATTAGAAGAATTAACTTCCGTCCAGATGATTCAACGTTTGAAAAAAAATATATGTATACTTATAAGCGTAAATATATATATATATATATATATATATATATATATATATATATATATATATATATATATATATATATATATATATATATATATATATATATATATTTTTTTTTTTACGCTTAAATTTTCTGAAAATGTGCGAAAAATACACGCAAAGTCTGAAGATTCGCAAAATTACATTCATAAGCGCATTCGCCGAGGATGACCGAAAATAGAGGCGAGCGTTACACCTTAGAATAAATGTGTCGACCCAGGCGAAAAACGCCTTGTTGTCAAACATATCCATCCTGGCAGTGATGAATAGAGAAACGCAAAATATTGCACATACTCATTTCACTGAACGTAAAGGAAGGTCTTTGAAAGACGAATATAGACACACACGCGGGAAAAAGATCATGTTCTTTTTATGTCCGTTTGAAAAAAGCCCGAGAGCAAAGTATGCCAGCACGCGGCGCAGAAAATTAGCCGAGTGCTTCAAATAAATGAACTTGCCGAGTACGGATGACTCCGGTTTTCCGTAGATATTAGTAAACGTATGCATCAAAGACTTGTAGATTCCGAATAATATCTTCCACGAGGAAACTTAAAAAGGAACCAACGAATGCGGGAAACGTGCACTCGCACGTGCCACTCATTAAAAAGGAACATATTTTCGCCAGAGAAACTAAAGTTTTGATGTTTAACAAAAGGGATCCACTAGCTTAGTGCAACACACATCTGAAATATTAAAAATTTACTGAATGGAACCGTGGGATACTGCGAGATGCAGGGAACAAAAGAATATAGTGCAATAGCCCTTATCGGAATTACTCGTTGCTACTCGGGGACGGCAAAAGAGTAGGCAGAATGAATCGATTGACAAATGAGACTCATCGAGAGAACCTTACGCAAATGGACTTATTTCAAAAAGTTAGACAGAGAAATTTAAATGGAAGGCTATTAAAGCTTCGGGAAATTGCCACTTGGTTTAAATTGTTGCACTGCTCTGAGATTCAAGTTTTAGAGAAATAAAACGTATTTAAAAATTGTAAACACCGGCAAAAATGATCGAGAAACCCAACGGGATGTCATTTTTATTTTGAATAACTACCAGTTGAGATTATTGAGTAAAAGTACCAGTTGAGTCAAAAGCTGAAATTGTATATTTTAGAAATATTATGTTTATAAATAAAATAACAATAGATTTATCCGATCTATCATTCATTCTTTTCATATTTCTTTTAATCAACGCAGTGTGCTTATTTACTCACGATCGTAATTTCCTTAAATTGGAGTGATCAGAAATGTTTCCGAAAAAATAATTACGCCCGAAATGACTTTAAATGAAAATTTCATGACAAAGAAAAGAAGTAGTGATGACGGGATTGTTGTGTTCATTGTTCCTAAATCGGATACTATGCCTGCAAGACTTAATGTCATGTGAGTGAAGCAAAAAACAAAAATAATACCAAAGAATTTCTAGTAGCTTGTCGTAAAATTCAAGCCACTTCTAAGAGGCTATCATTTAAATACCCTAGTAAGATTTCGTATTCAAGTACACCGGGGGAAATTTACCTGTACATACCCGGAAATTATACCGCATTGTGCGGTTTTATGCCGTTGTAGTGCTGAATAATAGCAAAGATAATTACAGTACGAGTTTCCATGGGAAATCCTTCCATGACATTTCCAGTAGTATTAGGACTTAATATTTATAGAAAACCAGATGATATATCGAATCCATCGAAGTTGCGGACAAAATCATCAGATAATACTTACCCAAATGCGCCAGAAGCCCGACGTCCGTTCCGGTGGGTGTAGGTATGAAAGAGTTATGCATGTGCCAAAAGCTCACGAGGTTAATAAATATGAATAAAAAAAGAAGTGGATCCGAGAGTTGGAAAGAAACGGGGCATGTTGGGACCATATAAATAACTAGGATTGGAGGAGAAATTATCGGAGAAAAGCAAAAGACGCCACGTAACTTAAAGGCACAAATCTTTCCATTTCGCGAGGCAAGAAGGGGTGCGGCAGTGGGCGCGGAACTCGAGCGGCGAGAGGTTTTGGAAGAAAAACGAAAAAAATATAAAATAAAAAAGAATAATACAACTCTTCCTCGTCTCGGGAGTTCTCAGCCGCAGCTATTGAGACCTCCATTGCAAGAAGGAAAGGGAGAGAGAGAGAGGAGAGAGAAAACCTATAAATAAATAAATATCGACCTGAAGCCCTAGCGGGGGCCATTAGCTGACAAACCCCCTTCCTAACTCTGAAATACGCGCGACTTGGAAATTCTAAAATGGACATAAATCCTGACTCAGGCAAGCGAAATGGCGGTGACTCAGGTTTCGGACAGAGCGGATGGGGAAAATCGTTCGATAGAGGGGGGAAAGGGAGGAGTAGTGGCAGTGCGGATGGATGTATTGGGAAGGGTTTCGTAGGAGGGGGGAACAGGGTTCTTTTTTTCAAGGGTTTGCGGGGTGAGGGAAAGAGGGAGAGGCATCCAGTGGTGGGAGGGGTGGACGAAAATCAGGGGGGAGTGGCGTAAGAGGGTAAATAAGGCGGGGTTGGGAGGGGGCGGTGGTAGTTGCATCTGCATGGGTAGAGGAAAGATTGGAAGGACGTGGGGGGGGGGACGGATGGTGTCCGGGAAGGGAGCACGGCGGAAGAGTCGCAGATAGAGTGGGTGGGAGGGGGGCGGGTGAGAGAGGTCGGTCCGTGGCTCGGGGAACGAGAGGAGCGGCAGCAGCGTATGCAGCACCGCGGTATGAATGGAAACTTGGAAATGCTCCGCGTGCATAAAGGATTGGGGATGAATAGGAGCAGCGGGAACGGAATGGTACGGAGGGGAGGGGAGGAAGAGCCAGAAACGCGTGCATACACATATATATATACATATATCCTTCACGCACACTCACACATGCACGGTAGAACACCGCCTGCGAACACTATACCATGTTCCTCAGATTGTTCCCAAGAATTTCGACGGCCATTTTAGGTCGCTACACTGCATTCCGTTCGCTCTTTTGTTTTTTTTTAGTTTTTAAACATGAATCGCGACATTATTTGCACGCATCCGTACATAGAATCATCGCGACAACGCTGGAGAGATAGATCGACTGCGGGTCGGTGCCACGTGGAATCGCGAAATTGGTAGATTTTGTCCAGAAAACCCAAGGTTAGGATTAAAAATTAGTCATAACTAAATTAATTAATTTTGGAAAGAAATGTAATCTTAGTGGGGTCATAATTCCATTTCTTGTGAAAAAATGCATCTTCGTCGCATTCACTTGGTCCTCAAAATAATCCAGAGGAAGCGTTGATTTCTGAATAAATTCGAATCAAGATGCTCAACAGTAAATAAAGCAATGGACAATGAATTGATACCTACGTCTTAAGCCTATAATACTGGAAAGTTTAGAAACAATGAAGAATTATTTTTTCCGCAAATGAAAATACAACATCCAGCATTACAAATATACGAATTGTTTATTTGGGAAAATCACGGTCTCCATATCCCTGCATTCACTTTGAACAACTTCTTTGACTTGATAATCTCAATTCAATACGATAAAATAGTGTAACCACTACAACCTGATGGGAGAAAGGGGAGCTAAATTCGTACTAATTTGCATTCTTCAGTATATTTTAAATACATGAAATAATCCGAGACTAGCAAGAACGCTTTAAAATACTTCCCCTAATTAGGGCAATGATCGATTCTAAAATATTTTCGAGGAATAAAAACATTTCTCAGGCAAATGTTTACTTTAAGTATGAAAACCGAGTTAAAATGAAAATTTTTAATAAAAATAAAACATTTGACAGTATTGATGAATAAGAGTGCCAAATTCACCCTAAATTGATGGATAAAATAAGCAAAAGAATCTCTATACCAATCTAAATTATTTTCTCACAGTTACCAAAAGCATTAGAAATTCCTCTCTCGTTCATATGATGTTTATGAACCCTTTGCAGAAGAGTGCTTCATCAAGTTATTTAAACACCAACTCATCGCGCAAGGAGAATAAATTTGAGGACAAAACTTGTATCATATTCTAAAAGAGAGTGGTCCAGATCCGAGGAAATTGAAATGGCAAAGAGTATTTGGAATAGTATGGTTATAAACCATTAATTCAGCTAGAAGGCTGAAAACTAGAGGTTTACACAGGAAATAACGGAGATTTAATAGACCTATATTGGCGATTTTTAATGCAGCTGAATTAAAATTACGCTTGAAAAAATGCAAGAAACACCAACTGCATTGGATAAAATATCCCTATACTTGTAGTGAATCTGTGGTTTGCCAGATTAACTGTAGAATTGGCTAACCACAGCGGGTGTCGGGTGCCGGAGAAGTGTTGGCGGTAAACAGAGGAGACACTGTTAAGAATGAGTGGATGATAAAAGTATGTGGAAATGACGCTCCGTTATTGGCAAGAAAGGATTGTTTCATTGGTTTGATCATGCCGAGAGAATGGAAGCGAGCCAAATGACGAAGCAGATTGGTGTGATATGAAGGGGTAGACCGAGAAAGTTGTTGTTGAATAAGATTGAATATTTTCTAAAAAAAATAACATCAGAAACCGTAATAGGAGGAGGGTAATGAAGCTATGCGAGAGTGTGAATGAAGCAGAGAAGGAGGGTAGAGATTCGGTGGTATTAGGGCGATCATTGAAGCTGAGTAAGTTCCAAAGGCAGAGAGAAATTACATTTTTGACTGTGTTTTTTACGGAGAGAAATGGCGTGATAAGTCATATTCATTTCAATCATAAGACTGGTTGACTGATGCCCTCCATCCTTCCCTATCTCGTGCTAGTTCCGTTACCTCCTGGTATCTCTCCCTATGTATTTTTCCCTATATTTGGTCCATGAACTTATACCTGGATCCTCCTCGGGGGACTTTCCCTCTATATTGCAATCAGTTATGTACGTTACAAGCCCATGGCATCATGGGTAGGAAGGAATAATGAAAAGGAAAATGGAGAACAATGTGGACACGGTGGTGCCCACCAATACGAGAATAGCGACTGTAAGGAAGGTAGGAAGGTGAAAGATACGCTTCAGAATTGGATGGGTCAAGAAGAGAGAGAGGGAAGGAGAATGGAGGTAGTGAAATAAGACGGAAGAAAAACAGATGAAATAGGGTTGGGGCGGAAGAGATGGGGAGAGAGGTGATAAAACCAACACCTTATCCCTCGTGTCCTCCACGGGAACGCTCCTCATCCCTTATTCCCCACACTCCCCTCATCCCATCCCCTTCCTATCCCACCTACACACATCCCCCTCCCCCAGACGCTCACTGGCCACCTGGGTCCCCCCCCTCCCTCCCCGGTGGGCATCCCAACTCGCCCCCCCTCCGCCCCCGCAAGAGAGAGGTTAGGTCAACCGAGAAGACCCCTCTCACGTGCCCCGTGTCCTCCTCAACTCCCTTGACACAGCCACCCCGCATCCATGCATACTACAAGCTCGTCCTCCACATCCAATTCATCACCCGGGACTGGACATTATGGCCTAGGCTTTTCCTTGACGTACAGCCACTCCTGCCGACCTTTCTACGCAGGAGAGGGCCTAGTAGAACTTCGTTGATACTTAGCATATGGAAATAATGAGCAACCTAGCATGAATCAACGATAACTTCAATTGACAAGATTTATGTATGTATTTTTTCTCAAAACTGAATGTTAATAACAGATAACCGAAAAAAATGGACGGAAAAAAATGACCCCTAAATACCGCGCTTTAACACGCAACAAAACAATTCATTATCAAATCATTAAACATTAAAAAAAAAACTATATCCGTTTCAACAGAAAAATAAGTTATACGAAGGTGCACATTTTAAAGTAACGAAGTACAAAATAGAATATAAATTAGTAGAAGTACCCAACGATATGAACACCCGAATTATTATAAAACAACGTTTTTGCTAGTGTTTCTGATTATCTGTTTTTTTATATGCTACAATATCCAGGTAATTCTTTTCCAGCATTTCAATCTTTTCCATCAAATGCTGAGCGTCACAAAACTGAATTTTTGTCCCTGGTCGAGATTAAATTTTATCCTAACTAAATATCCCGCCAAAGTAATGGTCATAATTAGAGTTAAAGCCAATACTTTATATATTTTTACTCTCGTTACATTACATCGCGGAAATATAGTCAGGATTTATATATATAGCCATCCAACATTCTGCAAAATGCACCGAGCCTTACAATAGGTATGAAAAAAGATGGGTAACATTAGACTACAAAGGTCGTCACCAAAGTTGATGATATTCTTCTTAAATCTGCTCCCCTCTGCAAGCAAGACGAAAATTATTGAGAAAAATTTTCCCCAGACAGAAACTTTTAGTTTAAAATTTTACATTAACCTTAAAGATTTTATGAATGGAGACTAAATGGCACATCCACATCAAAAGCATCCATATTTGTTACAATTCAATAATAATCTTTCATTGTTAATTAATTTTCTTATTTGAAACAGGCATAGAGTAGGAATTGATGTAAAACTATCGTGGGAAGATAATTCTGTAACAGGGTTGGTACCATCACAGTATTAGACCTTTCATCGTAAGAGAGGCATTGGACTTCTCTTTAATCTCTGGATTCCGAGTATACACTTATCTAGACGCATATAATGCATAGCATCGTGGGATGGTTTAGGTCCATTTTAAAACTAGCACTATTAAAATATCTGGGTCAACCATACCGACGACTTTCAAAGTATACTGTACAACCTGAAACTCATAATACAGAGCACACTTTGTAATGGAAAAGGTTACTAATAGGCAGCTATGAAATGAGAATATATTTGAACACCACTCGGGGAGGGCCATGTAACAAAATTTTACGGATTAGAACACCAAGTAGGAAGGAGGCACACCGGCATAACGGTCGGAAAAGGCGAGCAAACACTTTGACCTCTCGCCGTGGGAGAGATGTCAGATCTCTCGTAAGAGCGAGAAGAAAAAAAATTCTCCAGGCCAACCCCTTTTTCCGCCACCGCAGCCCCACGGCTATTCTCCCTCGCCCATCTGCAATATGTCCGCGCGGCCATCTTTCTCATAGTCATTCCCTCCATCCCATTTCTCCCCTCTCCTCGCCAGCCTCCGACCGTCCGTCCGGTCCCTCCGCCGCCGCCGGCAGAAGCTCACCCTTTGCCCACCTCGCGCTACACCACCTCGCGCCCCTTATGCCACCGAATTTGTTCTCCCTCATCTTACTTTTTCAAACCCTAACCTGGTTTTTTTTCCCTAACTCCGACGAGCACAGGTGAGGGACGAAGGAAAGCCGTCCTTGCCTTGCACACACAACCCATCTTGCCGGCTCCCAGCCACCCCTAACCATCTCTCTCCCGCACTCACGCACACACTCACCCGCGAGAACATATATGTATGTGTGTGTGAGTGTATATATACATCTCGCCCGTTCCTCCTTGCCCTCTGGAAATTGCGTTTGGGGCCGCATCACCTGCGACCCTTTCTTGCGAGTTGAGTGTGACCCTTTCTCACACCCCATTTCCTTCTCTCACCCGCATCCTCCTTCCCTCCTATTTTCTCCAACTCTTCCCGGAAATGGGGGACCTCCATCTCCTCCTCCTCCTCCTTTCTTATCCTTTATCTCCTATCTCAACCTATCCCCCACTGTCCTCCTCTCCCTCACATCTCTCATCCCTCACACTTTTCCTCTCTCATGTCTCTCCTTCGTTCCGCGGCACATGGGGCATCTTCACCACCATACTCTCCCATCACACGCCTTTTCCTCCCGAGCCCGATTCGCACAAAAGAGATCCGACAGATGTGGAAGAGAGACAAGAAATTGTTAAATTAGTCGGCGTCTACATAAAAGGGCGCGGAAAGGTCGATCATCAACTGTTAACTCTCATTGCCACGTCCTAGGTCGATACAAAAAATAATTCCAGATGTCCATCAAAGATTACGATGAGATAAATACTTAATAAATCGCCAGAGATGAAGAACGGATTCTATGAACAAAATTACTTTCAAAATTAAAAAATAAATATTTTCCTAGTCGGAAGAAACGTCCGATACCGGCTTAACCTAACCTATAACAGGGTATAACTTTGTCAAAACTATTAAAACAATGACACTGGAAAATAGCTGTAGTGAGTGGGAACAAGCAGGACTATAAACGAGACAGGTATACCTATACGAAAAGGTAACGAATTTAAATATATTTACGTGCATGAAAGAATGGATATTTGCAGATGATTGATTGCAAACAAGGAAGTAAAAGTGGGATGGAGTAAGGCAAGGGATGTGGGCAGGGAAAAGAAAATAATGCTCGTTTGTTTATAGCAAAAAGTAGAAGAAAGAGATTATGACGTAATGACTAAGGCTGAAAGCACTGCTGGGAGGTCTCCTGTTATGAAAAAGTATAACTTTATGCTAACATCTGAATGATGATCATTATTTAACTTACGAACTCAACAAAGAAAACTACGACCATCCTTAATAAACAGCAAGTTTCAAAGCTCAAAATCATATTTGTATTCTCCTACCAACGAAAGTTATGCATTTACTGAATATTCCTTTTACACCAATTCTGAATGAAATAATTTCCAATTTTCTTCAACATGAACCTCTGAAGTGAGAGTAAACGTCAAGCAATTTTTACTAGTATAATTAATTCTATATTTACGAAGAGATCAATCATTGCAATGCTTACATACATCTCACATACAAATCGATTATTTCATTCAGTTTTTTCCAATAGAAAAACAAAACTCTTGTTTTCATTGAAGAACAACTTAAATTAGAATATACTTACTGAATACTTTACTATGATCATTCTGATCTGTTCACAGGCATTTTGATGGATTCCAAAAACATTATCCTTGATGCAACGATATTTTTAAATACTTTTAATGCGTCTATAAAGCACTTGGCTTGCAAGCACTTTCTGCCAGAACACCCAAATTAATTACGATAGATCATAACGATAGCGATTTTTCCAAATTAATTATGCACGTTAAATTTACTTATTTCATGAGTGATCTTCAACAGATTTTAAAAGTGCTTAATGGAATGGGTCTATAAAAAATCTCACCGTCAATACTACGAATATAATTTTCAACGCTCATTGGGTTAGCTTTAGATTTCTCAAACGATATTGTATTTATCACGGGCCAAGTCTAATTAAGGCCTTAATGCTGTTATTGTTTAATGCACCCAAAATGTTCAATAAATCAACAGTCCAATTCATTCACTTTGAGTAGTGCAAGGCTTTCAAATATCTCTCAAGCCATAATACTCGGATGAAATGAGCTCCAATGTACTAACATAACCTTAATCTACCTCACTTAGAGGCCTAAGCGTCCCTAGACATATCATTAATTTAAATAAAAAATTTTGAAATCTCATTAACAGATTTGTCTGTGGAAAAATTGTTGTTGAATTGTAAAGTTGCATTTATACCACGTACTCTAATAATGCAGTCAGCACATATTTTTCCAAAAAAAACCCAGACGTTTTTCACACTCATTTTCATCCCCGAAGTTTTGGTGAATAAATCAAGATTTGAAAAAAATGGAAAGTCCATTAAAGTTATTTCACTTAAATTTCACTTAAATTTTTGGAGGCCACAAAAATACACAATTAAACAATTTACTTGAATTTAAAGTTTTGCAAAACATTTGAATCGAAAGAAATTCTTTAATGAAGTGTAATGCTCCGGAAAACTATTTGACTTCGGAGAGTGAAAATATGTCTGAGCTTCAATTGGTTGGAGGTAAACGTTTATCACGTCATCATTAACAACAGGTTGGTGCTTTTGGAGGAGAGAATATAAATATATCAATGAATATTAAACAAAAATAACTCCTTATCATAAACAATACTTTTTGTTGCAACAAAAATTCTTTGTCAATATTTTATAAGTAAAATTGAATAAATATAGCGGGAATCATAGGGATACCTGTTCTGAATATGAAATTGCTGTTGCCACGAAATAAAATCAGCCAGGACCGAGAATCGAACATCGAAAAATCGGATTTCAAGCCAATACGCAGGTCACCACGCTATTTAGGCTTTACCAAAGAAATTATCAAAGGATTCCAAGCTTAAATGGTCGTCCAGCACACCTGTTCCGAGGCTATACCTACTTAATGCGTCGATCTATCTTCAAAATAAATAAAAAAATCCAATTGAAAGAATTTTACTTTCCAGAAAGTTTCCCAATCCCTCTCCCGAAGCACCTGCGGCGGATTACTCGTGATCCTAGCAAAAGACCAAGGAATCCTAAATACAATTATTTCCTCAGGAATCCTCGAAAACGCACACGCCCTCGTAGGTAAGGGGGGACAGAGCAGCTCTCTCTTTCCTTTGCACAATCTCTCCATCCTTCTCCTCGGAAAGACTCCCCTCCCCGCCTCCACAACCGCTTGCTCAGTCCGCCTGAGACCCCAGTGAGAGGAGAGAGGGAGGTAGAGAAGAAGAGGGAGAGTAAAGAGAGCATGTTTGTATTAGTCAGCTTGCCAGTGTTTGTGGACATGGATTCATGAGCCCTCCTCCTTTTCTCCTCGAGCCGAGTCTCTTCCCTTCCTCTTCGCTGCCTAACGTATCCGATACCCCTGGGCGACCACGATTCCCCACTCCTTCCACCTCGTCCTCGTGTCCTCTCCCTCGTATCTCCTCGCCTCATTCCTTCCTCCTTTTCTACCTTCATCTTCCTCCGTTTCGTCCCCAGCGCAGAAGGTCCATCTTCAGGCGAAAAAAGAATTGTCCCCGACGAAATGCTTTTAATCACTACATACCGCACACCGCAAAAATTTGAAAAGTTTCCTATGTCATACACTCCTTGTAAAAATTTTTATAACAAAATTGTGACCGAACAGGGTTTTGGTCTCGGGTAACTGGCAGAATTTGTAGAAAAAAAAGTAATTTTATTCCAGGATTGGATTGATGGATATATTCCGTGTAGCCATTTGTTTTGGACTCAATTTTTGCAAATTCTTTGTAATTGACTCGTCAGACATTAGTGCTCCGAGACAAGATGAATTTGAAATTATTTTCTTTTTATTTCAGAAAAACGTTTTAGGATTCCTCAACCTCATCTATAGGAATCCATCCTAGCCGCACGATTCCCAGTTTCAGCCGAGATTTGTTACCAATTTTTAATTCATTTTGCAAACAGGTTTCTATTTATGGTTATCAGGAAAAGCATTGGAAAAATTATGGCTTGTGGCGATACCACAACAATATCGCTATTCGAATCTAAAGGTCCTCTTTTAAAACTAATTTGTTCATAGTCTCGGTTATCCATGGCACTAGTGCTAATACTATTGGTGTTCTTCTATTAATAACGCTATTATGAATGGATATATCTTGAGATCTAATTACTTTCTCCGATTAATAGGCAGATATTGTGTTAAGACATGCAGCGACACATACCTATCATTAATAACCACTTGATTTCACGGGGAACACACCTTATGACTAATTTCTCTGAAAAGTGACATTTTTTCGGTGAGGTGAATACCTTATTAAGAGAATATAGGTTAAGTCCAAGACCAATTTCAACGGAAGGATTACTTCATCCCAACATTTTAACAACGTTCCAGAATAATTTTCCGACGGCAATCTTCAGAATCGCCAACATTTTTAAACCGCTCCAACCCAGATTTTCCGGGGCTTAAAATCACTGCGGCGCTACAGCCGCAAAAATAGCGCCACCTCAACGGGCATACATTCACAACGAAGAGTGCACGGTAAATAAATGAAGGAAAAAGGCAAAAATAAAACTACTTAGGAACACAAAAATCTATTCCCCATGCGCTAGCTACCGAGACGCATTCCGGGTATCATATGAGGAAAACTAGAGGAGGTGGAGGTGCTGAAGCTAGGGAAGGATAGGGGGCCGGAGGAAAAAGGAAAAGAACTGGAAATATTCAGAGCCGACGCAATTGCACCAACTTTTTTTGGGGGGAAGGTAGGGGAGGAAGACTGCCCGCTACATTCCTCTCCGGAGGGAGAAAAAGAAATAACACAACATTCCACCCTCTCGTGAAATTGTGGACTGAATATAAACAACGCGTTTCCGCGAATGGCACGCTAAGAGCCATTCCAGTACAGCGGCAAAGGCTTAAGGCAGGACGGGAGGGTGGGCGGGTGGGAATTTCGTGTGCGGGTCGGAGGAGGAGGGATAAATGGAATAATGCCGTGGGATGGGAGGACCGGATTTATGCGGACACTCGACCATTCGGTTAGACTCCGACCAGAATTTCCGAATGAAACAAGATAGTGGGGACGGGAAGGGGGGGGGGGTGTGGCTCATAGCATATTCAAAGGCGGTGCATAAGGCACACAGGGTCTTTTCCATGGCGATAGACGACGGTGGAGGGGGACACGGAGGAGAGTTTTATTTTTCCTTTCGCCGAGACGACCCTAACTTGAGAGTGTGAATCGAGATTTAAGATGATTCTCGGGTAAGAAAGGAGAAGGCCAGCAGGGAGGAGTTCCCCCACAAAACCGTAGAGCGCAGAACCGAGGACGACTGACTACTCAAATGGGGAGGGAGAGAAGTTTTGTCTAAATGCTAATGCCAGAGGATTCAATGCGGAGGCACACTGAAGGGCGAATCTGCGGCCGTCATCTGGGAGCCAATGAGTTCATCTGCGGAGATAAGGAGAGATGGAATTTCATTCCGGAGGGAAACATATGTAGGCGGAGGAAAGATAGGGCACTCGAAAGAAGGATTGGAGCATTAAAGGGAAATATTTACTCGTGCACGGCTTCAGGGTGGCACGAGCCCAAAGTTATAAGAGTTCATTTGAAAATATTCCCAGAAGAATGCGCTGTGAACCAAGCCAAAGTGATTCGCCATGGAGAAAGCTGATACACTTCCGGAATTTGGATACCCCAAATCTCGAACTGCAGTGAAGAATGTCACCGAGAGCAATATGGGTTGTTCTAGAAAATTCTATCGAAATAACTTAGCACTAAAGAAGTTTAATTTAGTTCTTCCAAGTGGGCTTAATTATACTCATCATACGGAGAAAACTTAACTACAGAAAATATCATCATCATTGGTCATCATCTTTAATCATCTCTCCCATTTATATTTTATACAGCTAATGCAAAATTCTTTCATGTTTTTGTAACTTCATCCCTCATTTACACCCCATAATATGTCACTCAATCATAAAAACTTCAATATCTTCATCCTTGGTCAAAGACAGAACAGGAAAAAAGGCAAAATGATAGTACATCCTCAAGTCAAGGTTAAAATAGGGAGGTAAAATATTAATGTAGTCCCTACTATGAGACAGGTTATTAATCTAGTCACATATAAATCAAGTACGTGTATTTACGTTGCATATTTGTTTTTATATAATATCGTGAAATTGCCGACTATTTTTCTCAAAAAAAGCCACGCAGGGAAAAAATTCCTGTTATCATAAGAAAAGCCTACGACTTCACAGAAAATGTATTTGAACTATAAGTATTTCCATAAAAAACAGATGTATAAGGGAAGATTAATTAAAATGTCGTTACATTACAAGAAACCATTTATCACAAGATCTACATTATATTCATGAACAAAATAATATTTCAGCTATAGGGACAATCCGTACTCGACTTTTTCTCGGGAAAACGAAACACATAGTATGAGAGAGAGGAAGGAGGTGAAAGCGGAGGGAAAGATATTGAAATGAATGAGAGAGAGAAAGAGAGTGAAATGGATGAGAGATAAAGACAGTGAGGATTCCGAGGAGAGGATTTTAAAAGCGGGGTGTGGAGAAGAGAGGAAAGGGGTCGGACTGTGGACGCTGACTCCCATCCATTCCCATGCGAGCCACCCCACACGAACCGCCTTCCACTTTTCCCTCCCTTAAACCAGTCGCCAAACTTTCCAGGGTCCAAACCTCGTACCCCTTCACTACGTCCCGAACCCCGCCCACTTTTTCCCACCCAACCCTCGATTACCTCCCACCGGCCCCAAAATTCCCTACATAAGCCCTGAGAAGAGGACACAAAATCTCCCCACCCACACGCCCAGATCGCACAGACAGGATCCCATTCCGGACCGACAGCGCTCTGTCCCTCCCCGGAATCGCCCTCCACACCCGTGTTCTCCTATCCCCCCCGTCCCACCGATGCTCCTGATCCCACCCCTCTCTCCCCCTGTGGGCCGAGGACTCCTCCCACCCTGACCAAACAATGTGAAGGGAGGACACGATAAATCTGGTGCTGGGAAACAGCGGAATCCCTTCCACCCTTCCTCTTCCTCATCCGCCTCAGACTCCCGAACCCCTGCTACCTCGCTTGCATCCCTCTTCTTCTCCATCTCTTTTCGACCACCCTCCCCCCAGCCGCTTCACTCTCCATCCCACTCCTCTATCTCCACTCTTCTTGGCATACCCCCTGGAGCACTACCGAGACCGTCTCCCGCGACTGCCCTTTTATTTTTCAACGTGCAGAGTCCCCAGTCGGTTTGTGTGTGCGCGTGCGAGTGGGAGAGAGGGAAGGAGAGAGACAGAGAGAAACGGCAAAGTAACTATCTCGCGGGTAAGACGGTTTTATCCTCCGCCGGTGCGGTGGAAAACCCTATTACAAACATATCCGAGACGGGTAAAAGGGGGGTAAGTTCTGTGTATTTTTCCACCTGAGCATCAATAAATTTATTTGCTCGAGCTCCTCCGTTGGGCTAGCATATAAGTCCTACTTGCTGAGCTGGCCAAGCCACTGCTTCGCTTGCTTTATTAAATGTATGCAATTCCATAGGCTAAGCAAACATCTCCGGGGAGACAATAGTTTTTTTCTGAATAAAGTATGAATCGTGGTGCACCTCCATGACGTCTAATGGACGTTATGTGGCCATACCAAAGCAGGCGCTCGAAAGAAAACACCACCACCGGACACGTTGAATATAAGGCTAGATTAGAGACTTAGTCTAAAGAATCTGGAAGCTTTCACATGGATTTTTTTGCATAACGCTATGAGCACTTCGAGGGCAGTTGATATTTTGGACTAGAAGTGGCATATAGTTATAAAGTCAGCATCAATAAGGGGCCTAATTATTTATTCTACTGAGCGTAAATGATTTTATCATAGGAGAGTACCGTCAATTTGTCGAGAGCATAGGAAAAAAATTCAGTAGAATGAAAGGAGAAGCAATGACTAGACATAAGCAATATCGAAGCACAAGATCTTTTTTTAAAAAGATTTTTAATAAGCTACACTCAGTACAGTTTTTGAATATGCCGATGTATATAATGAATCAGGCTGGCAAAACCTGGCGAAAATAATCAAAATGCAAGACTTCCCAGAACATAAGTTAAGTCCAAGAGTTTTGACGCATGAGAGTTTAAAATAAAGGTATTCATTATTATAGCCAATAAACATTCCCTTACTATTTCGTTTTACTCAATATTCCATTTGTCACACTGAGCACACTCAAGTGCAGCACAAATCTAATCCGATTACGAGTACAATATCAACAGCGATGAACTAGTCATAAAGATGAGTGCTTTCAGTGTCTTGGACTCGGTTGTCGCGCCATGTTACCCTAGGAAACAGCTAATTGACCCTAAAATATAACTGAATTCTTCGATCGTTGACATGAAGGCATTATAAGCTTCTCAATACCCTTCTCCTAGGTCTGGCTAATAGGGTTAGGGGTTAACTTTACGACGTTGATAGGAGATAAATAAGAAGCTTCTGTTTTTGCCCCTTGGACTGAGATCACTCTCCCTTTCAGTAATTAGCCCCAAACCCTTCGGGAAAACTTGGTGTTGAATTGTTATCTGCCTTGATGGGCTTAATCTACTAAAGTTAACGACTGTCATGGTGAAAATTATAGCAGAGCAGCAGCCAGCAAAGGCAAGGTCATTCGCAGTGTGTCCAAAAAGATGTCTACTAGTAGTAGAAACTCTAGTACTAGTACATTTTAGCAAAGTTCTATTACTAGTTTAGTAAGTTCAATCGAAGAAAAATAAGATGCACTTTAGTCAGTAAAATATAATAAAGAAAGAACAACCTGCATAAAAGTAGTATCTCTAAAAGCGAATTCAGTACATGAAATGATCACCTGTTGATTTAGGTTAAAATTGCAACATTTAAGATAAATAGATTCCTCCGGCACACTTTTCATCAATAATATTAATTTGACCTAGAAATCACGATTAAAATTTACAGAAGAAAGAAAACTGAGTTAGTGAAAAATAGCACTTTTTAAGTTTCAAAAGACTTAATTTCAAAGAAAATTCTCAAATGTGCAAACATTTGTGAAATTGATCAAGGCTGAAACATAAGTCAAACTATGACATTCAAAACATAATTGATGATTTATTTAAAAAACAACATATTATACATAGGTAAATAAAATATTCGAATAAACTAAAATGACTTTTGACATTCTAAAGTATGAAATCTAAAGAGATTCTTTGAATGCTTTTGGCTAATGGCAGGCTATTACGAAAAGATAAGAAGAAAGAAACCTAAAGGGTTATGCAAAAAAAGTAATCTCAAGTTTGCCATCATCAACTTCGACAGTCGAGCAGGAATTGGTGCTTTTCCTTTTTTTAAATAATACATTTTGAACTACCCAGTCGGCACAAAAATAATAATAACCGCCCCTTTAGAATATAAAACGATAAATTGACCTCCAAATATGAGAAATATTTACTGATATTTCATAGAGTAGTTTTCGCGATGATCGCACGATTACAATAGTTATCAGATTTCCCAATATGTAATAGGTATCTTTCAGTGTGTATGGAAATTTATCTCTGAGAAATTATATTTCCGGTCACCACCAAAGTCACGCAAATTTGGGTCGGTTTTTATTGAATTAATAATGACAATACCAACTATGTTTCAATCCACAAAGTTTTTTATTGGTACAACTAATTTCTACGCCTTTGCGTCACCATCAGGTAGCAGTAGCATTAAAAATAGTCGTACCAATAAAAAAACTCTGTGGATTGAAATATATTTGATATTGCCATTATTAATTCAATAATGGACTACTACAATGTAGACTATAGTTTCTGGCCTTACTTAGTGGAATTCCTTGATATCAGGGATAGAAGAATTAAAACTTCAATTCTGCACGGAGTCACCTGGCACATCTGGCATGGCATCACCTGGTACCCGCATGGCAACACCACACATGGTATACCATGTGGAATTGCAATGTTAATTCTTTTATCTCGGACTTCCACAAGGTTACGCCTGAAAGAATAGAATTCATTGGTTTTTATTCTTTCTCTCGCCATCAGCCGTATTAAATATCTAAGAATCGGCTCAATTTGTTGCCATTGCTGACCCACAGTAGAAAGATGCTATCAAAGGATGCGCGCATGTCTTCCATTTGCTTTTCTGTCCCCACTTCCTTGTCCACCAAGCCAGTATAAAACTCCCACCCTCCCCTTTAATCCTCCAACGCTTCAATCCCCCTCAACTCTCCTCCATCGCCTACACTCCTCCAGAGTCCCCCCCCCCCACTGTCCACCCACCAGCCCTTCTCTCGGTGTCCACCGCCCCCCGCCGCGAGGAGGCCAGCCCGACGCGCCCACCCCATTTCCGTCCTCCGGAAATCGCATCATTTCACGTATCCCAATTCTTTATCCCATCCGTCCGAGCCCTAGTCCTTCCAACTCATCCCCACGACTCGGAGACGTACACACAACAATACCAAGCCCCACGATCGCCCTCCCGTCGACCCCCACTTTGCGTTCGCCCGGTCGAAGAACTGTCCACCCCAACTTTCCATTCTCTCTCTCCCCCCCTAGTGTCACGACACCCTCCTCTCTCCCTTCCCATGATGTCATTTTCTCTCCTCTCACCCACTCAGACCCTCCAACCTCTCTTCCTTCACCTTTTACTCTCCTCTTCTCCTTCCGACCTCCTCGCAGACACTCACTTGACCCCTAACCAAGGGAGAGCCCCCGGGATTGGGACGAGGGAAGAATGTCAAAGTGCGGGGATGGATGCGGGTGGATGGAGGGGGTGGGGTAAAAGGGCGCTTTTGGGGGGAGAACAGGAGGGAGGGGCGGTGGGCGAACGGGAGAGGGTGAGGGGATGAATAAAAAAAAGGAAGAGACAAGATGAAGGGTGTAGGGTGAGGACTGATGGGGCATAATGTCCAAGGAAAAATGCCCAAAAGGTCGTAGAATACCAATTCGACTTTTTTTTCCTTTCTACGATTCAATGAAAGCACTACGCGACATTTCCGGATCCAATAATTCGGCGAAAGACCCTTTTCTGCCATTACTAACATTTAAGAAAACGATAGGAGGCCTTTAAGAAAGAATATTTCCACGCAATTTTGCAAATTTAAGGCTAAGCATTTTACTAATTGTTATGAATACTGTGGCTTAACCTATCAATCGAAGTTTTGAATGGATAGTTTTAAGATTCTTTTTCCCAACATCATCTCGTTTTTTTACGCAGTTCAGTAAACTTCCTAACTTTCTCACCCGATATATATACCTGCCCTAATAGTCCCTGCAATATACCCTTATTAAGATTCGCTGGGCAGTACATATCATCTTCATCCATTCTCAAATATTCACCCTCAAACAACGTCTTCGCAACCCTAGACATTTTTCTCAGGATATTTCTTTTCATAATAGCAATGATGAACAGCCGGTTTTCATAAAAATATTCAATGCTCAAATGAGCAAAGATTAAAAACTATCTGAGCTTGTATGTGTGTATATAGCGGAAAAGTTTTCTAGAACGGTTTGAAATAACAGAAAAAAAAATCATGGCAGTAATGCATTCCTACTAATCTTACTCACGCAAAAGGAGCGAAAATTAGTCATAAAAGAACATTTTGCATATAATCCTATTCATTTAAACCTCTCAATGGTCATCAATATCACGATGGTTACCCAGGTATTTGAACATTTCAAATTCGGCATTTAAGAATGCAAACATTTAGTGACTTAAAAGTAACCTCTGACTGTGATCCGCAGATCAAGGTCTGAAAAAAAAGAGTGCAACGCTTTAAAGGCAATCATCCTCCCTTTATTTTTGATTGGTGTCGATGGACAAATAATTTCCACGGGGATGGGGAATTGAAAACCCTGGTTATTGTAATAGAAAAAAAGGAAAATGACTGAAACCGAAATTTGGAAAACAAGATAACATAATACTTTTGGCTTACTGAACACAGCGTCTTCCTATCTACCAAATATTTGGAATTCTCTTGACCATCCAAGACTGAGATAGACTCCAGTAACTGGGGGAGACAGGGTAAATGGAGCAAGTTAGGTAAAGGGTGGGAGAGGGGCGTGGCATTGTAGTGGGAAGGGGGTGGAAGACTCGGGAGGAGACGGGACGATGGGGAGACAGAGAACTGCGGACATAGCAAGTCGTTCGGTTCACTTCACTCTCAGATGACCAATTGGGTCTGCGGAATCGGAGATAAAGGCAGAGAATACGAGGCGAGTTTTCAGGAAGGGAGTGTGCGTGCGTCTGTGTATAAAAAGGAACGAACGTCCCCTCCCATTTCTACCGCTCTCTGGATTTCTGAGGCAATTTTCCAGGGGCTTTATTTTTTATTCCCTTCCTTTATGGCGGTCTCTGCCCAATACGTATTTTTTTACTATCGGAGATTCGTGCAAGCACCATGGATTCTTAATACTCTGGGAGATAACCTCTATCCATCAGCTATTAATTATAAATCGCGCCCCGAAATAATATGTTTCTAATAATATTAGACGAATAATAATTCTATAATGAAACAATTACCGGATAAACTGTTTTTTTATCCTGTTTCACAGAACGGATTTATTCTGGGCAACCACGAATGAATCCTAAAAAAGAAAACGGAAGGACAAATGAGCCACATAAAAATGAGAGGCCATGCAATTTTATGGTAACGTGCGTCCCGTATTTTTACCGGCATTCTCGGTAGCACACTAGTCAAACGACCTTTCAGGCTTATAGTTATGTGAGCTGAGGAATTGCCCATTATTCCGTCACTCGTCAACAAGCATATAAACGTCAGCATATGAGAACTACTAAGGGACGCAGTAATGATGATGCCAAGAGTACCAAGAAACGCTGTTATCAAAATGAAGTAAAGCTAATACAATATGCACTATTTCCGATTGTACTACGAAGTTGCTCAAGTAATTCTAGTGTGACGAGAAATTCATTTGATATCGCAGCACAATAAGGACAATTACTAGGCAACCGAAGGATACCTGCAGCCTATTAAATGCATTTAACTGAGTTGGAAAAAATAATAGTATATAATGGCCTATTCACTTATAAAAATAACGGCACATTATATAAAGGAGCTCCTCACAACTAAATAGTGATTTTGGTGACATCATTACTCGAAAGAAACGCTCGGAAGAACACATCTCCTATCCTGTTCTAATTTAGTTAACTCAGGAAACTAATCGCAGAGTAGCAAAAAAAACATCAGAAGGAGAATTACCCTGGCAACTATAAGTATTTAGGAATAAGAGGAACCTGACAACTGTAGTCTTGAGTAAAGATGTAAAGAAGAGACTGACAAAGAGTTTAATATGGATTGCAGCGTTGACGGGGTAAGAATATGAACTTAAAGAGAGTAAAACGAGATCGGGACGGAGACATGTGGAAGGATGGAAGAATGGAGGAAGTACACTGGATGGAAAGTAAGACAAACGAAGGAATACTAGGTATGTTTGATAAGGAGAGAAAATCTCTGGAGAATGTTAACAGGAGGAAGCGTAGGTGGTTGGAACAGGCAATTAGGTGAGAGGTTAGGATGAATAGAATAGGATAGAATAGATTTTATGGACGGGATTAAGTGAGGCAGGACGTATGCTGAGATATGGTCTGTGCTTGTTCTTACCTAGACCATTTTTACTCTCTAGCATTAACCCCTTAATCCGTGATCAACCCTCATGTTGATAATAATGCAAATCACGGAAATGAAATTACTTCCGAGTAGATCAATGGCTAGACACACACAGCAAAACCTTGAAGTGATCAATATGTCATTCGGCTAATTTAGTAAAATCAATCTCGAACCACGCCAGGGCCGTGCAGGACGGAAGGAATGGGGGAAGAGGACCGAATTCGATGAAATGGGAGTATTTTGAAGGATAGGGAGAGAGCTTGGACCGGAGAGCAAAAGAGAAAAAAACTGGGGTAGGATAAAAAAATCTTGGAGAAAGATCAATGATGCGAATGTTCGGCGCAGTCCACATCCCCTGACTCAGCGTATCCCTCACCAAACCCTCGCCCTTCCCCCTCCCCCACCCAAAATCTCCCCTCCCACCACATCTCCCTCATCTCCCACCTCTCCCACACCCGCCACACCACTCTCCCCTCCGATCATTGCTTATCCCCCTCATTCCCTGCTCCCACTTTGCTATACCCCTAAGTCTGGGCCACCCATTTTCCCCTGAAACTCCCCTATGGTCAAAATATCTCCCTCTTCCTCCTCAACTTTTCCTGCACCCCTTTCACTTCAACCCCCATCCGTCCCATCCTTTCCCGTTGCTTCCTGCTTTAAAAAAAAATCACCCGGACTCTCCCACACTGGTATGCCCCCCACATTCTAGAATGTGTGTCGCCCTCATGCATGGATGATACTGCAATGCATCCACTGTGATTTCATGGTAAAAGTAATATTATTAGGTTTTGTTTCGTGTTGTAGCCAGAGATTTATTACGCCAAGGGAGAGATTTTTGGGTTCTGTACATTAATCAATTTTAACATGGAAAAAAGGAAAATGTAAAGAAAACTCAAATTTCCTTACATTAAGCCTTACAACACGAAAGGTTTTCATATTGCGGCTGGCATCCAGGTTGTCACATAATACATGACTTCCCAAAAGGCTCATCCCATGGTATATAAATGCATATTGATCACGCATCAGCAATGTCCGATATTCATAGTATATAAAAATGACATTTTGAGCGATTTGCGGTATCATTCTCTTCATGAAATACTAAGCAAGATCTGAGCACGCTTTCGCAGCCAGTGGGGTAACGAGCTTCTATGGCAGCTCAAATGTATAGGTTCGATTTTTACCTTGCGTATTGATGTTGCGATTGTCACATGAGCAAAACCTAAGGCAACATGATGGAATATATATTGCTCCATCTCGGAAGGTAGAGCAATTAATAGCTCAGTTCAACTACTAAAACTACGCATGCGGAAGTGATTATCAGGTTTACCTATGGGTAAGGATGATACAAATTCATATGAAATATTTTAATTTCTAATAAGAGGAAACAGTTTCAAATCCATGTGCCATATCATACAGCATTAGTTATTAACCAAAAGGCGCGATTCGCTCTTTAAAGATGATTAGACTGATTAAGGATTAAAGACAACATAGAAAGATCGAATGTGGGTGGTGGCTTTTTTCATTGTGAATTTCACTCAGTAAACCATATCATGATCTCAGATGCCATGCCCATCGTGATATAATTCGATATTTGACGTAGCGCGCTTTGCGCGATTACAAGCTGATTTCGCAACACCAGACATGAAAGCAGTACCACATAGTGATATAATTTGACCAAAACTCATTATACCAACTTACCATATTATTTACAAACACAACATATACAAACAAATTATACCAACTTAATATAAAATTATACCAACACTCAAGAAAAGAAAAACTACTCTAACTTATATATAGTAATAAATTCGTCAATCATTTACTAAAAAAATAGAATGCGTTTTTGAAATGGATATGGAGAGGGTTTACCCTCAGTAGACATAGAAAATATGACTTTCAGACGCACGGATTGCGTTGTTTGTACGTGCCTTCAAATATTTTTACAAAAACATTTATTACTTGCCGTAAAACGTTTTACAGACCCAAAAAAAACGTTCGGCTGGGAAGCGTTTTCAGTGCACTTCATAAAAATTAGTCAAATTAAAACCTTAAATGAGCACAAAGGAATCTTTAGTCAATTACTACAAAGTTCAGTCATTTAAAGAAAAATGTGGTGTAATCAATATTTGTAAAATGCTTCTAACAACTTTTTTAAATTTTAAATGATATTACAGTACAATCTCCGCATATACTAAAGTCAATTTTTGCCAAATCTATTTCAATTTCGCACTATTTCAATGACCAGTCCTCATCCCAAGCCACCGTTATGCCTACTCTCCTCATCTTCTGTCCCGCATTCCCATCCTCCCTAACCAAGGCTACCACTATTGCTCGACCGCACTAACCTGCCAGTCCACACGCAGTCGCGCACTGGCAACGTCCATTTTCCTTCAACCCGATCGCGCCAACCGACGGTAAGTTCCAGTTTGCTTTTTATCTGCCTTCCCTTTTTTCACACACTTTTTGGCGGGATGCGCAGAGGCGAGTGTCGCTCTTCGAGCGGCCCCAAATGGGAGAAGGGGGGGTCAGAAGGAAAATCCAAAAAGGAAGGACATGAGGAGGGAGAGTGAAGCGAAAAAAGTGAGGAAAAAACATGATTAATGCCCCGAACTCCAGGCTGTATTTGTGTGTTCGGAGTCCAAGGGAAGGATGGGGCAAGGGTGGGATCAAAGGGATGCGGAGAGTTGAAAAAAAAGGGTTTGGACGGAGAAGGGAGCAGGCCTGAGGAGGAAAGGGCCACGGAGGGGTTAAGGGAGTGACGTGAGAGGTGGGAAAAATGAACGGGGCGAAGAGGAGGGAGACGGAGGAATGAGAGTGAGGGTTTGCCCAATTCGGCGTGGGGTGGTGCGCGAGAGAGGTCGAAAAAGTTGAGGAAGCTCCGTTGGGAAAAAGGGTCCGAGGAAAGAGAGTCGGAGGGAGGAGGAGGAAGGGTAGACGAGATTAAGGCCGTAAAATCGAGTTGCGTGAGAAAAATCGCCGCAGTATCTGAACCCGTGCATGGTGTGGGGTGGTGAATGGATGCTTATTGCCCGGGAACGGAGAGCCATTTGCGAGACCCAAATTATCCGGATTCAACGGGAGGTGTCATAGGTCAAAGGTTCAGGATATGATTCGGGGTTTAAAAAATCCTAATACACGCGGAGAATTTTTAATTATATAAGATTCAAAAGTTGTGCATCTGTATTTAATGAAAAAAGCGCCATTTTACATGCGTTAATCCGGTCGGAAAATTCATGAGCACTTTATACACTAACTCACCTATTTGGAAGGTCTCAAGTAACATCCAAGAATCACCTTTACGTCGTCATTAACTGAAAAATAAAGAAGAAGGTTTTTGAAAGGGATACTTATTGCTTAAAAATAGCGGACAACACATAAGTTTGAAGTTTATTGAACAAAAGATAGTTTATATGAACAACATCAAATAATATGAAGTCACCAAGAGGCAAGCTTTGTTTCTATGCACACTCCTGCTGAACTACGTTTGACTGGACTCTTTCAAAACTGAATTCTGAAAAAGTATTTAATAATTCTGAAAAAAAATTATTAAGTCAACGGGAAAAATAACTAAAGTTTTCACTAAGATTCCGGCATCAAGGAAGTATTTCTCCTAAATCTTAAAGGCATTTACGAATTTACTGAAGATGATTAAGTTTTTTTAGTATATGTGGCATAGTCCTTTGATTCATTAGCAATTTACCGGCTAGAAAACTAATGCACCTATTCTTCTAAAATGCTTCGCACGAGAGAAAAGTGCAAGGAGAGGAAGATGAGAAAAGGAAAGAAGAGAGAAGGCTGCTGCTGCTGGTGGCAGCGGAGAGCGATTTGATTCAGGGCGGAGAATGAGCATTTGGGCAACTAATGGACCACTGTGGACGCTGGGCGGGGAGAGCAAGTGGAGCGCGACGGAGAAACGGGCCCCAGGAAAAGGAAACAGTGGAACGGCCGGTATAAAAAAGTAATAGGAGTCCAAATGGCTGCTATCCATTCGCCCTTCATTTGTCTTCTCTAAAACTAGGCGGGGCAAAGTGATTTACATTTGCAACCCTAAGCATTTCGGGAAGGTTACGGGAAATATACTCGTAAAAAAGAAGAATTGGGAAATAAATTTCCAAGCAACTATGCAATGGTGACTCTGAAAGAAAGGACAAACCATTGTGTCAAAACCCTTAAGTATTTTAATAGGCTAAATAGTAATAGTTACATGGGCAATTACAAACAAAATACCAGGTACATGTTGCAGGAGGGATATTAGTCTACCATTATAGAAGGTGAGGTAAAACGAAATTTTTTAGGTTCTCAATAATTCTCAAGGCCTGCAAACATATGGTATAACAAAGTAAACTCTTGGAAGAAGTACGGGCATTCTCCATCAAGAACAGGATTTACGATCGCCAGAAATCCATGATGAAAAATAAGTTGTGACACCCCAAATGACAAGTCACTGAGAACATAATATTTATTCGTATGAGGTAGAGGAACGGCGAACAGAAATAGTCTTTTCGAAAAACGATTCGAAACATGTGTGGAACTTTAGGAAACGCCAACAAAGGAATTTAAGCTTGCAAATATAGACAGAAGTAACATTTTTTGAGATAAGTGGAATGATATGGACTAAAAATAATAACTGCACTCATGACTTCCAAAACTCATGCTCAAATCAGCGGAACAGAGAATCGTTGACTACAATATAAGGCACATAGGTGTGCATTTCACGGTTGTTTTGACACAAGAAGAATAAAATGAATATTTTTCATGAAACTAAGCATTAGATAAAACATTAAGTTTATTCTGAATATGTATTTTGTAAATATAACAACCCTTCCTCATCAAGACATAAACACATCAGAGTATAAAAATACAACACCGTCTCTATGATTAGGCCTTGTGATGGTACCTTTAAGCACTGTTTATTTTCAGAGCATAATCTGAGCAATTTAATAGAACGTAATTGTCAAGAGTCAGTCAAAATGATTCGATGAGGTAAAAATGTTCATTAAACTACTAGCAATAACCCGTTACTAATGATGTTCTCCCTGCGAAATTACATATGATTGGTTTTATAATTGCAGCTTGTAAGAATATGAGGATCTATCAATTGATTTCTCCATTAAAAGGCTCCCGTAGATATATAAAATAAAAATCAAGGCTAATACTTCTTCAAATCAGCTTTGATTGGCATTCAATTAAAAAGGTATGAACCATTTCTTCAAAATTCATCAATAGATTCGTAACAACAGAACGGTGACCAAGATATATATCCATCACACATCTCGGGGAATTATTTATCTATATTTGTAAAACCGTAGGCACAAACCATTTGGATTAAAAATAAACTATGTTGAGACTTTTTTGGGGTTGGCTCTATAATTCAATTATGTATATACATTGAGTAAATATTAAAATGAAAATCAATGCTTGTCATAGATCTATTAGCAGCGAGACGGGCTGACAGACATACCTACTTATTTAATTATATTTATACCTATTTTGAGAGCATAATGTTGCCTAATTATCAAATAAATCAATGGAGAAGCTTAAAAAAAGAGATGAATATCACAAATTAACTTAAATTATTTAATTTAATTTTATATCAGTGTCTTTTTCATCATTTATAAAATTCATATTCACTTATAAAAATGTTATGGAATCCTCAGAGCAAGAAAAAATATTTTTAAAACTTCTTCATGAATACGGGACGTTTATAATTACGCGAGAATTCAGGACAAAATGAAAATAAATAAACATTGGCAACAAACACTCTACTTAGCCTAAGTAGAACCGTCTAAACTGGACCAAATAATGTAACAGAGAAGCTTGTGAAACGGTCCAATCAGGAATGTAATGCAACCCCTGCATCTCACCACGATAAATTACGTTTTCTACGCAAATATAGAATACAGAATGCTTCAGGTACATGGAACTTTGAACAATACTGTTTCTTCACACTGGTTACCATAAAGTGTTATGTACTTCTAAATTTCTACTGAGAAGTCATAAAATCATTCTCACGTATATCCTATAGCACGATCTCAACGGACACAATACCTTCTATCAGCCACATTTTTTTTCTTGCCAGTTAACCGTCTTGAAAATTCCATTTCATATCTTTGTAACCTTAGTAACTTCGGCATTGAAATTAAGCAACTTCTGGTTCCCTATGGGTCAGAAGGAATTTTCATTGTTTTGGAGAAAGAGGACACTGAGAAAATAATCAGGATTCAAAAGAATGTGATATAATATAAAACTGATATTAATACCGGCAAGGGAGTGAACGGTAGTAGATCAGGAGTTGGGTGATTTCGGAAATAGGAAATAGGAAGAAGATGGTTTGGTAGAGCAAGAATAAGGGGATCTGCGAAGCCGATGGTGGGGCGTGGAAAGTGTGGAACAATGATGGGCCGGTGAGCGAGGGAAGGGAATGGATAGGCAGCATCGGGGGAATAGGAAGCGTTACTAATGGCAGCGGGATCTGAAGGAGACAAAAACATATTGGTTATCGGGCGGGCCGTCCAGATTTCTCGCAGGGTAAGGAAATCGGGGTGGACACATGTGGGGAGGGGAGGAGAGAGATGGATTGCCTGGAATGAGAACCGACACTGGCATAAAAGTGCGGCCGTCCCCTAGGAAACCGAAAAACAAACAATAAAATAGGGGAGACAGCTCGCGTCTCGACCATTTTGAGATTCCATTTCATTTGTGATGGCGATATGTTGCAATTGAGTCCCTAACGGATGGTGGATTGCTTTGCATATTCGGATATACTCCGCCACGAGCAGATGCTGCAACGCGGCGTAATAATGCAAGGAACATTGATTTGAGCGGCTGAGATACTGTATATCCATACTGTATAAATTCTCAGAGAGCTGAATCTCTGTCTCCCGTTTTATAAAACTCACGAACAATTGTCAAAAAATGTTAAGGATATTGAAATAACATCTTGATGAAAGCATTTAAGAAATTCAATCATAGGCGTTGAAAACGCTGCCCTGACAATGAGTTTTAGTACAACAATTGTCGTTAACAACGAGAGATCATTTGAGGTTTCCTTCAGCTCAAAGAACTCTGGCTGAACTAACTAGCCGTTAAAAGGGGCGCGACCCATTTAATGCATATACATGCATAAATTTAAACAACAGAGGTTCTAAAATGGACTAAATTGACAAAAACATTTTTGAACGCATTTAGGTGATCGCACATCTTCTGTGTCATCTTATAGAATAATGACTTTCAATGAAAATAGTATTATGTACGTACATTTAAATCACGGCAATATTAAACTTCATAAATTTCATTTTTAATGAACAACAAAATACAATGAGGTAAGTGAACCAAAAATTGATAAATACTCAAGAATTCCAACAATATTTACCACTGGAGGAAATTCATTGGTATGAATTCATACCTGTAGAGAATTTTAAAGTTTTTTTAAAATCTATAGCGGTTCGGTTTTCAAGAAACTAGTAGCAGTTAATTTTAAATTGAATTCACTAGCCCCAGTTGAAGTGTCAGTTAAGATAGTTTACGATAGCCACAATCGAATTTTCAGACATGAGTTTACGGTGAATTATGAATAAAATTACGTCCAGTATCTTTTTTTGGGATTTTAGCCGGGTATTTTTTTCAGGATACGCTTTCATATATCCTAGAGGCTATCGAAGATGACTCAAAGATGTGGCTGATATCCCGGAGGAAAATTGGAACATCTACCCATTCGTCCCGAAAATCTTAGAGAGAAACAAAATTATTCTTAACTCAAAGTGAAAATATAAGTTGGATTGATGTTTCAAGGACTAATACGGCATCAAAGGAAATACCTACGTATTTTGTAACACTACATTCATTGTTATAAGAAATTACCCATTTGCTAACGCAGAAAACACTGACCATAATTCTCATTATGTGCATTTACTTTATACTTCTCGAATGCTAAATAAAATCACGGTAGCCCTGAAATTAGGTATAATGTATTGTAGGTTGATTAACAGTAACGGTATCGGTGATGTGGTACATTAGTTACACTGTATTACATTAGGACCAGTAGAAATTTCGGATAGAGCACTATATCCAAAGGTGCAGCCTCGTCGACAGTTTGACGCGGGCATGGCTTAATTAATTCTCAACAATTATAAGAAATTGTTGTTGATTTTGTTTACAGCGGAAAGTAACATGATCATGTGATTGAAACCACGAAGTTTGAATAAATAGACCAGAAAAACGAACTTGAGCTGCGCGTCAACCCGAGTTGAACATCCCCGACAGCATAGTCTGATCAGCATAGCAGTGGCGGAGGTATGGATGAACTTATTCTTAAAGTTTCCACCAAGTATCTTATTTACAGTTGGAGACAACGTCCTGAAGTCGTCGCTGCTTCATGACACGAATTAAATGATCGGTAACACGTTCTCAAACCTGAGTTAAATCATTCCATATGGCATACTCTGATCAGGAGACCAGGAGGGTGGGATGATTTCAAAAGTTCATACGAATGGCCTTAACAAGGAGCGCATTACACAAATTAGCCAGCGTAGCCGGTGACGCAGGTATGGCTTGACTTATTCTTAAAGTTTCCACCAAGTATCTTATTTACAGTGGGAGACAACGTCCTAAAGTCGTTGCGGCTTCATAACTCGAATTAAATGATCGGAAACACGCTCTCCAACCTGAGTCAAACCATTCCTTAGAGCATATTCTGATCAAGAGACCAGGAGGGTGAGATGATTTCAAAAGTTCGTGCGAACGGACTTAACAAGGAGCGCATTACGCAAAATAGCCTCCCCCGCTCCAGAAAACAGTCCTGCCAACCCCTCCTCCTCGCGATCCCCAATGCCGCTACCCCTCGTTCCCCTCTCCCCTGCCTTCTCTGAGGGCGCAGCGAAGGAAGGGGAGGCACTCGGAAACCCGTGGCCACTTCGGAAACGAGCCTCACTCTCCCTCACTCCCCTCATAACCAGAGGACGCCGCGTCCACCATCGCTCTCCCCAACACACACAACCACCCCCACCGCCTGCGACCCCCCATCCGACTCCCCCGACCCCCCCCCTTCTCCCTCTGCCGTCCACAACCCCCCATCCGCTTGCTCGCAAGTGTACACACTCACACACTGACACACAAGTCTCAGTCCTTCTCCACACACAACTTCCCCCCCCCCCTTCGCCCCTCTCTCGGTTGACCTGCGCACTGCGAGTCCGTCCATCTCTCTTTCTCGCCACCCCCGCCCTTCCGCAAACCCCCAGACTCCACCCTCGGCGTTGTTGGCAGACCCTCCCCCTCCTTCCCGTGACCAACCCACGCGCCTCCCCCTTCGCCCCTCCAACTCCCCTTTCCTTCCTTTCCATTCCACGGCCGGACCTGATCAATAAGCAAACCTACTCTCTTCTACCTTCTCCTCCTCCCTCTCGCAAAAACCCATTCCCTTCCTAATTCACTCCCTCCTCTTCGCCCCCCTGCCACTCACCTCCTCACGCTCGGATCCCCTTCTACCTCTCTCTCTCTCGTCCACTCGGCGATTCTTACGCAGCGCCGACCGAACACTCCCCCTGCCATTCCCTCTCTCCTCTCTCCCCCGCCTCTCACTCACTCTCCTGCCCTCTTTGCCGCGGCGGGAACACCTCGCACACCCACGTGTTGGGAGGACTGCCTAGGTTGTCCACCTCGGATCACTCCTGCACTGGTGATGACTCTTCCACTTCGGCCGTTCGGGGTGTGGGTGTTCCCACCGTTTTCCTCATCACATTTGTCTTCGATCCACGTTTTGGCATTCTCAATCACTCTCCCGAAAATTAGCCGAACTTATAACTTGAAATTAGTTAAGTCCCAAGATAGATAAATGGTTTATTTTGCCCTTTGCCTGTCCACGGTTTGACTCTATCATGAACGGTTAAGATAAAGGGTCATATATATTATTTAAAATTAGTTAATTGACGTGGCATGAAAGAAAAGGCCTTGCATTATCTAGAACCGCAGAAAGCGTTTATTAATTGGAGGAATTAGCTGTAGTTCGAAACAAAAAGCCACCTGTTTGAAACAAACATCTGGAAAAATGGTGATTTCAAAATCTCTTACTTCCTCAAACCGGAATAAGTAATGACTCTCCACCCTATCACATTTTCCCTTCAACCAGGGCTTTTGAAAACCGATGTCTCATTGCATCTTCAATTTTCTCAACCTATTTATTTGACGCACGAAGAATAGTTCGCCTCCTCTTTCTTAAAGCACCACATCCACACATTCACTTCAAAGTTCATCAATTTTCACTCTCCCACCGTATAGAGCTCATTGTATTTCTCATGCTTCAAGCATTCCATTCAGTAGCTTCAAGCATTACTCTTGATTCAATAAATTCATCCTTCTGCCACCCAGAGAAACTTAAAAATGTTCCCTTAAAATTAGCTTTATTTACAATATATTAAGATGCCATGGGAGACATATGTTCAACCGAAAATAAATGAAATTATGCATCTAAAAGTGACGAGATCTGAAATTAATATTGACCACTTGCTCCGAGAAATTTTGGGAGACCTATATTTCATATTCTTGTAATATAAATGTATTAAACATAACTCATACAAATGGATCCTGTTGCGTTATTTTTCCGCCATACCTCAACGAAAATCGATAAAGCATAAGTTTCGGGCGGAATATATACTTTTGCATCTTACATGTCAGGCTTTTTGAGGGTAGCTGGGTCCATTTTCTTTATAGTATGTTTACTTTTTTCCAATAAAGTGCCTTCCATTTCTTGAATATCTTGAGATAAACCGCCTCACATCTTTGGCAAAAGCAATCTTCTAAGCAGCCGTCTCTTATTTGCATTCATCGTTTTAGTTGTGGGCTCTCTTCCCTACGAAGAATGACGACTTGAAGACGACCCCTGACCTTTGCTTGCGCAACTTTTAAATACGGCAAAGGAGGGGGATAATTGGAAGAAAAGAATCGAAACACGTGAGAAAACGGAGTCTGCAAAAATAAGGGCTGGGGCTGGGTGAATTTAAAAGAACCCGGAACCCGGTCGAATCCGACTTTTCCGATTTCCATCAGACTACCCTCTCGCAGTTCCGTGTCAATTTTCGTGGGAGCAACCAGAGGAACACAAACCCCTCCGAGCCAAGATTTTAGATACACTGCCGTCCATTCATGTGTTGTCCAGGACAGAGAGAGAGAGGGGGATATCTTACACGCCCAGCGCTCCTTCTTCTCTACGACACCACATTCCTTCTCTCCGCTTTTCCCCTCGTGTCCCCACGTTCACCTTCCTCCAACAGTTTCTCCTCCTCCACACACAACCCAGTCCTAACTCCCCCCACGGCCCCTCCCGCTTCCCCCACCAGAAAGGCGCCCTTCGTCCCTTCATCCTCCCGTGGAACGCTCTCCACGCGCTCGCCCTTCCATTTGGTCTGCCCTTAGAGAGAGAAGGAGAGTGTCGCAGTTCACAAGACCGCAAGAGAGTGAGAAAGGACAGAGGAGAACGTGGGGGGAACGGAGTGCGGGAGGTATGGATGGGGTGGCGCGGGATTGTGAGGCGGGGGAAGGAGGCAGGGAGGGGCTGGGAAAGAGGAGGAGGCGGTATCGGGGGACGAGGGAGGAGGGGCGAGGGAAAATGAGAATGGACACTGAGCAGGACTTCCACATGCCCTCTCCGAGTAGAAGGGAGACAGCGAGAGGGGAGGGAGGAGGAGAGGGGGAGGTAGGGGTGGCCCAGTAGGGAGGGGCCCAGTAGGGAGGGGACCAGGAGGGAGGGAGGAAGGTGTTGGTAAGGGAGATGGGGAAAATGACAAAAGGTTGTTGGTTGTCAAGAGGGACTGCGCTGGAGAGGTTTTCCGGGAAACAAATGAAAAAAATTATCCGCCCACCCACTCACTCCTCGACCCCACCTACCCATCCACCCCCCTCCAATCGCCATCCTACCCTCCTCCCGCTCCCAGTTATCCCTCCCACGAACCCCCCTCCTGCCCTCTCATCTTATCCCCCTCTTCACCCAACGAGCGAGCCATTTATTATCTCCGCCTCCTCTGTGAATAGACGTTTAAACCAACGAGGAAAAAAAAGAAAATTGAAGAGTGTGAGGCTCGCTCGGACGGGATAATTATACTTAAAAATAAATAAAAACATGTTTGTTTTCCATAAAGTAATGCGCC
This sequence comes from Ceriagrion tenellum, assembly GCA_963169105.1. Taxonomy (NCBI): domain Eukaryota; kingdom Metazoa; phylum Arthropoda; class Insecta; order Odonata; family Coenagrionidae; genus Ceriagrion; species Ceriagrion tenellum. The sequence goes on along the minus strand of OY720633.1, from coordinate 96,286,769 downwards.
CGAGTGGTATAATCACCGCAACGAGGCGGAGTGAGTGTGCCGGGGAATGTGCATGTGTTAGGTAGGTGAGGAGAGGCTGCGAGAGCTTTTGTTTATTCCGGAAAAGGGGCTCGCCATTGGATTCGTCGTCGTCTCGGACGCGTGATTCGCGGGAAAAAATGTGCCTTTGTGTCCTTTGTGCGATGGAAATTAGGTTGGTGCCGGGGCGATTTTTCTTTCGAAAAACTCCCGAGCGCCAGCCGTCATTGGCCTCCCCAAGTTCGCATTCATTTCCCCGTCCCGCCTCCCTCTCCTCCCCCAATGACACTAGGGGCTACTTTTTGGAGAGCCAGGCGCTTTAATAAGGGATGCATCATCATCATCAAAATCCTTCATGAAAAGGAATACGCGACTCTCTGCCTCTTTTTTCCTGAGTGAAATCCAGTCATACGCACGGGAAAAAGTGCGTATACATTTTAAAAAGGTGAATGTTGAATTCATGTACCCTCGTATGGAGTGTGCAGAAATGGCCACAATTGAGGAATTAGCAATAAGCAGTTACAATAAGGTACATCTATAAAACTGCTGAATAAATTTTGGGCAGAAAATATTCATCTTTACAGTTTGATGCCCTCACGTTTTACAGTCATTTAAGTTTTCAGGAAAGCAAACCCAAACCCACTTTTCAATGAAATTTTCATGCAAATGAATAGGACACCCGAAACTGTCCACGTAGTGCTATTGAAATTTCAATACAGCGATTTGAAGAAAAAATTAGCATTTAATTAAACTTTACACCCTCGGGCGTCACTTCCTGGAAATATTTTATTCTTGAATCCTTATTATAACAATCCTTGTACTTAGTAATATTGGTGTAAAAGTTCAAGGATTGTTTTAATATGGATTCGAGTATTAAATTAGTTCAAAAGAATGATTTAAAAATATAACATATTGAAATATTTTCTTGTCTTGGAAAATAAGAATTACCAGACTCAAAATAACTTAAAAGAAACTATATCTGTTCAATCAGAGGTGACAAATACATGATTACCTTTAAATTATCGTTTTATATTCTTATTTTTAGGTAAACCACATTTATTTCATAATCTTGACTTCACTGGTTATTAGCCAGATTCCGAAGCTAATAAAAGGTGAACAACTCCATCATTTATTTTAGTAGGTAAACCTGTACCGGGATACTTTTACCCATTATGAAAGATTCCAGGAAAAGGAAAATGTATAAGTATAAAACATTGTATTGATACCAGCTAGAAGGAAGAAGAATATTTTTTCAATTATAAATTACAAAATAGTAAGAATATATACATTATGTGAATTTGAAACATTGCCATTTGATTTTTCAGTTATTTTACAAGTCGATACTAATTTAACATCCGCCACACACTCCAAAACATGAAAATGGGCCACACAAGGTTTCCGCAGGACGACCATCATTACTCTGTTTGATATATAGCGCAACACTGCAATTAATCACTTCAGGAACTTCAGCTTTGATATTAATTAGGAAGGAAAACTTATCTCAATAAAGTTATCCGATGGAAAAAAGCTGTCGTTCAAACTAATAGTTGTAATGCAGAGCATCGGTGGAATGAGCGATGTGATAAAACCTTATGTCTACACACTTAAGATTTCAATAAATTTTTATACTAACGGTGAAGGCCAAAGCACCTCTCTCGAGATGTACAGATATATTATCCATAATCATAAGAGTGTGGTTTTATGAAGGACAAATTTCTCGAAAAATGAGGTAAAAAGTAAATCTGGAATACGAATGGGCAAAAGCACAGAATCCAGCAGCAAGGATCTTAATCCTAAGCCTATATTTTAACCTTTACAATCTCAATGTACGCCAGGTCCACTAAATCCAGATCCTCCAGAATAAGTTTTAATGAAACTTTAAACTACGCTGACTAGGTCAATATCACAGCTCGATGCCTCAATCAAAGGATTTGACTTTTTTCTCCTACCTTGAGACTGTAAAATATAGTTAAGGTCTGAAGTGAACTCTTCTAAGCCAAAAGAGACGTTCGCCGCGGCAGAAATCCATTCACTGAAAATGAAAGAAACAATTTTACTCCCGGAACGAAAAAGCCATTTAAACTCGCCACATTTCTACCTGCACTCCAAATCGCGCAGAAATACGCGACCCTGTTCTCCGCTCTAAAGCGAGCCGAAAACTTAGTACACGCTTGCAGTCATAGGATAATAGCGGTGAGAGTTAATTGAAGGGAAAGGAAAGATGTGTAAAAGTATATGAAGAGAATGGAGAAAAGAAACACGCAAGGGGTATGGGAGAATGAATGCCTAAAACAGAGAAAAATTGGTCAAAAATGAAGTTTCTATTTTAGGATTGTTATAATATGTTGAGATATGTAGGTAGGATTGATGTAATATGTTGTAATATGATGTTCGAGCTGCAGAGGAATAAATTTGACAGCAAAGGTTAGTATAAACAGGCGTGCATAATTCATTCCTAAATGGTGGTTGCCCAGCTCCTTTTTCTGCACCAGTAGGCATCTAGAGACAAGGTAGGCTTCAAAATATATATTCAAGAAGCTCGAAAACGTTTTCTCATTTCTGAGAAATTAAATTAGTCATTAAAAATACGTAAATTTTAATAACTATATAAAAATTAATTGAAATTAGTCATAGAAAATTTATTCTTAGAGTTTTTCTGAAAAAAATCTGCTCAAGGTTTTCGTAACTAATATGCAATAATCCACAAAGAAGTGACGCAGAGATGTGTTATAGTGGAGTGACACTCGAAACTATAGTATTTAAAGACGACAGCTAACGATTAAAGATAAACAAATAGCTTTCCTTATGTCCTGTAACTGGAATAATATTTTAAACACGCGACTTAAATGTCGAATGCTATTTGGAGTACATAGTTACCCACGTACACACCATATTACCAGCGATGAGTTGCATTCGTCATATTTCATCAGCCAATTTGGAATTTTTGTTATCACATTCGGTGGAGTGACCAAAAAACGTGCAGAGGCCGATTTTTTAAAGAAAATATGATGTCATTACGTATTTTGCTACCTTTTAAGGCTTTTGGTTCCACTGTATGACATCTTGAGAGGACTAAAAGGGACAGCATGTACGTCCACCAGAATGGAAACATAAGGAAGGGACACAGAGCAAGAGAAGGAAGAAGGAAGGAAAGGAAAAAGTAACGAAAGGACTCAATGAGACACACAAAAGGTCAGACGAAGAGGGTTGGAATTTGAAGGTGAGGGGAAGGAACGAAGAGGAAAGGGTGGAGAGAGCCTTAGGGGCGAGCGGAGAAATTTGGGGAGAAGTAAAACAAGGGACGCGAGGCATATAAAGGAATGGAGGAGGACAGACCGGAGAAGGTGCGGCGTACGTTGGGGAGGGGGGAGGAGAAGGCGAAGCGGAAGAGGAGAGTTGGGAGGTCCATGAGGTGCGGAGGGTGGAAATACTTGGGCATCGAAGGGAGGGAGAGGGAGAGAGGGGGGGCGGGAGGCTGGGTACGTCATGGAGGGTCTCTTATGGGAGGGGCTGGTTGAGTGGGTGGCGAAGGAGGGCTTTTGGGGCATCCAGAGAGTGAGAGAGAGAGAAGGTATTTCCCTCTCCGAGGGCGAAGAAGCTTTTCGGGGGGGGGGGGGCGAGTCGGGGAGGAAGAGCGGGCGGGGGCTTTCAAGACGGTCCCCTGACGACGGACGGACAACCGGCGGGACAAGGGTCAAAGGGAGACTAAAAGGAAAGGACTCTCTGGTTTGTGCCGAGAGTGGAGGGGATCTCGTACTTGCGACTCGGATTCGCCCGTAAAGGACAAAGACGTGCCTTGGGGAAAAGGACGTCTTGGGGGATTCAAAGAAAATGGCGCGCCTGACATCTCGACTAATTAATAAGGGCTTTAGGCTGGTGAGGCTCTTTTTAGCCCGGTGAAAAGTGATCCATTTATGGAGTTGTGTGACATTAGTTTATATATAATTTAAAAATAGTCGCCATTTACTTTAGTGGACTCCAACAATAACTTGTAATATTATAGCACCTCAAAGGATGCCTTCCTTGTCTGCCCTGAGAAGCATGCCTCACAATTAGACCCAAGATTTAAGAAAAATCTATTTCAAACAAAACATCTCAAAAACCATCACTCAGCTATGAGTTATTTCAGCTGCATGCATACAGGTTTCTCAGTGAGTCACGCTTGGACAAAAATATGAAAGAAAACTTATAAAAAACTATAAGACTTTTTGTCGAATAATTAGCTTAGTTTGAAACAAATTGAGTGCGAAATTTTTGCTTTTTATTACTAATAATTATAACAATACTACCATGATAAATTTAAATATATCAAGGTAGTAAGGAGTATTGGTGAATTTTCTACAATAGCATGAACATTCAATTTTTTTGAAGATTCAAGCTATGTAAGAGAGTAAAAGCCCTTACTTATATGCCTTAGCAATACAATACATATTATTTAAAAAATAATTATGAGGAAAATAAGTTTCATAAGAAGGCAAGGGAAAGTGTAACAAAAGAAAAACAAATTATTTTTACTTGAATCAATCGTACTCCGTCCTATTTTGATAATTATTTAAAAAAAGCTTCAGAGAACTTGGGCCAACGGATAAACTTTTCTTCCTCGGTATCATTAATTAGCAAAAAAAACCTTTTCCGATTAAACAGAAGTGAAAAGAAATCGATGATTAACTAAATTGAAAAAATCGATAGTTAGAATTGTCAAGAGTTCCTTAGTATTGAATTATAAAACAGTATACTTTACAATCGTTTTTTTCTGAAACAATGCTATATGATTGAATCACAATCTAGAAAAACCTTGGCTAACCATACCATACTAGTTTGATTCGAAATAAATGAGACGAGGAGTCGCACACCCAACACGACATCGCTGATTACACTATAAGCAAGGGCTTGAGTAAATGAATTTAAATAACACGGGGAGAGTATTAGAAACATTAGAAAGCAAAGGCAAAGTTTTTCGAGATGTTAAAAGCATTTTACTAGACCGAGACTCGAACCCGAATCCCCCTATTGCCGGTAAGTTGGGTTGGTACTGTGGTTGGCTAATAAACCTTACCGGTAATATGGAGGTCAAATGATTTCATATTATCATGGTGAGTATTATCCCCTTTTGTGTAGGTCTGCACCCGTTCGTGTGACTGCGTATCATATCATATGTGAAATCGTAGTTAATTGGAAATTGATTTCTTTAACATTTATTTATTATGCGGCATCTTGGCACTCAGGGGTTGCTATACTACCAGGATGATAATTGAATGGGTAAAATATCGAGGTTAGGAATAAAGCCGTCCCATTGGCAAAGACCATCCCCCATCGTACCACGTCGAGTGAGTGATGAACCTCCGCGATGGCGAGATGCGAACTTCAACGCGAAAAACAAATAAACGCCGCCGCGTTAGGCCAACGGGAGGCGAGAAAAGAGATACTTTAGAGGCCTGGCGAAAGTATGAGGGAATGGGTCGGTTCGAGAGAAGAATGGACGAGTGAGGGTCGGTGAGTGAGTGAGAGAAAGAGAGATAAAATAACACAGAGAGAGGGAGAGAAAGGGAAAGAATGGGTTGGAGACGATGACGGGAGAGGGTTCGTGACCCCTTCCCAACCCCCAAAACCCTGGCGAGTTGGAAAAGGAGAGACATTCCAAGCATAAAGCGTGGCGTTTGAGGAGAGAGAGAGAGGGAGGTGAGGGGGAAAGGAAAAAAGAGGGTATAGTACGCGGAGGGGACGGTGAGAACGAGTTTCGGTGGGTGGAAGGACAGCGAGCGGGGGAGCGAGAGCAACAGAGGGGGCGCTAAATAATTAAAAATAAAAGAGAGAACCTTAGCCGTTGTGGGAGAGAGAGGTAGGGTGAGAGAGGGAGGTTAGGAAGAGTGGATAAAAATGGCTGTATAAAACAAAAGCCAGGAGAGCATTTTTGAATGATGAACTGGGCACATTTTGCGAAGAGGGTCGGCAGAAGAGAGGTAGATGGAAAGAGCCGGGAGTGTTTTTCGAGGGGGGTAGAGGGAAAAGGACGGAACGTTAAAAATACGATAGGCGGAACGAAAACAAACAAAATAAATTCGCTAAATGTCGGAGGGAAGAGGGAGAGAGAATAAATAGTCGGTTGAAGAAGAATATATTAAGTTAATTGAGTGACCACTTCATGGAGAAGCGAATATAAAAAAAGGACAAAAAATGAAAGTCACATTCCCGCACATACACATGAGCTGAAGCTTGAGTCAACCGACAAGAGTACCGTTGAGTATTAGTCCTATCTCTTTTTGCCTCTGTTGAAAAAAAAAAGAAAAAAATTTCGCCAACTCGAGACCCCTGAAAAAAATAAACGCGAGAAGAATAAGCATTAAAAGAATACACCGGAGCGGTAAGGGAGGCTGGCTGAATTACTTCTCCCTTTTCGTAGCGCAGGGAGAGCCAGCCACTTATGCCCATGAGGACGGGGTCGGAAATATTTGCCACAAATTTCTCCTCTTATTTTTTTAAAACCTGGAGTGAACTCAAAAAATAATATTTTTTTTATTACTCCGAACAATCATTTATAAAAGGATCGAGTAGGGAGCGAGTTGACGTTCTTTGCGTAAACTGTATAATACGCACATATGCCTACTTTATAGCCCTCTACCCGAGGGAGTTTCTTTAATCATCTCTTAAATTCTAAGTTTATGGCAAATTACTCCCTACGAGAGATAATAATTCATCAGTTCTTCCTTCTTAATGCAGAAAGCAACAAAAAAATAGTTAAGCAGTTCAAGCCATATTAAAACGGTTCTCATACGAGACTAACGGCAATAAAAAGTTGAAGAGCTAATTTCAAAAGGCCTTTTGCTGTCTAAAGTTCATACCAAACACTTCTTTTAAGACTGAGACCTTGTGTTCAGTTCAGCCCTTCAATAGTACTTTAAAAACTTACAAATTAGAAATGTGAGGTTTCCAAAATAGCAAGTAAAATTCAGCTTACGCTGCAATTTTAATTCCAAATTTAATAACTTATCTGTGAATAAATGGAAAGCATTGAAAAAAAATCCCAAGAGTGACACAAAGTTTCAAATTAATTTAAAAAGTCCACAAACACAAAGAACATATGGCTATGAGTTTTCACTTAACATCACCTTAATCCGTTAAAATATATTATCCATTTATCAAACTGTATGTAATAATATAAACAGGATATTAGTAGTAAGACGTAATTTTTTTAACAGCGTTATTTCTACATAATAATTAACATGGGTAAATTTCATTGAAAATTCTTCTGCATGATAAAACAATTCGCAATACAGCCATAACACTCCATTTGGTATTCCAACATATTATTTGCGAAGATATTTATATGAATCATCAACATTATTGCCCTGCTAAGCCAAAAGACAGTAACTGACAAAATTACAAATTTTGAGGTTAGTGTTAATTTTGTTATTTTCAACCTTGAGGATTTCCAAAAACTATATGAAAAAACGGTATATGTATCGGTTTTCCAGATATCAGGTTCCACTATCACCGTATCTACAGTATAAATTTCAGTTTTCTTGGCAAGATAATTGTAACTACCAGTCTCTCTTCCTAAGAATATCATTACTTTGGTTACCTTATGATTTATCTTATCGCACTGACAATCTAACCATCAATTAAGCTTGTAAACTCTTCGAAGATGGACTATATGAAGAATCAAAGACTCGAAGATGAAATCTTTAGCATGCAATAATTCAAAAAAACAATGATGCAGTTACTGTCTTTTAACTTAGCAGGGCAAATTAGTCCACCATTCCCGGAAATGATGCTCATGATTGGCAAGGTTGGGGTTATTCAACAACCTAGTTAATAAAATATAATGACCACTTATAAGACCATTATTTCCTTGTGGTGATAGTCATTGCTATGGTGACAATTACATGATGGTCAGCTGAAAAAATGTTAATTAAAACCTACACAGTTCATTCGTAGTTCTAATGTAGAGGATGCAAATAAAAAGACAAATTCATAATAATGCAGAAAATAAGTTCACATGGGTAACACCCATTCGTTAAAAATGCGAGGTGTTTTCACTGGAAATCCGTTCGTTCTCTTTGCCCCGATTTGTCGAGAACGATCGAGCACCGTCACATCGTAGTCCGGCATTGTTCAACTTCAACCGTCGTTCCACAGGGAGCAGGCCGAAACAGCCAACCACGCTCTCGCTCGTCCGTCATGAGTGTGCATTCAGCCGTGCTTATGGCAGGAGGGGGGGGGGAAAGAGAAGGATGGCCACTAATCAAGTCCCTGTCCTCACAGGGCTCTCTCTCTTCCCTCCCACGCCCCTACACTCGCGCACTCCATGCTTCAGTGCCCTTCCCACTGCCCCCTTGTGCTGCCCCTTTCCGTCACCTTCCACGACCCTGCCCCACCCCCACCCTGCCTGTGACTGACTCCCAGTAAAAGCGGTGTCGATATCCAACATGGCTTCCACGTGGCCGTCGGACCGTCCAACATCGTCCCTCTCTTACCCTCGCCAACCCTCCCCGTCAACAATCCCTTTTTGTTGCAACTCCTCCCGCCTCTGATACATTAATGCGCGGACGTCTTCTGCGCGTCTAGATTTTCACGTCTCGATAAATGGAGGTTTTTATTTGGTTCCTCTGGCCAAGGCTTTACTCATTAAATATAGAATATTAAACTTAATATAAACTGGAAAGAATAGTAAAGAGTAAAAAGGCAGCTTAACGAGGATATGGGATAACATAGCACGGGATTCCTTCCCATCCTGAAGAAAGCAATCGACATAATGGGTCTTGGAAAATTAAAGGGGACCTTTGTACAATACTGACACTGACGAGGTTAGTTTCCTTTACTTCTTCGGCAAATTCTATCACTCAAGTAAAATGATAGGGAGTTAGATAACTTGAAAGGTTTCTTTTCGCGCATAATAATTGACAAACGTGAATTAAATCTATTTTGTTCAAACGTAAGGATCATGAATAACAAGGCTAATTAGATAAACTCTAACAGCTAAGAACATTTTTCCGGAGGCTGGACACTTTTCATTCGCACAAAAATGACTCGAGCACTTACAACCGATGCCACATGAATGACAAGCCTCAAAGTGGGCTCGCAAAGTATCAGTCAAACGTAGATATCTGTCGCCACACATAACACTTCTTTGTAAGCGCGAGGTTGTGATATACTTCGGTAGCTAAACAAGGTCTTCAGTATTATGACTACTTAACTGATATTTACAGTCAATCAATTTCGAACAAATTAAAATGGCATTGTCTGGAAATTATGTTTCCTAAGTCAAATGACCTTGTATGAGACGAGAGTGAAAAAATAGCACTTGTAATTCCTAGGGACTTCCGTTTAACTCGAATAACGCAATACTGTTTTAAACCATTAAAGTATACAAGAAATCCTAGGCCTAACTGAGGTGAAATTTTATTCGCTTGTTTTTCACGTTCACTCGGAAACATCGTGGCTTCATGGAGCCCCAATGGGAACAGAGCTCTTCCATGTTTTAATTTTGTGCATAAATTTCGAACGGTGATACTCAATATTCTCTCAAATAAGACTCTAAGACTCACCAAAGATTCATTGAAAAAGATAAGGTAGTCATTCAGCAATAGATTGTAAGTCATGTGGTTTCAGGTAGGCATCGGTGGAATACTGGAAATGGTCAAACCAGCTTTACCGTAAGGAACAGTGGTTAGCCTTAATCAGCACTACAGATGATTTGAGACAGCAGACGTCACTGATAAGAGCAAAGGAAGCATCCTGAAAATGTTCCTTTAACGATGGCATCATAATGTTATTAAATGAGCTCGGAAACGACCCGCCTCCGCCTAACCGATTAGCCCGCTTACGCAGACAAAATAACATCAAAGAACTGTTATCTGGAAACTGCAATTCAAATTTTATTGAATGATTGCATCACATAGCCAATAATATTCATATTTCAACAGATAAAATTTGAAATGATGCCACATATTCTGAATAATACTAGAGTAATTCCTGAGTTCACCAAAATTGAAAGTTTTTTCTTCGTTGTATCATAATTATATTAGGTATGCTGCGCGACTACATTTCTTTTTTCCTGCCCTCTGGACACTTCTTTTGGCTCATACGTCTCTCAGATAACGGTATTTAAATATCTCGTAACAAGGATATCTGAATAAAAGAATTGAGATAAATAAAAACCATGGGGTGGAAAAAAACATCCATATTGATCACATCTAGGATTTGAGGGGTGTGGCCCAGCTGTAACTAAGGCTGGAATTCTTTCGAATGAACCGCAACTTTAAAAAAATCAACGCAGCTACGGAAATGTTTTATACTTTGATTATCATGCAATTTTTTTAAATTAAATTTATTACCTACAAAATTGCAACGCGTTTACCACCTTATAAGCTTAGATGTCTACTTTGAGCCTCATTTATTCTGAGTGTTATACACTGTGTTACATTCCAAAATTGAAAAACTAATAGCTCTACCTACATTAAGGAATTGGCCCCTCAAAGGCAAGAAAATAAACAGAGTACATGAGTACTTCACATATAGAGAAATGAGACGTGTTTTTGTGTTCATTGTGTAACTTTTTAAAAACACCCACGACCAGGTTCTTCCGCCTTCGGCTGAGATTACACTTTTCGCTGACAACCACTCTTTTTCACGGCTTCCCTCACACGTCTTCGATTTTTCCTTTGCGCATTCTTATATATATACATATATGTGACCAATAACACGCACACAAACCCGCATACACGTATGCAAGAGACAGAAAAAACCAGCCCGCTCGGGAAAAAAAAACGTCCGTTAGGAAACTAATATGGCGACTCGGTCCTTTTTCGGTTTTACGAGATGAGAGCGGTGCGGAGGAAGAAGGTGGGTGGACGGGAGGGATGAAAGTGGAGGGGGTGGAGAACTTACGCAAGAATGAGGGTAGAAAAAAAGAGAGGAGGTTAGAGACAGGGTACGGGTGGCTAGCGGGAGGTGGGGAGGGTGTAAGGGATGGTCGAAATGGGGTGGATGTACGCGGGCGGGGGGGAGGAGGGATGAACGTTTTTTTGTATGGAAGGGGGCAGAGAGAGGGAGAGGAGGGTGGGTCGGGGGAGTTTGAAAAAAACCCCGCTTGCATGCAAAACAACTGGACGTCTGACGGCGGGGTTGGGGGAGAGGGAGGGTGAATTGTGGGGGATGGGGGTCGAGGAGCGGGAGGAGAACCGATGACTGCGTTTGGGTAGGTTGGGTGGCATATAGGGACGTTTGGGGGTGGTTCAGGGTGGACGACTGGGGTGGTGGCGAAGGCCGGGGGGATGGCTGTCGGTGGGAGGGAGGAAAAGGTTGGTCATGACTGCCACACGGCTAACCCTCCTCTTCCCCCATCGCCCCATAATGTGCTTTCGTCTCTACCCCCCTCCTTTCCATCTCCCCTCCATTTCCACCCCCCTCTCCGGCCACCGTCGAAAGAAAAAGCGATCGATGGGGAATAAAATGGTGGACAGAGCCAATGATGCTAACAACGCCTTCAATGGACAGTCATGCGACCGTCTCTTTGCACGTAAAAAAGTCGAGAACGGTATAAAAATTACCGGAGTAACTTCCATTGTAAACTAACTGAGCGAGCCGATGCGATGGCTACCTGGCCAACGTCGAATGCCCACTTCAAATTATCGACCGCAAAATATCATGTAATATTTCAATTTTCAGTAATCCTAAGACCAGTATCAGTGATGTTCATAGTACAAAATAAAAGCATTTCGTCAATTAAACACACTAGCAAATTCGATTTTATTGTAATCCAAATGAAATATTTTCTGAATGCAGTCGCAATAATATAAAGCCGGAAAGATTGACGGATGTGTTACACCATGTGAGACAACATATTATTTCATTAATGTTGCTATTTAGAAATAACATATTCCATTAATGATTGAAAACCCCAAAGTTGAAAATTTTCGATCAATGACAACAAAAAAATGTAGCGGAGGTTTAATTGCATTATTTATTTGGACTTCATTAACAATTAACATCACGATTGAAATTTTGAAATGTTTCCTTAAAATGCGAATTACTAATCATAGATAATAGTACTTCGATTGTCGTGCTACTGACGCACAATCGAACAGTTATTGGAGAACTAATATTTTTTTAATATTAATGTTCACTTAATTCAACGAGATTTACTTAAAAGTGCACTACGACATCGCAAATCTACCAAAATGAGCCCTTGTCATACCAACATGGTTGCTAATGGAGTGGTCTACAGCCGGGAATTTAAAAACTTGGATTGTTAACATATCTAGAAAAATAAAAGACTGATTTATTAGTAATTTTTAAGCAATGAACATCTGTTTTTAACATTTGGGTATTCAAAAATGAAATTTTTCTATAAAGTGAATATCTCAGGATTCTTCAGCACTTCGTGATATAACACTCTGCAGGATAATAAAATTCTCCCTACTCCTATACAATATACGAACTGGATTTGAATTCTAAAGCGCCACTTACAGCAATGAAGATGAGTCTTTTTACATTTGCTGCTTAGTGAAATAGTAGAAATCATAATCTGAAATCCTCTGTTGATTTCATCATAACGGTACGCACCAATGATATGGAATCATGATTGTTGAGAATACCGAGAGGTAATATATTTATTCGGCACAATATTATGAGAGCCTGTGGTTGTGATATACATCAGGACGAAAAAATTATTATTCAGTTAACATTTTCCTTTTCTTTCTCTATGTTTAATACTGTGTGTCCTCCTCGCAATGCCCATTCAAGGGTGATTTGACGGTTGTTGCGATGGGTGAATAAGGACTTATTTAGGATGTATCATGGAAAGGCGTGAGACCGTTAAGAACTCTTTCATCCTGCAGGAACAAATACAGAATTTCTGAGAAGGAATGGAATCGAAAGCTAATTTCACAGTGCGAAAAATTGTCATAACAACCATAAAAACGAGGGAAAACATTTAAACTGCAATTTGAGGTTCCTTCGCTTCTTTAAAATCCCTTCCGAATTCTTGCCAAAACTATGCGGTCACGATGCAAATATTATCACTTGTGCAGGGGTAGTTTTCATATCCTTAAATCAGAATAATACATTAATTTACTCAGATATTTAGAATTGAACGAGTATGCGCATTATGCGCAAAATCATCACAGACATCCAATATTAATCAATATGAATATTAGGAATAAGTTGTTAACTTGATTTCATTATTTAATTTTCCGTTACTAGTTAAGCCGCTACTTTCTAAATAACAACTGAAAAAACTTAAAGAAAAAATAATGAGTTAAAGTAACTTTTTAAAAACTAATTCAGCCACTGTTTTTGAAAGCTTGAGAAGCAAAATTATGCCTGATAGCCATTAGGATCGAGAGAAAACTTTGGTCAACTAAGAATGAGTTGATTAAAGATTGAAACACTGTAATTTACGCATACTACAAAGTATTTCAATCTTTAATGATGAAGTAATTGCACAAAGTTACGCCTGAAACCATCACTAAGAAGGACTTAATAACAGCTGATCACTTACAATTTGTAAATAAGTAGTGATGATAAATTCCTGGGTCTTTCAGTCTCATCGATAAATTGGTACAGCTAGCTCATAATGAAATCCGACATCATGAGATGTGCAATGTGGAGGTGTACGGCACATGATTTTCAAAAGCATCAATCGCTCACAAGGCTTACGGCGTTGTTGCAAGGACTTCATGCTTAAGCTCTATAGAACCGAATATTTTAAAGGAAAAAATCGATGCGCTGGTGGCACGATGCACTTGTGACACGGATCGCTAATCGTACAGATGTGGCACGGGCGTCTCAATTCGACGAAATGCCATAAACTGCTTATAGAAGTGCATGAATTACAATGCGTTAAACAAACTTTGGTAACCTTTTAGGAAAAAAACAAACTGTTTACAAGCAATCGTTCTGCATCTTATAGACGTCAAAAATGATCAAAGATCTTTTCAAAATAAAGTGAACTTGAGTTCCAAACCAAAGAGCTGTGCATTGAAAAATCCTGAATGCCAAACAATTGCGATCATAGAAAATGAAGAGCTAAATTTAATGTCGCCATCATTTTAAAAACCATTAAAATATAGCAAATCGATGACGCTGAAAAAACGTATTCAGAGGAATTCTCATTGAAACATTGGCAAAACATTTCCGATTTGAATGAGTAAAAAGTCTTACCTGTTCACCACCACGTTTACGTAGTGACACGAGTGACATCAACAATAATAAAGAACATGCTTCAGACAATTACTTGAAATAGAAACTCGTAACATAATGAAGTCTTCAGGATATGGACATGAAAAATGAACTTACTATATCCCGACCATAACTGATAAAAGGAAAGCTTTAGAGGAAAGGGTTTTCATTTTAATTTTCATTTTTCTGCTAATCCATTTATTTTCCATATTGAGTGATTAAGTTGAGTGTATCAGGATACCTTAAATTATCTTTTAAGAGTACAACCACAATTTTATTGATAAAAGGAGTTCTCAGTCAAACTTAAGGGACCTGGAAAAATCCGTTCGCCAGATTAATAGATTCAATCAAAACAATTTCACCATGAATATTAACTTTTTCCTTAATTTTCTCGCCAGAAAGTTATGTATACTCTAGTTACGAGATAGACTACTAGCACTAGGCTATACCATGGCAAATGCAAGGATGCAGAAACAGACAATTAACGGATATTTACGAAGGGTGAAAAAAATTCTGATAAAGAATAAGATATTTTTCGAAAATTTTCCCCTTTTATACAAAAAAGGGGTCTTTTTTGTATAAAAGGGGTTACAACAAAGTCTGATATGGAGTTCCATGACTTTCCTACTCCCTATTGTCCCACTTAGCCTTAATCGTTCCTCCAAACAGGCATCAATAAATGTACAAATCGTATACTTCAATAGAGATTTTTCTTTGATAGCTATTAGTCCTGGCCTACGTATACAACATCTAAACCTGGTTATTCCGCGACGTACTGAAGCAGTACTGAAAGTGTATAAGTAGGTTATTAGAAATTATATAAGTAAGTTTTGAGTCTTCGTGGAATCTCTGGTGAGTCTAAAAAGTATTATTATTGATAAATTGACGGATAACATTTAAATGAGAAAAATTTCACTCCTTTCAATATTACTGACAATTTAATGCTCAAAAACTAAATGTTATCGCTACGAAAAGTTGCGAATGATTTTTCATATATTGCGTGACATATAATTTATTGAGATAAATATAATAGGCGGAAACGTATCTTACATAAATTCTTCTGCGTAAATGATATGCTCCCAGTTGACTTTAATGTGAAAAATTATTTCTATTGTCGAAAATTCTGTTCATCAATTCTAACCAGGTTTGGAATAGGATTTTGAAAATTTTACTTAGCAAAAAAGAATATCTCGCACCACAGTATCGATGGTAATAAGAATTATTATAAGTAGGTTATTAGAAAGTTTATAAGTATTAATAGGTATAAAAGTATTATCTAAGTACAGTTGTCTTGTAAAACAGTACAATGGACTCATATTACAGCTAAAATTATTCAATTACTTTTACATAGTGAACTAGGGAAATTAATGAAAGGTCCTAGATTCTCCCGGCGTATCTGATGGGTAAATGTTTCTCGGGTATAGTGAAATTTAATTGAACCGAACCAATCAATAGCAAAAACTTGACAACAGGTTAAAAAATTGCATTTCATGAGAAAAAGTTGAAAAACACCCTTTGGAAAAAAAACTTCCATTTTTATTTGAAAAGAAGTTTACCTTCTAGTAAGAATTTTTTTTAAACTACAGAGAGAAATCGGCCCAAGGAAATTCTGGGATGCATTTGAGGCACATATTCATCTTTCTTCTTCATCTTTTCTACTTTCATACAAATAGAATAAAGGAATTTTCCCAAAACATCTCATTCACGAAACTAAGGCAAATTAAAAACATCCAAATACTAACAAAGAGCTTGATTGTGTAAAGGCACAACAGTTGTTAAATATCAAAAAATATTTTTAGAGGAAAATAAAACATTTTTTACGAAAAAAACAATGCCTATCTAGGTCGAGTTTACTCCCAGAGTTGATCAAGAAGGAAAAAAATGCACATTTAATCCACACAATAAGTATTAGTGACTAGAAGAAAGTGTACGCAAAAACAGGCTTTCATGAGATACTGTCTCTACGCAAACTTACAACGACTGGCTTCATAATCTTACACGATTACTACAAAGTTGAATGCGATATTCGAAGACCAAAATATACCAGAAGAAAGATATTATTTTACCACTTTTCAGGCTCAACAATGATTATGATAACTTGTAACTTTGTTATTTCATATATTTTTATATGAAACTACCCGAGTTTCGACGTTCGGCGTCTTTTTCGGATTATAATAATATGTAGAATATCTTAAATAAATATAAAGATGATAATGGAAAATAAGATATTTAACTTGTTTCCCGCAATAAGTGATGGGTTTATCGGTCAATGCAATTAATTGGAATATTTATTAGCCTTCCCATTAAAGCCAGAGCATAGGAAAGCGTTTTTGTTACTGAGTAAATATTTCATAACTATCGGCAGCACGCAAATGTAAGGTCTTCAAGGTGCAAAGTATTTTTGCTAGACTTTTCCAACTATATCCGCCAACAAAACCATATGTCTACCATTAGGGCAAGATGAATAGATACGTCGTACAACTGGATAAATTAGGTCCGATATAGGCGGCAGAAAATAAACATTCCCTACGAGACAGGTGAATTGCTTAGTTCCTGATTATATACCGACTATAAAAATGACTTGCGAACGATGCCTACTTTTTCTCTGGACAAATATTCCTGAACTCATGATAAGGAAGACTAAGATATAAATACTTCTGTAAACACTGGCCCAGCTAAATTCGCTTGTAAGTTGGTTTTATTGAGATATTCTACTGGGTTAGGTTTCATAGAGCCGTGTAATCTCCAATATTCATAATGACTAAAGCACAATATAAAGTTTCGGGGAGGAACACGAATCCGAGACCTTCTGGGAATCGAATTTTAGCGCTACCTATTTACTACAGCCTAGATGTGACAAAAGTAATGAACAACGAATTATTGATAGACCAACCTATGGTTCCTTATTTGCATCGTAGCCGCTCGTCGTTTTTACTATCTTCATCATATTTAACGAGCGCATTGACGATTACGGAAATCCTTTAAAGCCTCTAATTACCTGACAGATAGAAGACCCCCCGCTCCAGCAATGGAGTCCGCGGTGGACTCCAGAGTCAAAGCGTCCGGTTAATTCGATCGACTGCGCTTGCGCGGGGTGTCGTCTCGACGCCGCCGTTCGACGACACATAACCGCCCGCCTCCTCCGCCCCCTTTTCACCGCCGCCGAGAACACAAATACGACCACGCGGACGCAAGCGTAAGAGGCGTGCGTCCAGTCCGAACGTAAACACATTTGGGGAATTGCATAGAGAATTAGAAGAGACGAAAGGCTCTGGTCAAAATGGGTGCATTGGATTCATTACCTTGACTCTCATATCCTCACTCTTCAGGATCTTCCAAAATCAGCAGAATCCACTTCTTCCACAGTTCCGGCTCGCCCCTCATTATCCCTCAGGCACTCTCGGTCACACCCACGACGGAAACACACGGAAAACCACACGCGCACGACATCTCGCCACATACCCCGCCCACTCGAACCCTTCCACGCCCCCGCACTCACCCTCGTGGTGACACTTCTGCGACCCCCAAACACTCGGCAAGGTCCAACCACTGCATATTCATGCACACGACTTCACTCTGGAACAGAGGACCGGGCGACCCCAAGAAAAACTGAAGGATTTATGGAGGCGAGTGGGAGGGAGTCCGCTCTCACCTCTCGAAAACTGCCGGACACACTTCCCACGGACGGCAAACACCGTTCAGCGAGATATCATGCTCCTACTCCAAGAGCAATCCTCCTCGTAATATCCAGCCTTCGTGGCCCGAAGCACACAAAATTTCGCCATCAGGTCTCTCTCTGAGGCCAGCGCCTGGATGGTCTTCCAGTGAGGGACACTGGTTGAGGAACACACCCGTAGAGACCACGTGGGATATGCCGGCGATGAGTGACTCTGGATATCCCCACTCGCCGGTAGAGACCAGAGTTGAGACGCGGGTTCCCGTTGGTAGTCGGGGAGAACTGGGGCGGAAGGCCGCCTCGTGAGGGGAAGAGTCCCATGCGGCGGAGGCCTTGACGAGTTGAGGTTCTCCATCGGACAGGGCAGCAGTACTCACACCGAGCACTCTGAACCCATTCAGCCCTCACGCTCACGTCCCCTCCTCCTCACCCCTTGCCTTTTTTTCCCTCCTCTCCTCCTCCTCCCTACGCCCAGCACACAATCCTTCCCACCTTGGAGAACTCTTTTCTTCTTACCTTAACCCCCCCTACTCCGCTTCCCCCCTCCCCAATCTCACTCACACCATCCTTCCGAAGAGTTCTCCTCTATCCCTCACACTCCTCACTCACACCCCTTTGTGCCCCCACGCAGAGGCCGCTAGCTCTAGCTTTGCTGTCTCTCTCACCCCTTCCACTACCCCCCCACGAAATGAAACGGACGAAAAAAAAGGTAAAGGGTGGCGGTGAATTAAGGGATAGGTACCCACTGGGATGGGACGCGTCGTATGCTGAGCGCGAGGAAGGGGTATCTTCCTACCCACCGCCCTGAACCCACCCCACGTCTGCTGCTATTCCCTCCCATCAGCACACAACCTGGTCGCCGGGAAGTTAGGTCAAACCCTTCCCTCCCGTGGCCCACCTTTTTTTTACATATATATCCTCCTCTTATTTAACCCACATCCTCTATCCCTTTCTTCCGTACCCCACCCCTTTTGCACACCTTCGTAGCCGACCCCTCACCCCCAAAACAACCATCATCCTCACCCCATACACGACCCAAAGGGGCCACACCGAAAAATTTTTCCCGCCCCATCCCTAACCATCACTCACCTACCGACCCTACCTCTCGGCCCTCGTTTTTTTATCCCAACCTCCGACGGAAGGAAAGGGGCTCACTCTATCCCCCTTCCTACCCACCCCCCTTCCTGGCCCTCATACGGACCCGGGCCCATCCCCACTTCACGCGTTTTCTGGGCTGAGGGAAAAAAATAGTCCTCTAACCCTTCAATCCAACGGGGTAAACTTTTCCCGCCACTCCACACAGTCGTACCTACGTCGCTGTATCCACGGCTTAAACCCGATGACCCTCTCCGAATAGGGGTGAAAAAAAGGTCGTGGGGTGGTTAGAGGATTCATTAGAATATGAATCAACATGAATTCAAAGTGTCTCCGTCATAGCTTTTTTCCAGTCCTCGGTCCCGCCGGTTTGAAACCCTTTCTACCCCACGGCGCCGAGCCGATCCTCTTCCTTTCACTCGGGACACAGTCAAATGGAGACGAACGCGGCGGCTCCTCTCCGAAATACTCCTTTTTTTCATTTCCTCTCCTTCGGCCTTTGCTCTACCCATTGCTTGTTTCTCGAAGCCCAAGCCGATCGTGTCCTTGTCTGCCCAAGTCTTCCACAGACCCATCTCCCTCTCGGTCTCGACTTTGCACCTTCTCGTATTCTATTCTCAGCATTCTATTTTCCGTCTCATATAGTCTTGGGCGCGAGCACACGTTATTATTTTGATGATACCTCTTTTGAACGTCATCGTGGTAAGTCCTTATCCTTTTATTTTTATCCTGCCATTTTCACCTAAGAAAATGCATATTTTTCTCCTTTTACAGTCTGATAATTAATAATATTGTTTACTATTATACCATCAGCAAAGCTAATATTTTATGTTCAACTGTAAATATAATTTTCAAACTTCGGTCTTCTGAATCCATATATTAACGCAAAAGAGCTATTTTCACGCATGTGGCAACTAACATTAAAGTAAATCAATAGTTAAAGATATTAATTCAATTCTAAAATGCATTTTTGACCAACTACCCATGATGATATAGGAGATCATTCAGCCTAAGTGGCTTATAGTTAACATAAAGAAGGATAAATTGCACTTAAATCATGGGCATGCAAGAAATATAACGGTAACATATTTGAAACATACTTATATTACTAAAAAAACAAACAACTCCCTAGCATGAAATTCTTATAAAGGAAACACCCCTGAATGCATAACTGACTAAATGTACAAGGAATTACTAAAGGCTATCCAGTAATTGCGATGCCGTGCAAGTTTGAATTTAAATATTGCCTGAAAAGGTTTAATTTGAAAATATTAGCATGGCCCATATTGTTGAATTGCATAACATTCTCCTAAATCGTGGTAGTAGCGTTTTTCGATTCTTACACTGTGACCTTAATCCGAGAGGAAATTGAATGGCTTCTTCCTCCATCCAGGCAAGACCTTTAGACCTCTTATGTAACGATGAAATACAAGCGCGTGCCCAGATGCCCCTACATAGACCCTGACCCATCGGTGAACGCCGAGCCATATCTAGCAGAGTCACCTCCATACGTTAGAGAATGGTTCTGAAACCGATCGGACCATATGGCTCTCCCCTACCCTTTTCAATCCGGCACATTTTTATGAAAGGGCTGAGTAATTTGAGATCGATCCATCCCTCTAAAATTTGCCGCGATACCAAACCTTTCAGAATGGATCGAAAAATTAGAACGAAAGACGCTTGTCATGAAACCTTTTCCACCAACACTGAGACCCCCAGGGACGGATAATGGGAGGACAGACATACATCTGAGCAAATAATTTTCATTGAATAAAAGCAAAGTTGAATGGTAGTAAAAAGGCTAAAATCATGCCTATACAAAAAACCTGATACCATTAACTTTCTTCCACTCGCTCTTTTCAAAATTTTTCTACTTGTTCGCTATTCACAGCTTATTTCAACTGACAGGATATGGATGATGATCCATTGGACATGTATCAACACTCAGAAAAAATGATTTTTAAACCAACGCAGAAAAACTACTTACATATTTAACAAAGTTGACTCTCGTGCATCATGGTAGCAGATGCACGGACGAAATAACTTTACCGATTGCGTCAATTGTCTAACTTTACCGATTGCGTCAATACTATTAAAGAAACCGAGTAATATAAAGTAAATGAATAGAACAAACATACACAAGCCTAAACAACTAGGGCTTAGCGTCAAATGGAACTTACTAAAAACATTTGCGTATTCGGAGTTTCACAGTCAAATACACGACTAGAGGAGAAACTGATTAAGTTCTGTAACGTTTAGCAATTCTTCTAAAGTAGTATTTGACAAACATACGTCCCTTATTACATATTTCTGACAGAGTTTGACTTCATCTTAGCTAATTTCCAAGACCTATGCTGCTAGATGTGATCCGTGTCCAGAGGATCAGGCCCGGCGATCTCTTATGGGAGTCAGACGTGACGTTATTCTCTGTGGTTCGAGTACAAAAGCTACGAGGTGCGAGATTCGTATATGGTAAATTCTTTACTCTATGGCTTACTTGACATACGTCATAGCGTCGTTGTGGTAATTAGGATAAACAATTCGGTGATTTTGCCAAAATAATAATTACAATTCTTTATTTCCGCGCAATTTGGATTGAATTTTAAAGATCTATGATTAAGTTAACAAGCTAGAATGACTCCAAGAGGGTTGATTTTTTCTTAAAAATTGACATTTGAAAAGTAGTCAGCTAATTGGGAATCATCTTTCGAATTCATTAAAGATCCGATGCATAAAGAAAAGCTTGTCTTGCCATCTTAAAAATGCAGAAAATTTACCAATGGTGAGTTAGAATATAATGTCATATTTTGTGCTTTATGGCTAGCTTTTTATGATGAAGCGATAGAGTGCGTTACCTTTACTGTAGAAGTTAAAATCGTCATTATGTATTTAATTTAGGAAAGCGCATTATGAAAATATTGATGGGAATAAAGTATTACATTCATGTTAACTAATGAGAAGACGACATTCTCCCAATAAATTATCGCTTAATTACGTATACTAAAAATGCTTTCTTATCCAATCGTGGAAGTATATATGCCATAGCTTGTACTCGCATTGGAAATGACTATAAAATATGTTGTCGTTCGCATGAAATGATAGAAATTACAAAAATTCGCTTTAGTTGTTATTCATATTTTGCAATTTTTTAAAGAAATGCATTCCATTAATGGACATAATTTCACTTTATTTATTCGTATTTGTGCTATTAGTTATCATATGTTTACGTAATATATTTTAAATCGTCTAATTTAGGGCTAATTAGCAATGTTTTTTCCATAGAGCGAACGATTAATTCGAGAGCCAAGTCTACAATGTGTGGATGAAATTCCTACATAGGAAAAAGATGATTACTCCATAGGGCAAAGACTAGATTTTTAATCTAGATTTCGGACAAGTGGCTTCAGCTTTCCATCAGAGTTGTTGAACTATCAGTGAGAGCAATCAGACTTGCAACTTTCATTGGATTTCATGGATGTATAAGTTCTTGAGAACAAGAAAAAATATAAAATGATTACTTTCAGGCAAATAGCAATTATTAGCCTTTATCCTCATTACAATGAGTGCTATTCAACCACTTGTAGTTTGAATTGCTCCCTAGTTGATGGACGTTGCAAATATCCCGTTTACCTGACCAGTAAATGTGGTCAGATCTGTCAATATTTTGTGTATGGCGATATGTATAGCACAACGAATGGAATGAATGACTAATGATTACCAAGTGTTAAAATATTCCATAATTTGTTCGTTCAATATTTTCTCTGTCATAATGATCCTCATCTTTATGTGTTATCAACACAATGCAGTGAACTTACGTGCCTCGTCGTCCAAATGACTTTTAGCAGGTTTCCCCTCCACGTTTTTTTTTACTTACTTTCGGTTTTTATCCTATCAGTCCTTTCCGATTCCCATCTAATAAGTAATTTATCTATGAAGAGGATACTGAAAGCTGTGACAGAGAGGAGGACGTTGGGTAAGAGTGACGTAATATCGTTTAAATGGAATAAAACACATAAGGGTTGCTATGTACAGATGAGAGAGGAGAGATTGTTGAGTGGTTTGAAGAGAGGAATCTGATGACTGTACGAGAGACTGTACGATAATTTTCTCAGTATCTCCAAATGTTATTAAAAGGAAATGTATTGAACTGAAAATAAGTGCGAAGTGTTATGAAATAGTTTAATTCAATCGCTTCGACACGATAAGAGAAGAAGAGAGAAAACAAACTCTAAGGACGGCTTTACGCCTGAAATGTCAAGAAGACTCCCTACACTCTTGCATCAAAACCAAACTTCAGGTAACTGGAGCAATTTTTGTCTTTTTAGATACTTGATTGAAACAGTATGTTGTTCTTGTCGGTGATGCATACATAAGAGTGAAAAACATTTGAATGTATCCAATTTGGTTATTGAGCAATAAAATGCCGTTTAAAAACGTGGACATATGGTTCATGAGATATATTTCATAATAATTCCATAACATATGTAAATATCAACTCCTATTCCCGAAGTAATATATTCCATATTATTATAACGGTTGCTAACAAAGTTCATGGCAAGGCGTCGAGTAAAAGATTAGAAAAAACCTATTTAAATATCATTTTGGCTACATTGCAAATACCGTATGGAAAATTATCTATGGCTCAAGTTATGGCAAGCAATAATAACGGAAAATACATAAAATATAATTCTAGCATAGTTTTCATAACTGCATGTATGGCAAGTTCCACCAAATAAACATATGTTCTTAAATGAAATGTGGTCCAACAATTGTTTTCGACGTACTTGAAAAATTATTAAACATCAGAGAAAGGTCTACATTGTAGCGACCTGAACCGGTAGACCACCCACATATTAACAGGTAATTCATCCAAATTATAAAGAATATAGCGAGGATAAACAGTTCTCATACAAAGGGGCACGGTCACGCATTTTTTTTCGCATTCACTCACGGCAGAATCTTCCCTCAAGCCCGCACACGCAAATGAGAACTACCAAGAGTGCTTGAGTACTCGAGGAGGTCAAGTGGGTCGCCAAAACCCGAAGGCTCAACTCGCCGTAATCTGCGAGCTGAGATCTGTTAAGAGTGCTCTCGGGGACCGAGGCTGCTCCAGCGCTTCCGAGAGAGGGCACCAGCGGCGAGCGAGCGACAGACGGTCGGCGGTCAGCTTCAATTAAACCCGCGGGAGGACCTTTTTAATTTTTATCGCCCCATCTCCGTCTCCATGCGTCTGAGCGCCCTTATCCACCCCGCCACCTCTCGAGTGCAAAAACGCGTCCGGTCGTTTTTCCTGTGGGCGCACTCGAGGTGTCCTGCCGAGTGTGTACGGGGAATAATGCGGATTATTCTTCCACTCCCGAGGAGAGCGGGATGGTTCGTGCGCATAGGAGAGACGCGAGCATCGATAAGGAAACGGCGCGTGGTCACGATGGCACTCGTAAAAGATGGCAGATATGCCGGATGCAGATCCGGATCGATGGAGAACCAACTATGCGTAATTAATGCAGAATGATGCTAATGTTTACCTGCAAACTTAATTCTAAGCCCTTTTTAAACGAGATGCATTGGTATTAAAAATGTATTCGTCTGATTTTTACCCAAAATAACAAAAACTCTTCTTCATACTTTCTCATTGTCCAAAGAAAAGTAAACTCAGCTTGATTTTGTGGTCAAATATATAGCTGGAAAAATTTCTGCTGTTACTTTTTTCAACACTGATAACGCAGGAATGAATTCAAACTGCGGTATAACAAGACTTGAAACTATTGAGTGTAATTACTCAATAATAAACTTATAATTGCCATGAAACAATGAAAGGAAAAATTTAGCGATCAATTTGAACCAAATTGGGTTCAAATTGGGTAGCATGTCAGTTGATTGGCTTAGACGAGCAACGGCTTTGTATAGGACTTGACCCATATCCATTAGACTCATTGAACAGCTACAGATGATATTTAAGTAACGATGGTGAAGGACTGAAATAGAAAAGGATTTTAATGGATTAAGCAAGTTTAAGGGAGCATGAAGTACCGCGTATTTTGTGAGAACTACAATTTCTGCGCTCATACTCAAGTGTAAATCTTAATTTTTTTTAAGAAAGTACGTATTTGAACAAATATCTGTTCATAGTTGATATCTTCTAGGGCAACTTTATGGAAATATTTCATCGAGGGAATCTAATGCAAATTTCCACTGGGTATTTTATTACTCGGCAGCTAGCTGTGAAAGCGCTGTATTTTCACATTTAATATTAAATTTGATCGTCAAAGTATAACCAATTGTTCATTCTATTTTACCGGACTAAAATAAACTTTTTATCAAGATTATTTGTACGTACCGTAAAAATCTTCTTCTTCGATATGAGAACTGACTGCGTTTTCAAAATACGCTACCGATAAATTCCACAATTTTTTTTCCGACATTACGGTCTTGGAGAGGGGGAGGGATAGAAGGTTGCCGAATTAAGCTTGGCCTAGGCATACGCATATCTAGGGGCTACCTACTTTTCCAAACTGGTGTTATCAGCAAAGTAGTACCTGCCGTTTCTATTCCCTCCCGTGGCACACCCAACCCTTCACCCTCCACACACTCGACCATTAAGCCCCTCACCCTGCGGACCCTCGACCCGTCCTCCAGAGCCATTTGGATGGATGAGAGAGGGCGGGAGGGGGGTAGGGCGTGTGGGGGGATGAAGAGGGCGGTCGAGAAGGGCGCGAGAAGGACGAGCGAAGCACCCCCAGGGTGAAGACGAGGGGGTCACCTAAAGGGGGGACAAGGGGGGATGGGGTCTTCGGGAAGGAGGAAATAAGGACGAGTAGAGCAGAAAAAAAAACGAGGAAAAGGACGATGGCCCGGCGAGAAGGACCTGCGATTTTTTTTCATCTTCTACTATCCAACCTTCCCCCGCCTCCTCATCCTCCCCCGCACACCCTCCCTCAATCTCCCTGGTCCTCCTCACTTCTTTCTCGGGTCCGCTGAGGTTCTGATCCGGAGTAAATTGGATGGCTTAAGGACTCCGTGGGCCTTGGATGGGATTCGCCCTCCTACGCCCGACCATTTCGGTCTCTCCGTCCACTTCTGAGTCTCCCCCTCGTATCCCCCCCATATTCCCCTGTCCTCTATTTCCTCAGTCGCCGCTTCCCAAACTCACCTTTTTTCCACTTTCCCACCTATCTTCCCATTCTCATCTCTTCGTCCGCGCATACTCGCTGCCTTTCCCTTGGCCTCTCTCTCTTTCTCTCGCGATACCCGTAAGATTTCAAGGTCGTGAGTGGCGGGCTTGCGCTCCGCGACGCATTGCGTGTCCACGGAGCCTAGAGACTCGGAGACTACATACTAGATTAAATAAATCGAAATTTGAGAGGAGGAGAGATTCAGTAAAATGCGGAGGATATTCTTTTGGTCCTAATCCAAATCTTCAGAAATGACAGGCGGAAAATTTGGAGAGATACCGTCTGACCATTTGGTGTAACAATTCCTTCATTACAAGGACCATTAATAACTGTAGCAAGAGATGAATATGAAACCTAGACACTTCTTTAGCTAACAAATCGCCTTTATCATCTCACCCTTCTCTTTTCCCCTTCCCTATGTATGGCTGGTGTCCTAACTCTCCCTACCACATGCCCCTGCGGTTGCTCACAGGAAAATAAGCAAAGGTAGAGTTGGTATTTAAGGTGTTCATTATTATAAGGACATATTGTACCGTCTTACCCGTACTCGATCCTACGACAGGTATAACACTCATTACCGAGAAGGATTTCAAACCCGTGATCTTCTGGGCACCAGGCCGACACATTGTCTAACTAGTAATCACAGTCCGATTTATTGTTCATATGCTACCCAGCAAGAACCCCTCCCCCTGATCTTCTATGGCATGGAAGTTAAAACAAAAGCGTAGAATATCCAACAGACGTACCACAAACGCAGGACGTGGGCTGCCAGAATTCATTTTTTTTTAAACTCAACATACCACAAGTACGCTAAGACCTTTATGCATGAGTAGTATAACTTCACAGGTATCCGCGGCGATGCGTTCATAGTTTATGAATTTCTTAACGATTTCCACCTTGTGCGATGTCTGATAGAGCCAATGTCCGGGGTGAAAACGCAAAAGAAATTTGAGCCTATGGCTATTTCGAGAGTCAAAAGGGAGATAAAAACTCCGTTCATTTAGAGTTTACGAACCCCCATTTAAAATTGCAGTACATTACTACCAAGTAATTGAGCATCAAAAGGAAAATAAATAGTCATCACCTAATAGGCATTCAATATCCCATGGCATGGTGGGAGATGAGATGTCCGAAAAGATCTAGATAACTCAACTTAAATGATTGACAGAAATGTAGGTTTCACCGCAAATTAACAATCAAGAAAATACCACAAGTCGATGTAATTCATCCATCACCAGCTAAACTATCGCTTATTGCCCTCTACATATCCACCTCAATTTAAGCCCAAATGAACTACTGAAGACATTTAGTCTTTTTGAGAACCTAAGGTGCAAAGTTCGAACGGCCAAGGCATTAGACGCTATCAATACAGCAAAGCACCGGAGAAAGCTCTGCTGGAAAACCAAAAAATGTGACATCGAGGTCAGGTATAAACCTGCAAGTTGCAACTAGGACGTGGTATCGGGCGCACGGTTATCCGCTATTAATAAGAGGGACAAAAGTAAGAAAGATTGGGTAAAGAATAGAGCTACCTTTATTCATGAATATGGTGGGGTTTCTATTTCCTTATACTGTGGACGTAAAGAGGGAGGGAAAACCGAGTTACCAAACAAAACCAATCTATTTGACAGTATGCCTATCTGAAAGTATCTACTTCAGCCTCTCAGTATGTTGGTACTCAAGGAATTTCCGTTTTATGGCTGTCGAATACTGCCTTTAAAATATCAATAATAAGTATTTGACGAGGCTGAACCCCCCCATACTGATTTACAGAAGATTAAAGGAATATTATGGAGAAAAACCTGCCCTCCATCCCTTTTTTAACTTTACGGCAGCTCAGTGATAATTTTAGTACCACTATTTAACTGACATAATCATATCGGTAAAATAAATTTTGCCCAAATAGTTAAATAACATAATTTTTTCTTGATTTCGTTCAAAATTATTCCACCTGTCAAGATATTTCATCGGTAAAATACATTATTTTTTTAAACCTATAAAAAAGTGATATATTCAAAAATTTTAAGAAAGGACAGATATTACACTTATGCAATAATTAAAAGTGAAAAGATATTTCTTCCATATCCAAATACGTGCGTCTCTTATATACATCTAGCTCGTTAAGACGACGTCATCTCTGAGCCAGAGTAATTCAATATTATGCCCGTCAAAGCGAAAAAGATGAGGGCAGAATTCTATTTAGTCACTACGAGCAACGCATGAAAACCAGCTCAAACAAAACAAATTATTTAACGATTCATCAACTCTGGCAGTCACGCGCACTTTACAAGCAGTGATCAGTGACTACGCGTCTTCTCTCACACATTCCTTGTTAATAATCGTTTCATAGCACCTTCTGTCCTTCACAAATGTTCATCTCTCTCTCTCCGCCAAGGTATTTTCTTCCTTGTACATCTCCTATTGGTATTACAAATACTTTTTATCACTGATTCCCCTTCACTTTCCCCTTCTCTATCTTGGTGTTTTTCGAAGGAAAAGGTTTTTGACCGCAATTATGATACCCGAGGTGGAATACTGCTATCGCCGAATCTAAGCAAAACAGATGGCGATGACCTAATAAACTGCATAGCATGTAAAACTTTTGAGTAGAACGTTATAGCCAAACGACTGGATGGGATAGAAGCGGAGATTAGTTCCTACCGATTGCTGTCAGAGAAGACTCACCGAAATCAAAACTCACAAGCGTGCATATTATTTGACAATATACATTTAGTGGCTTTGACAGTACTCAAAGACATAAATTTGAGTTAGGACGAAAACTCTCAAGCATTTACTTAATAAAGTGATGAAGGAGTACAACTATACTCTTGAATTTACGTGATACGAGGAAGATAATTCAATCCCTGGGAAATGAACAGAAAAAAAATTGTTTTTTTTCCCCTTGATGTTTTGTCTTAAAAAGATGATCTTCTTCACGGTGACTTCAAAAATAAAATAATGAGGAGATATGTGTAATTGCTAAAGAATTTTTATTTAAATCATTCAATAAACCGTTCATATTCTGCGCCAATGTTTGAATTCTTCTGAAGTCTGTGTTTGCAATGAAGCAAATACCTACCCAAAAGAGAAAAATATGCCGAATTGTAAACGTGGCTGTTGTTTTATCTTTAACTCAATTCTTCCAAATGATCTTACATCTACATACTACGCAATGCAAGTGCAATTGATCACTTGAAGTGAGATATTTAACTTACTCTGAGTAATAGTTTTTAATGAAGATTAGGAGCCTGACTAAACAATGTGTGCCAAAAATGTATTTTTAATTGGAGGTTTCCACACGATTTACAGCACTTCATTTTATCTAGTTTGGATACGTACAGACGTCAACCTTTGATTTACCTTTATTGTGTTCACTTGTTTCAAAATCACTCACAGCAGAGTCTGCCCTTTGGCTGATCCCTCGGATGGTGAACAAAATGAATTTTTTAGCTAAGTGGTGATATATCCATGGATATGAAGAAGCGTTTTTATCTTTTAAAAAAAATCACAATTATGGCAGAATGTTACAGCAACACCTAAAAAAAGATTTTTATGTAACACGAAGAACGGAAAAGAGAGCGCGGTCATTAGTCGAGTGAAAGAGAATTAATCTGATGAGAAATCTAACGAACGACCTTCGACTAAAGAGTTAGCCAAAACTCTACCCAATACTACTAATTCAAAGCAATTTCCGCTACGCTGTTGTCAAAATCGACTTTCCTTTTCTCTGAGCGAAGAGCATGCCTTAGATAATTATAAAGGGCAACCACCAGGTGATTTTGGCACTATTCTACGGTCTACTACAAAAACAAAAAGCAAGTATTTACTCGTCAAAGTTTTATACCGAGCAAAGAATGGTTTTATAAAAAGTAAAAAGAAGACAGAATGCACCAGATGTTTACTAGTGCGGGGCCCTATCAACCTCTAGTATTTTACTACTTACAGGTACAGTCAATGCACGATATATTGCAGCTATACACCCTTCAGAGATTCAAATGTGAGCAATATAGAAACCAATGAACATTCGATTTCAGGTGCCAGTCCGGCACACCCAGGTCGCGCATAGGTTTAAGCGACACATTCCAACACCTCCAGTATCCTCATTTCTCCTTCTCCATTCTTCAGCCCATGCTTTTTAGATTTCGAGTCTTCAGTACTCGCCACCGAGGCGAGCGTCAAGTGCCTCACAAAGTCTCCCCCGGTTTAATACTCGTCCTTCGCTCCATACGTCCCACAGCAGAGGTAAACAAACACCCGCCCGTCCTCAACGATCCATTGTCAACAACAAAGTCCACCCTTTTCGCCGTGGACAACCGCCACCCCCTCACGACATCCCACCCATCGTCACACCCCCTTCATCCCTTCACACATCCACTCCACCCCCTTTCTCATCTCACCCTATCAACCATTCTCCCTCCGTAACACCTTCCGCCCTATAAAACCCCCACTCCCACGCATTCGCTACCTCGCCTGCCCCCTTCCCCTCACCAAACACCACCTCCACCAGACTCACCGGCTTTTTCGCAGACCTCCTGGTCTGGCCCTGATAAGGGGCCTCCAACCCCCTTACTATCCCCTCTACCGCCTCCATCCCCCACGCCGAACTACGCCTCCAGTCTACCGATCTACTCCCGAGCCAACCCGCCCACCCCTTCGTCCCCACCGTCCGCTTCCCCCTCCTCATCTATCAGCTCCCTTCTTGCCCTACCTCCCTCTCTCATTCCTCTCACACTTTCCTCTCCTCCTCCTTGTTCTTCATTCGCCCTTCCACTCCCGTTCCGAACTCAGCCACTCTCCAACCCCGCAAGCAAGAGTCCTGCTGGCTCAGCGGGAAAAAATTTGAGGGTGTCGGTTGGGAGCGGGTAAGGGGGGAGGGAGAAACTGTCAAAAATGCTGATAGAACGCTCTCCTTTCCGTCTCATTCTCTTTTTGCTGCGTTCTATATCAGGGTTCCCAAAACCCCTTACCTCACCCTCCTTTTCCCCTATCCTCTCTTTCGTTTTTTTTCTTTTCCCTATCTCTTCGCCTTCGATCTCTTCGCCAGTGTCCCAAGTCGAAGCCCATCGTCCAAAATGGATCTCCAAAGGGCCTCCGAGCATCCTACTCTTCTCCTCCCTCTACCTCTACACTCCAACCCCTAAAAACGTCCGAAGCATCCTCTGCTCCCATCCCTATGCCCTCTCTATATTTCCTTCTCTCGCCCCGTTTCTTCGTCTATAATTCTGTGCCATCCTGGCTGAATTTGTGAACCTAGCAGGTGAATTTTATAAATATTGCTTGCTTTCAAATTTTTCTTTTTCCAAGGTTCCCTCGAATTGATTTTTTATGACTAATAAATTCTGATATACTCAGTTAATGAACACCAGCTCTTTTTTAGCTCTAGTTGTACTATCTCCATTTTTATGCGTTCTTCATGGAACGCTTGTCCATGAAAAATTATTCTCTCATCATTTATTGTCTTTCCATTTCTCTGAAAATATTTATCATTTTTAGTTAACTATTAACAAGGAAAAAAACCAAAAAAATCTTGCATAATCTTTCCTTCTCCAGCTGCATGACCAGTCATGATTAAGGTATCAGTTAATTTAACATGAATTAACAACAGACTGACTCTTCTAGGGGAAATTTGAGTGACCCATTAAGGCAATATGTTTTAGGAAATTTTACACTCAATTTTTAGCTCAAGAATTTTTCGATTTCAATAGTTCCAATTAGGGATGGTCGGATCGGATCTGCGGATCCAAAGATGTGCAGATCTTTACATGGGATGAGATACTGATATCGGCTCCAAGTACTACAGTAAATCAGGTATGCATCAGAGAGTTTTAAGCGATTAAAGTGCCGGCTGTCATCGGCTATCGGCGGCTTTCTGCCGAACAAATAGAATGCTTCATTCGACAACCGGCTTTTGCTGAATTTAAATCAAATTCACCCTTTATTATCCATCTCATTGTTCTCAAGAATCAAATCTCAAGATGTGGTATGACAACAGTCATTGCATAAACGTGACAACAATCAAGGATTAGTATTATTATGACATCGACATTGTCTTTATTTTAATATTTAAGTTTAACACTTTTAAACTTGATGTTGTTTATTTTCAATAAAGTCTCCAAGGCTTAAATTCCATTATCATTTGTGAATTGTATATACCCTTGAATACATCCAAGGATCCGAAAATAAGAACTGAGATCCGGGATCCGAAATGAAGGATCCGGATCCGGATCCGGATTTGGATCCGAAAAAAAATCTGGATCTGCCCATCCCTAGTTCCAATGATAGCCAGCAAAAGGTTCTTAAACGATTGAATAAGTAATCGAAAGAAAAGTAAAGACGTCGCTAAGGAATGTATAACTGCGGAAATCAGAACTTAGTAGCTCCTACTTTCCATTTTAAATGGATCTCACAATAATGACCGTAATAAGTATATAATGAATAACTGGATCAAAATACTACCCTGTACAGTCACAATGTGTTTGACTCATATTTTACGTGTTAATATTAACTTTAATGAAGTGAGTATGATGAGGGAAATTCCTTTTTTACTCCGCATTAGATTCAGCCAGTGATTAAAGAGCAGACAACGAACGCATTACGTGATTGGAATGCAAGCAAATGAAAAAAAACAAAGTCATCAAATATTATAAAAACCTACCATCTGGAAATATATAAATTGTTATCAAAGTATTTACAACATAGTTTATGCCACAAAAATAGCATATCTTCAATTCCCCGAACAATGACAGCAGAAGAGCATGTTAGATAAAGATGCATGTTTGTACTTCTTCATCCAGTGAGCCTAGGTTTATAATGTTAACTCCCTGAATTTAGTAAATGAATCAAATATAACATATTGCAATAGTTACAGAGGCCAAATCTCTATAAAGAAGCTTTGAATGAATAATTAGAATCGTGGTATGTGACGATTGGTGTAACATAAGAGTTTAACTAAATATTTTACCAACGGCAAAATAGCGCACTTTTTCAATCCCCTAATATAACCATTGCAACAAAATTTTCCCTTGGTCTACATAAGGTTGCTTTTAGTTCAATTATATTAAGATTTTTGCTTGAAGGCGACTAGTAATAATTACGCTGACTTAGAAAATTCTTATGATCAATAAGATGCCAATGTTTCGCCGGCGAAGCCAAAATACATCCCAGAATCCCTAATTATTCCAGGTACAAAGTTCTCCCTCTGCTCAAATTATTAAGTCTAAATATTTTCCGCAAACTTAAGAAAAAAGGAGAGGAAAGTCATCAATTTACACCTCCCTCACTCACCAGGCCCGCAGCAGTGGAGCGACTTAATGAGCGCAGGGGGCATCAAGTCGAAAACCCTCCTCGGAGAGGCGAGATGAAGGGTGAAGATTGGGTGTTTTCGATGGGGAGGAGTGGGAATATAAA
Organism: Ceriagrion tenellum; assembly: GCA_963169105.1. NCBI lineage: Eukaryota > Metazoa > Arthropoda > Insecta > Odonata > Coenagrionidae > Ceriagrion > Ceriagrion tenellum. Next base: position 96,253,220 of record OY720633.1, on the reverse strand, counting down.
AGGAAGGGATATCGCCAAAAATTCTCGGTCCCCTAACCCTCCCACCACTCTTCAGCTTCCTTCGACCCGGCCTATATCTATGTATTTCCCACGAGCCATCGCTTCTGGCCTGGCTCAAATTGAACACATCTTGGGCACGTAATTTAATAGTGTTAAACGTTAGGGTGTGAGCCAGATAGGTGGCGTTTACAACGCACTGTAAAAAGATAATTTAGGACTTTTATTTCATTTTATGTCATTAATTTGATTTATCTACAAGTTCGATTTCTTAAATTAACTAATCAGTCATCCTTGCGGTTCCACATGTTCCAGCAGCAACTACAGGGTAACATGCTGTTAAAAATAATAAAAGCTTACATTTATTGGTTCGCAACTTTCAAAATTACTGGCGGAGGTACCAGCGATTCGAAGTTTTTTTTCCTGAAGATATATACCAATTTATCTTTGTTTAACAACCTATGGCCTAGAAATATACTTACACAATTAAATAGTAGAAAACTTACGTTATAATATGTGATAAATAATAGCAAGTTATCAGGCCTACCTAAAATTAAGATTCCTCCTTAACTACACCCGTTTTATGGCGTTAAGTAGCACTATCTATTACAAAAGTTTCGAATGGAAGATGCAAAAGGTGTATCTATACCCATGGAACGTGAATATCCCAAATCGAATGGAGAGAATGATGCTCTTTCAAGTAATGAAAACATAGGGAAGCAGTGGGGGCACTATTATAAATTGCAGCTGCTACTAGACCAGATATTTTCGGAACAATGAGTATCCTCTGCAAACAGGTTAGTAATCGAAGACAGCAAAATTGGGAGGCTCTAAAGAAACAAAGGGGTTCTCTCAAACAAACCAGTCATGTGACATTAAATATTAATGCCAGTGGGAGTCTTAAATTGACTGGCCATGTAGTTGCCGACTGGTGAGGAGATATGCGAGAAAGAAAATCTACACGTATATATATATTTTTAAGTTGAGAAATAGTGCAATTTCCTGTAAAGCAGGAAACAGTCTACTAATAATCTGTCTACAGCAGAAACTGAGTATATTTCAGCAGCATGTGAAAGTGTGCTAGGTGTTTGATTGCGACAATTTCTACATAATATGGGGTGGTACATTATTAACCAATAGTAATCTATAAAGATAATCAGGGGTGCATAATCATAGCTTCAAATGAAAAATGATGAGCCAGAACAAAGCACTTAGACGATTTTATGAAAATTAGTATTACTCAGTTTTGTTTATTGCAGAATTGAGGGCATGATTGCTGATGCACTGACGAAGCACTCCCCAAAATTAACTTTGAAGAGTTAATAAATGGAATTGGACTGACGACGCAAGCTAATAAGTGGGTATGTTTGAGATATTAGCATTGATGTATATGGAAAGGGCTCTACGACACCAACATGTAGCCTGTCAATCGAAATAACGACCATATTGCTAATCCCTGCTCTTTTCTTACTTTTATAGGGGTAGTACGATGAAATGGACGAATTAGCGGATGTAAAGTAAGAATATCAAACATTTGTTCGAATTTTCAGGCTAGTAACTCTTACACATAACACACTTTGGTTACTTAGTGCTATGGATTCTACTCGAATTTACCCTAGTCCTCACCTGGAATGAGGAAAATATTTTGTTATAATAAATAAACAATAAACGCAAGGAGAAATCAGATTGAAGAATTAAAGCATAATGATTTCTAGTAAGTTATTGGTGGAAAACACAGTAAAATTGCAAAATTAGTGCGTTAGCCCACAAGAACTTTCAGAAAGTGAGGGTCAACGAAGATGGCGGACTTAATTCAGCTTCTAGCATTGGCCAGCATTGTAAGTGCTCTCTCCATATAGGTACCTCTATGGATATTAGTAAAAGCAATAAAGTTGGTCAGATAGGAAAAGCTGTGCTTTAAACCCGCTCTGCATCAACACCCAATCATATAAGGCAATGTAGAGGAAAAACATCTCCTTAGCCAGCTTCAGGAAATAAGGAAATATTGTCAATGGTTGGCAATTGTGGCGTGGGCTTAAGTTATGTTGCACTAGTTTTAAATTAGGTTCTTACGCTCTCCAAGATTCAGCTTTCAAAGTGTAGCGTCCAAGGGGTCCTCACGCATCGCAATTCCTTCCGCTCCCTTTCGCATATCCCCATCCCTCCCCCCCCCCCAACCCTTCCCGCAACGTACTCCAAGGTTCTCTCCTCTCCCCCAATCCTTCCCACTCCGGCGCTCTTTTTTTATCTGCCCCCTGACATGTCCGATCCCACCAAGTCAGCAAGATGGAGGGTGTGCCATGAGGGAGGGGAGGGATAAAAGTGTTCCTGGTCGAGGGATATGGAGAAGAGGGATATAAAGAGGAGAAGAGGAGGACAAGAGGAGGAAGAAGAGGGAAAAATATTAATTCCGCTCCACGGAATCTTCTCCCACTACCTCTACACTCCCTAGTTTATCATTCTTCTCTTTTCAAGGTCTCTCCGTGCCACAATTTTATTCATGGTCCAGTATTTATTTTGCTCATTTTTTCTCAGGAGCATAGCGTAATTGAGTCCGGTTTCATTCATTTAAAAATATAGGTTCACCTTGCTACTTCCCCATTCCCTGGTGATCTTCCAGTGCTGTCATTCTATACTTAGAATAACATTAAGTACAATTTTTGAGAGAATTCAAAGATTAAACAAGCCATCATTAAACAATTATTAGTTATCCCTTCCGTAAAATAAAAATTTCGAACGCAAACTCAAGAACAGTTGCACTGGCACGTACTAATTCAAAACGCAAATCTCTAAGCGTACATCTACAGACAATCATTCCACCTTTGACAGGATCTGTACATCAAACTATTAACCGCATTCACACAGTATTAAAAAGCCCTTAACCTAGTTATAAACACCCATTTCTATTCATTAGATTAGGACCAATACTTTCAAGAATAAATCTTGCACCAAAAGATAGATAGTTTCCTACCTACCTATGGGTGGCATAAGAAACGCTAGGTGATAACTATTACAAAATAAGAGAATAAAAGAATAAAACTGGTTAAAACTTGGCAATGTCCACTGGATTTATTGTAGGTACTACGCGTTTTGACGCTTATGCGCCATCATCAGGTACAAACGCAAGTGTTTGTACTTGATGATGGCGCATAAGCGTCGAAACGCGTAGCACCTACAATAAATCCAGTGGACATTGCCAAGTTTTAACCAGTTTTATTCTTTTATTCTCTGAACAAAATGTCCCACAACATCTTGCCGGACTTCTTTGAGTTTATTACAAAATAAATTGTAATCGATTGTCCTTTGCATTCCCAACACCTAAAATACTTTCAGGAAAACAATCTCATCAATTGAAAATCCTTGGCTACACACCAAGGAAAAATGAAGGGAAAATAAAATTGAAAGTGCGCAGAATTAGCGTCCTGCCATTCTCTGAGTCCAAAGGGGAATAAACAGCAATTTCAGTGTGAAATAGAAGCATAAATTCCAAAATGTACTATAAAAGGCGAAAGTAGCACACACAAACAAAAAATGAAATAAGACATCCGATTTCCCAACTTCGCAGGACTTACTTTCCTCAAGACTGAGGAACGACATTAAGAAAATGCCCGTGGAGTATGATGTTTAATGCTGCAATCAGAAATTTGAGAAGAAATACCCTAAGTTGGCAGCGGTAAAAATGAATATTGCAGAGTAAAGAGTAAATGAAGAGTGACACGAGCAAAACGGTCGACATGGTTCCGAGCGCAGGTCCAAGAGGGGGCTGGGAGGCGTGCGAAAAGGGATCAGAGAATGGGAGGGAGAGATGAGGATATCGCCGAAAAGCCGGCCCGGGGAAGAATGAGACGGGAACGTGGAGGAATATTATATATTATAGAGAGGGCGAGGCAAAAGGAAGGAAGCAAGAGGAAGCAACCATCATCGTACACGGTTCCTTCCACGCGAGCGAATCTCTATGGTGACCGTCCCGGGACGACCTCCTCCGGTCGGAGCGTCGCCCTTGCTCGGCGGGGTCGTAAGCTGAGCGGCTGGGAGTCTCCCGCGAGAGCACATTTTTTTATTCCTGCCTTTTTTAATGCCTACCTACACCCAACTCTTCTGTGCATACACCGATTCGATTGCCTCGGCGTCTACTCCGCGGGAGATTGGGACCTTTAACGGAGGAGTCGTACGATGTGGAGCATTTAGAAAGGGAACAATTAAAATGTAGCCACCTCCCACCAAAAATGTCGGCTGGAAGGAAAATTTCGGGAATGCACTCATTATGCAAATATATCTCAGCTGTACTTTACGAAAACGTGTGAGCCTGGGAGTCATCCAGCCATTTTTGCGATATCTTTAACGAATATAATATATTACGCATATTAGGCAACGCAGCACTAAAAGTTCTGGGTTCTCTGATATAGTCCTATATACTCATAAATTAAAGTAAATTATTTAATACGAAAAGGAGAGCTCAAATCCAACAGCCTCGTACCCATTTCTGTTAAAATTATTTGCCTGGGTGGTCAAATCTGCCGATATAGTCATGGAGCCAAATAATCGCGTCTGAGTTGTACTCAGTTCAAGAAGCTACCGGATATCTACCACCATAAATGAAAATATAGCTTGCTTACAGCATACTTGGAGGGTCTTCCATCTTGATTCTTCAGGTATATCGTCGTCAAATGAGCTAATTGTTAGAGAGGAATGTACAGAACAAAATTCGCCCATAATAACGGCAGATTTTAATTGCCATGAAACGTAACTACACTTCTCCCTTTCTCAATGCAGCTTTTTTGCAAATGTGCCGGATTTTCTATGAGCTAAAGCTATTTGATGCGGCAAGGGGATGAAATTCGTGTGAAAAAATTGTATTCTGTGATACCTTGTGAACTTGAGACGAAAGTTCGCATCCACCTCCACCGATAAAGGTAACTCTAAAGAGTAACTCCATAACACAATTTACCAGTAATAGGAAGATTCTAGCTTAAGTTCTGGTTTAATATAATGATTTTTTGTTTATAATTTCATTTCCTGGGTGTATATTTTACCACGGGCGCGTGGATTCGTCATTTTTGCATTTTCACAGTATTTGTAAACTTGTTGAACAATTTTCTCCATCCTTTTTTTTCTATCCTATATCCAATTGATCGAAATTTGTGGGAGTATATCTTGAGTAAGATTTGCACACATACTATAAAATCATTGTCCAATGTTTTCGCGCAATTTAAACGTGTAAAATTAAATGGTGAAAGCCAGGACGAAAGTTTTTCCACCATGAACTTCACCAGTCTGTTGAGGTCCTTTGTCCCCAGTATACCTCCCCGAGTCTTTCATCGAATCCCGCCTCCCACACCTTATTTTCCTGCAACCCCCTCTTTGGACCCTCCCCTCATCCCCTACTTGTCCTAAGAATCCCTCTCCTCGCATCAAACCGCCCTCCAACGCCTTCCTGCAGAGCCGTCACTCCTCCCTCCGCAACCAGGAAGCTCTCCGGAGCACACTATAAAGTTTTCTTGACATGTGCTTCCGTGTCAGTGCGAGAGGACTGTGGAGTTGCCGTGAGAAGTGAGGTCGGACGACAGGACAGAATGGGGGAGGAAGGCGAGAGCGTTTGGGGAGAGGGAAGCATACGTCCGCGACGACAAGACCATCGAAGGGACGGACGAGGAGCGGCGGAGGAGATTTCGGGACGGCAGGGGTGGAATAGGTTGGGTCTGGGAAATAATTTTTGACTGGATACAAGGAGGAAAACGGACAGGAACAGGGAGGGAAACTAGGATTACTTATGAGGATGAAGAAATAATATTTAAAACAAGGAAAGGAGAGAGTTTATTCTCCTTCTAAAGCCTGAGAATAAATGAACGAGTTTTGGTGCTAACTTTGTGGAAGCAATTATTACTCATCTTCATGATAGAGAAACACTGGTAACATTATAAAAATTGTTCTCGAATTTCCATCCGAGGAATAATATTGGCTGCTGCCAACGTTTCAATGGAAACTCCTCCAACGTCTTCATTGCTCTAAAGATGATGGAGGAGTATTCCGTCGAAATGTTGGCAGCAGCCAAAATCCTTAATCGGACGGAAACCCGAGAGAAATATATGAATTTAATTCGCCTAGAAAGAACAAAATCTTGTACTGGTAACATTTATCACACATTTATGGACCACCTATTATGGTTCTGGCAAGCCTATCATCAGTGTGTGCTGATGTCGCTGCCAATGGCATAACGTGCCGGAGTATTGGTAGTCGTGTCATGTCTTGAGGACTATAGCCTTGGGGGGCCGCGTTACAATCCGTATGTTTATTGCGATGAAAAATGCCGTGTGAGTCCGTTAGCAAGACACATACCTGCCCTAACAATCAGATTTAAAAAAGTCTGTTTTTGTGATGTTCCAAGTTTTCGTTTCAAGACGCTTACGGTACGTTTGCCCGGTAAAAAAGTTAAAGATTATGAACCTAAATTTTTTCACAATAACTTAATTTCGTCCAACGAAATGTAATCTATATCCTGTCTTGCAATTCAAAATAGGCTATTGGTCAAAGCTAGCCCAAATGTTTTTTCATCTATTACATAGCTGGTAACAAGCTTCTTTTCCTCTTAAAACCTTTTTATTTCTGAAAAAACATATTTTCCACAATAGTCCCATGACCAAGAATAGTTGTTAATTGGTTGTTAACAAGTTAATGAATATTCGTCATCATACACTTGTAAAAAGTAGCGGTGAAGGTCATAAAAGTCTTCAAAGCAAAAATTATGATGAGTATTTAGAAATGAAAATGTCAGAAGATTCCACCAAATCCATCAATATGTATTTTGCTCATACCAGTCATTATTCACCATTAACATTATGGATATCCACAATTGTTTTCATATCATATCATCTAAGAATGTTCCTGATTCACGCAAGATATGGTATAAACTGACGGATAGCTCCTACAGTCAACGCTTAATTCGTCGTGCAGATTAGTACTCGTGTTCGTTATTATTCATTTGTTGTCACTAAAATCCGTGATTTCTTCAGATATTTCCAGAAATAACCTCAAATACAAAACAAATATTAATTAATGCAGTATAGTATCTCTATTGTAGTCATTACTGTCAAGAAATGTTCAAACGTGGACCCTACCATCAAGGAACATCAACATAATTTCGCAAAGAAAAATATTGTCACTCAACGTTGCCATTCGTAAATATTTTAGCAATACAGAAATAAGTCTACATTCTATCAATCAATAATTCCTTGCAGTTCAGGACGGAACCAATGATAAGCAATCATTGTCGCCCAAGTTGGTCAAAACTTTACACCACATCACGTTTACCATCATCTAAATCTATCACTATGTCAATTTCTTCTATGGAAATATCACGTATAGGTATAAGTTCACATGATAGAGATAGCAAGAGTATTGGATTACTATCCTGATACTGTGGAGCATTTTGGAGCATTTTGTTTTGTGAACGCTAATACCGACGCCAGGTTTCTTTCCTCCTCTCCTCCTATCCTCAATTAAATCTCCTGGACCAACATTCCTCTTATCTTTAAACGTTACTAGGCTCGGAGGTTGATCATCTCCTCAAAATAAAAAAGTTAACTTGGAATGGAGTCATTGGTATATCATACCCCAATAATGAATAATGAACATCGTATTATTCTGACAAATGCCATTATAAATTACTGACCCTCATAGTGACTACCAACTCACATCACTATGTACTTTCAGTCGTCGGCGTGGAACTTCCTTCCATTTTACTCCGTATGTTAGTAAGAATGTAATGCGTTATTGCATCAAAAATTCCTATCTCAAGACTAGTGCATAATAACTCTTTATATGACTCCATTTCCCTCTTTTTCAGCACATTTCCTCTGATATCCGGTCTTATTTCCCAGTTCTTTCCTGTTTTCCGGTCATCCTCTTCCTCTTTCCTCCGTCTAAAAAAACCTCCTTTTACATCACCCTCTATCACGTAGCCCTCCTCGCAAACCTTTCAACACGCTCCTCTTACCCACTCCTCCCTCCTCACCAACATCCACATCACCCAATCAAACTACCACCCACGTGGAAATACACCGACATAGCCTGTGGGCTCTTCCCGGGCATTTCCACCGCAGAATGACACGCTGCCCAACCCACCGCCCCTAGGGACTGCCCCTGGCCTTATGATCACCACCCCTCTCTCCCTCTCTCTCACCCGTTGAGCGCAGTACATGACCCAGCCCCCAATCCCCATCCAGCACCCCCTACGCCTCCCACTACCCAATAACGACGGTCCCTTGCCAAGGTGAATTAAATTTACCCCAAAATCGATCCCTTTCGTCTCCCTACTTTCAACCTCCTATCTCTGGCACAAGCGGTCCCATATTAACGTCCCCCCCGTCCCTCTTCCTCCACCAACTCTTCCTATTCCCGCACTTTTACGCCACGGACACACTCATCCGTGCGCTCCACGTGTCCTTTGGAAACCACTCCCCATGTCTCCTTCCTCCCTCCCTCACGTAAAGCTTGCAGAGACACGGGTTTAAAATAACTGAACTGTCTGAACGAATTTGCCATGTGATTTCCACCCTCCGTAGGAAGGCAAAACTCAAATTAGTACTTGTGTTTAAGGCGTTTCGAAAGGTAATCGTGGGTGAGATAGTGCAAATTTTTAATTATTTCCCAAGTTGAAAAAAATTCTTGGTCCACATTTTATTTAAATACATCAGTTTATTTGGGGGAAATCGCCATACATGTAGCGAAGGCATTATCCAAGAATTATATTTTTGCCTTACTTAAAGCATTATATGCCTTGGGTTTTCGATTCTATATTAAAAATCTATCAGTAAATTATGTCGGCATACGTTTTTTTTAATATTAACTACATCGATAAACCTTGATAACTCTTAAAAACCACAATAATAATACATGTAGCATTCCGTGGTCAGAAGAAATGCCTACTGCCGATGGATAATTTAATTAATGCGAAATAAATCTCGTTCCATTACGCTACGCATTAAAATAGCGCTGATTTGCCAAGAGAAAAGAAATCGGCATAATGTAACTAATTTCTACCAAACTGATGTATAGACATACACTAAAAAGAACACGAATTCAAACTTTCGCGCAAATCTGTATCAATAGTACAATTTTGTCACCCCGTATGAAATCTTCCTCATGATTTCGTACAATACACGGATAAGTGTGTCGTGGAAATTAACTAAACAATAGTATTAGTAATACGGATAAGCTGCAGTAATTTTACCGGTTCCTGTAATGAATTTAGCATTTCTACTAACTCCAGTAGAGAAAGAAACTTGCAAACAATTAAAGGAATATTCTATTATAATGAGGTTTAAGCTAGCTCGATTAGAAAGAATGGGGCAGTTTCAATATAGCCTAATAAATGAGAATAATGCAGGTAAAATTAGACGCAGCAACAGAGAACTTAGTTAGTAGGTAAAACCTAATTGCAATCCAAGGGCTGATCCATTCATTACCACGAGTGAAAACATCATTAGGGAGTTCCTGATCGTGATTGGAGGGATTGAAGCCTAGTAAATCGCCATGTCTCAGGATAGCAAGTATAGCTATGGACAGCATTGATTGAAGTTTATATAGTTAGTGAATCTGCATTATCTAACCCTAACAAATGGAGGTCAATGAAATAGACGCCAAAATCCGTTCGAAAAACATTTGATAACTCTACCATTAACCGCCAATTAGGCAGTAGATATGTATGATAATATCATTTCAATAGTTTTAATAGAGGAAATAATTTAGAATTTCCCTAAAATTTGAATCATAATGAAGATACATAAATATTAACAATACTCAGATTAATAATCAAAGCTTTTCATGAAGCTAATGGTTTCATTTAATTGAGTATTAACGTACTTATCACGATTACTTACATTCTGCAGGGTATATCCTAGCGCAGTCGAGTGGCATGGGCATTATTAGTTCAATGTCAAAAACAAAAGAGATCTTTGCTTCTAATGCAAGGCCATTAAACCGACCCCATCCTCAAGAAAACTCCCCCTCTCCCTTGCTCTTTGCTTATTTTATTTGAGCGCTCGCCCAGATCGTCAAAAGACGACATTTTCTTCCATCCCTCCCTCCTGTCCCTTCATCAAGAAGACATCACGCTGTCTTGACCACCCCACAGCCATCGCCTTCACAAAACTCGCTTCCGACATCCTCCCTCTTTGGCTTCCTCTTACTGCCCGCCCCACACCCCCCCCCCCAGTGTACCCCTAAAGCAAGAGAAAATATAAGAAAACGCGGAAAAGACCCTCTAACTCCCCTCCACCCCCCTTATTTCACCTTGATCATTTTCCCGTGGCTCAGAATCCACACTCTTAGTTTCCTCACGCTCCCCCGATCACTGACTCTCCTTCCTTCGAAGAAGAAAAAAATCCAACCCTCCCCTCCTCCCTTCTCCTCTCCCTCTTTCCTTTTCTGCTTCGCCCTTCCCCTTATAAGCCCCGGCGTCCCACGCCCACTTCCCCTCCCGCAGTCCTCAGACTCCCCTGACTCACCCTCCTATTAGGTCGCGCGATATTTTAATTTCAGCATCGTATTCCTAACACCGTATCAGGATATTGCGATGTAAGTTAAATTGAACAACGACATGTTGGTATCATGATATCCTGTCATCAGCTGTTATCCGCCTAAAAAGGCTGATACAGAAACAGATTGCTAACATTAAGTATAACATCCTGTTACTGCCACTCGTAAAAAATATACACGTCTGGTAATCCACCATATCTCTCCGAAACATTCACCGGCAAAATAAATAATCACCAAATATCCTACACAGAGGGGTGTGAATGCAAACAGGAAACCCTATTTGCATTCCAACATCTCAGCACACTCCCCTTAATTCAATAAGTCACGGAGTTAGCAGTCAGATTTTAAAAAATTATCCCAACTGCACAAATTTAAAATGTATAAGATATTGAAATTATTATAAGCAGAATATTTCTCTATTTGGAGATGTATAAACGCGATAAATTGCATAATTCCGTGTATCAATGCTGCTGAACAAATAGAAGTTACCTGTATGACAGTAGTCTTAGAAGTCGCTTACGAGTGATATTTCGATGAGTAAGTACAGATTTACATAGCAGTAGTGGTCAATAGTGGTAATAATTAAAATAGTGGTTTGCGCTTGCAAGAAAGATTGACCAACTTCAACAGACCGTTGCATTTTGCTTGCAAGTAGCTTATTGGTTCTGCGAAAATATCACAACGTATCCGGTGAAATCATGATCACTTCATTGCGTGCGAGATTACATATTTAACGTAATTTGAACAGTACGACGACCAAACACATTGATTGCTTATTAGGTGATGATAAAAAATAACCGTACTTATTGTTTACTTTCTACATTCATTTCTTTGAGAAAAATTGGAACTAATGTATAATGAGGATGACACCCTTTAAGCAGCAATTTACGTCGAGACATCGTTACATTCGCAACTTCCATAGAAGTTGACTTCAACGCGTGAAGCCGCATTTAGAAACTATAATTAGTGTTTCATGAGTATCGCATCCGATACATCGTAGCATCGAGCATTTCTACGTTCTCTCCGCCACCACCGTCGTTCCCCTCCCTCGTCCACTATAACTCTGAGGAACCCTGAGTCCGCCTCGCTGCGCCACGAAACCCTGGCAACCCCTTCCTCCACATTTTCTTCCCCAACTCCGAGCAGGCAGAGAGAGGAGGTCAAAAGGAAAAGGGGGAGCTTTGAATATACTCTCCTGTCTTTCTTCCTCTTTCCTCTTCCCCCCTAGCAACCCACTTCCCCCAACTATTATTCCCTGAGCACGGAAAACCCTGGCAAGAGGACCCATGGTCTGTTCGGCAACCATGGCATCGCCCAAAAGAAGAGTCGAAGTGAAATTGAGAGGTTGTGCGGAGGGAGGGAGAGGCACCACCAGGGGAGGTTGGGAGATTCGGGGCTGGTCTCAGGGATAAGACGGAGGCCGCCAGGGCGAGGAAGTAGGGCGGGGGTGGGGGGCATGAGAGAAATGTGGAAATCTAGAGCCCGAGGGGAGGGAGTGGATTAAGAGAGCAACAGGAGGACGAGAGGGGAGTGAAGTTGAGGTTGAAGTAAAAATTTTCTTTTACGCGATGCACAATTTAGTGCTGACAATGAGACCAGCCGAACGATTGAATCGAAGATTCAGTACTATACTCATCGTCGGCCCCTGTGGCGGTGGGGTAAAGTCCTCGCCAGCTAGCTCCAGGGTCGCGGGTTCGAGTCCCGCCTGGGTAGAATAATGTCTGCCCAGGAGATGGGTGTGTATGTCCATCTCTTGTCAAAGTTAAAACACCCGATGTAAAGGGCCTTTGTTGAGCTGTTTTCGGGTTGTGAGTATAAATAAATAAAAATAATTATTAAATTTAATCATTAAAATTAATTACATATGACTTTTCTATAATTTTGTTTTTTAACTGTATTACGCGTTTTAGAATAATTCAGATTTACTCTCAATTGGTACCTGATGATGCTATAAGTCAGCAAAACTCGTTCAGCAATAAAAGATAAAACTGCAGAAAAGAACAAATTATTTTATTTTTATGATGAATACCAACTCCCAAAATCTCTACAAAGTGAGGCCAATAACTGTCACATTGGATTTAGTATGCTAAAATCCGCTCCTTGTGAATGGCTTAGTCTTATTCGATGAAAGATTTGAATTTGATCATCAGAACTTAGAATAGAGATACTATTTTCCATCCGCTTTCTAGATACAGCGACCCATCAAAGATAAGCTGACAAATTGAGTGTCGAGAAAATGGCCGAAGGAGATCTGGAATAGACCTAAAGTATCGTTGGAGAGTTGTATGAATGATTATCGAAAAAATGGAGTCATGATACTTGCTGAACTGGTTCACTGGAGTTTGTTTCGGATGTTTATTTTAAATAAATACGTTCCTATGCCATAATAATGTGTCGTCAATTAGGCATAGCCACTGAAATTTACAGACCTAAATACCAAATTTCAAATTGTCATCTGTACGTAAATAGTAGTCATCAAATTTCAATTTATTTAAGGAGCTAAGGGGAAAAAATGAATGGAAGGGTATGATGGCATGTAAGATTTGGTAGTATCCGTGAAGTTTCTTAAAAGAAGACAGTAAATATTTTTTGGTTGCTGAAATTAAATAAAATATCCCTTAAAATGGAGACTATGCCTTGAAATAAGTTTTTGGGACTTCAACGTAGCAATATCAACGCAAGCGCATTTCCCATCCTTTTCGTAGGACAACTAAATTAAGCGTGGGGAGGAATGTCACGTACTGTACCTCTCGGAGGCTACGATTTACGTCGCGTATTTCATCAAAAGTCCGGAAGTCACCATTGCACACTGAAATCAGCATCGCGTAAACCTTCAAGATAACAAATTGGAATGGCTCCGAATGTGATTTCAAGTTTTTGGTGCTGATTTCGGCTGATCTTGAGTCGGGTAAAACTTCCTAAACTTAGATATTGAAGAACAGTATACTTGTACTGTAGTGGCTCCAATTGCTGAGGTTACATCAAAGGAATCCTATATTTATACCCTTCGTGGGATTCTGACCGGCAATTTTTAGGTTGCCAACTCCAATGGTTATGAATCTGTGTACTGTATTTACGTTAGCTTCGCTACACAATTGGGCATAGAATTTCCAACAGTGTTCCAAATAATTGCGCAGGAAGAGTATTTTTAATTAAATTGGATTGAACCTTCTGAAAAAGGATCGGAATTTTTTAGATTAGCATTAAAAAAATCAAAGCAATTTCGAGGAATACAGGCCTTGCTTCATGATATCTAAGAAGTATTGCGACTGTAAACAAAAGTTACCCATTACTCATTTGCTTCTAAAAATCAATATTGCAAACTGGTGAAACACTAAAGTATGTAGCACTTCTTCCACAGGTTTAATTTCTAAGGTACAACGCGTTTCAGCTGTCAAGCCATCATCAGGTACACCTTGGCAGCTTGGCTTGACAGCTGAAACGCGTTGTACCTTAGAAATTAAACCTGTGGAAGAAGTGCTACATACTTTAGTGTTTCATTATATCCTTCCACTACATCTCGCCGGACAAAGTTACGTTCATTGCAAATTGGGTTTACTTTGATCTCCGAGTGAATGTGATCACGACGAACTTGGGTAAAATAAAACTGAATTTAGCGCTCATTTTAGCTCCAGCTTATGCGATATAGGTACCATACGAAGGCCAAAACTGTAGCCGTGCTGCTTTCATGCTTTTGACGAGAATTTTTTACGAGTTCTTGTGAACAGAGCCAGCAGAAAATGGCGCGGGAATTCATCCTCTTCAGCACTTCTTACCATTTTCGATCGTAGGTAGGAATATTTTCATTGAATCCAAATATTTCTTTTTATATTGTCACAAGTATCTCAAGACAACATAAAGTTTGAAAGAATGATTTTGCGCCCGCGCGAATGCCCTTTTTTATTTTGTGTAGCGGGCTGGCCTCACCGCGAGGTTTCACTCATAATGACTTCCGAAAGATGTTTTTACACATTGCCATGGGAGTAATTTGAGAACTTAGATTTTGGGAGGGCAAAGATAATCGGATGGTAAAGGCAGACAGGCAGATTTTAAATCCTTTTTAGAAGAATTTGCGACCTGGAAAATGCTGCTGTTATTCTCTATTATTCCTTTCATATTCCATGTTGATCACTTCAATTAAATATATTCACTGAGATACATTAAGTAGAGTAACGAAAAACGTGCCCGTTAACTTTGTATTTCCAAGTTAGTAGCATTTTGGAGTTGTTGATTTTTTTTTAATTTTGGGGGCAACTACCATCCCTAGCCGCCACCGAGTTACGCCTACACTCCTCAATACTAAAGATTATTGAATACTGAAATAAATCACTTGAGAACTTCTTGACGGTTTGATATTCAAATATAAAAATCACCCGATTTTACACTTCTCTAATAGCTTCAATACATTCAAACTCATTTTTATTGAGTTAAATTTGAGGTATAGTCAAATAGTTGAATAAAAAACTTGAGTTGAGTTGAGGTGGGCCGCTATCACCTCTCATGAGGGATGACTTTGATCAACATCTATTTCTAACTTTTTCGGCATATTTTCCAATGCTATAGAACATGACCAATTTATATTTCTCAGTTGCATAAAAATGCATTTATTATATTCAGAACAAAAGAGTATTCCAATACGAAAGATACCTCAGATTATGCGCCATATTTTCAATCAGTACCAACGCTAAATCAATAAATTTCATGATAATACCCACGTAAAGTCGGGAAACCTCCAACAATTCGACGAAAGACTGCAGGTAAAGGCAAAATAGACTCAATGGCCTGAGTCGGGAGACCAAAGAGGAAGGAAAGAAGGAAAGGGCAGAAGAGGTAGAGGAAGTGGGCGAGGGTTATCCTCCTGAGGGCGAACACTGAAGGAAGATGGTTGAGGAGGGAGCTTGAAAGGACAAAACGAATAGAGGGGAAGGAAGGAGTAGGGATAAGAGAGGTAAAAGGATAAGGGGTAAGAAAGGTAAAAGGAAAAGTGCTTGGAGTGAGAGCAGGGGGAAATGTCACGAGGGCTGAGGGAAGACCTGAAAAGACAAGGTAGTGTGGACAACGAAGGATGGATGGCGGGAAGGGGAAGGGTCGATAGGACCGAACCTCCTGGAGGAATCATTAAGGGCCGAGAGATGTGGAGGGACTGGAAGAGGCGGTGGACGAAGAAGAGAGGGGGGTCACTAGGGGGAAGATACGGAGAGAGGAGGAGGTGGTGAATGGTGTATAAGGAGGACGGCGGCCAGGGAGGTTTGAGAGGACAAGGACGAGATGAAGTTATGGCAAAGAAGTTCGTTCGGTGGGGATGAGAGAATTAAAGAAGGATATACTCCGGGGATGACGAAGTATTTCGGAGGGATATATATTCTGTATTTACATATATATATATATATATATATTTAAATATATAAATATATATATTTATATATAAATAAGACCAAGGACCATCAAAGAAGGAGACATGCCCGCGTGGGTAAAATTAATAAAAGGGATCCGAGACATCGAGTGAGTATAATTATCCACCGGTTGGCGGTGCCCACGCGTCGGCATCAATGATTAATTATCGGAAACCAATTCATCTCCCGCGGTGATTTTTCTCCAGACAGAGTGTTTTTAATGAGATCATAGGATACTGAATCGCATTAGCGGCAATCATACTGGAACTTACATGAACTGGTAAAAATACCGGGGTCAGAGGGTTATGAATTCTATAATAGTGAAGCATGCAGGCTGAAATAAAAGATACCTTGAAAATATTTTCGGGAGAAGTTAAACAAGCGACAGAACTGGAGACTTTCCCGTGAAAGACGATCATTCTATTTTCTTCGGCTACTTTCCCTTTCATGATCATACTTTGCAGCTAATAGGATGGTTGATTACTGTTTATACAGCTATACTTGAGGTTTTACTTCCCATTATCTTAGACTTTACCTATTTTTCAATGTAATACTTACCTAAAATAAGTACATATGTGGTGATGTTCAATGAACCAAAAACCTTAATCATTGCGCTCGATGAAAAATACCTGATACTTTACCAATTCCAGCCAATGAACTCCGCATGTTAACTCTATTTTGAAGTACTTAGAAGAGTAGAATTTTAAACAAATAATACAAACTTTACCCTGGTAGTACGTTAAAAATACATTTCTTCCTGAAAGTTAACCTCTTATTTTGAGACGGAATCATTGCGTTTTCCATGGATTCCATGCATTTGTGGCATCCAAAACATTTTACTTAGTCCAAGTCGCTGGGTTTGCCTGTAGGTTACCTGCAAAATGAATTTGTGGTATGATTGGGACTGGATAAGTTAATAGCAAGCCAAAGAATTAGAGTATATATTTGCAGTACATGATTCACTATGTTTCTTTCAATTACTAAAAATATGATTAAATAAAGAAAAATATAGATATGACGAACAAGAAAAGTTTCTTAGTAGTTTCCACACTTAATTAAGTGCAGAAAATACTATGAGACTTTTCTTTTTCATCTTGTCTGTAGTGTCATTCCACAAAGTTACCCATTCAACCATTAAGTTTAAAAATATAAATATTGGTGCGGAAAAAATAAGTCACTCTCGATGAATTAAGGATGCAAGAGTCACGCGAGATTGCATTGAATATGGCTGAAAAAGTCAAATAATGATGAATGAAGCCAAATAAATAACCTTTACATAATAATTTGGAGTCACAACCAGGATCAAATGCAAGAGGAAAACACGCACCGTAGAAAGCTAAGAGATATCAGAATACTTCAAGCGAACCAGTAGCTATTTGGTGCAATTAGGCTTCTTTAATGTAAGTAATAAACCCCTATCCTTCTATATAGAAGACTTCCCAGGGTCAAAGATAGTCTGCTGTAAACTAAAGAACTGTAGCGGCGTCACTTGGATCAGTATTGAGCATTTATCAGATATTACGGCCAGAGCATTTATCAGATATTACGGTCGGATTCATCTGTGCGGTCATTCAGAGAAAAAAAAATTCAACAAATAAACGTTGATCGGCCTCTCTTCATAGCACTCCCTGTCCTCAAAGATATCCAAAATTCACAAATGACTACAATAATATCCCCCATTCGTGAAGTCAATGATACCCAAATAAAACTCTATAGACCTTCAGCCCTTATAAATCGTACACCCTCAGTCATTTCCTACTCAAACAACCCCCTTATGGATCCCGCAGCGATAAAAAAACATGACCAATCCCTAAAATACGACAATCCCCTAGATAATCTTCGCATGGACTAACATCGAACGGTTTCACCCGTAACCCAGAAAACACTTTTATTACGATTTTCCTGTCCTTCTCACACATTTTCCCCCAGAACCCTTATCCGGTAGAGGAAGGATGAGGGAAAAAAACTCATGATTAACCCTTCCCCAAGGGGCACCGTCCTCCCTCATCAGCAGTGAATCTGTACCCTCCTTTAACCATCCGTTCCTATGGGCCGCCGTCCATAGGAACTAAACCACCACCCCCTGCGATGTCATTCACCGAGAAAATCGCCGTCCAACCACCAGCAGCCACTCCCCTAAATCTCTACCCCTTTTTTTCTCCCTTCACCTCCGAACTTCCCTCTTTTCCCAAAAAAATATATAATATCCCACACACCCCCTTGCGAGAATTTCCCAAGTAGAGATTTGGGGATGGAAAAATACATTACGGGGAGGAGAAACGGGACCCTCTTGACCCCCCTCGGCACGCACGAATAGAAGGCAGGGGGGAAAAACGTTTTTTTTCTGAAAAACCGGATTTCAGGATGAAGAAAAGGAGAGAATTGGGGAAATGGGGTGAGTGTGAGGGGCCCGTGTCCATGCGTGTGTCGTGCGTACGTGCGCACGTTGCCTGAGCTTTGGAGCGCTGGTGCTGTTGCGGTGAATAGGGGAAGGGATTTCCTCTTTTCGGGGAAGAAGAGAAAAAAATTGGGTTTGGCCACCGGGCTCG
Organism: Ceriagrion tenellum; assembly: GCA_963169105.1. Classification (NCBI taxonomy): domain Eukaryota; kingdom Metazoa; phylum Arthropoda; class Insecta; order Odonata; family Coenagrionidae; genus Ceriagrion; species Ceriagrion tenellum. Next base: position 96,234,745 of record OY720633.1, on the reverse strand, counting down.
AATTGTTTGCTTAGCGCAAGAACCCAAAGGATTTCGGGTTCGGGGCGCGTGATTTATTTTAAGCAGATTCATAAGTCTAAAGGAGGTTGAACCTCTCGCTCTGTCAAAAGTTAGACAAGCGGAATTCCCGTGCAAGGAGATGTTTCTACTTCACTGAATATGTTTTTACTTCCGCGATCCACGTCGAACACGAGAAATAAATCGTTATAAACCCATTCTAGGAGTACACCGTAATACGTTGCGAGACGATCGCTTCCCATGGAGAAACTTCGGCACTTTTTCTTTCATTGCAAAAAAATAAAAAAATTCGCAAAAAAAAAAAATATGTGAGCAGGAAAGATACTACACAACTTTCTTGTTTTCGTGTGAAATTCGAACTTTTGAGAAATCAGTTTTGGATTGGTACTTACTTATTGGAACATTAGCAGTGCAGTGCAGGCAGCTTAAGTCACAAAGTTTATCCAGTCATAATTACAGACTATAACGGTAGGAGGAATAGAAACAGGTTTTGAAAATATCCTGGAGAGTACATTCTCCTGACACAGTGTACTGACCAAGTATTTCAACAAATTGTTCGTTCTTAAGATCTAAGTAATTGACCGATACCTTGAGAAGGGAGAGGTATAATAAATAATTCTGTGGACCTCAAGGAAAAGCAGAAGTTATTCAATTACTTGAACCTGAACGCAGCTTTACAAAGTAAAGCCAACATGTATTCGAGAAAATTCTAAATGAATTTGAAAATTCAAGGAAATATTGCTCGCTTTTAACAAACCATTCATAAACCAAATCTCGTGATTATGATTTAAGAAAATTCTTCCATCATGATCCGATATAAAGCAAAATAAATTGTCTGAATACATTTGATAATTAATTTGACAAATATTTTCTCCAAGAATTGAGGTTTTCTGAGGGGATTTCTCCCTGACGTTCACGTAGAACCTCAAGATTGAAAGAGCCTTGAATGAAAGAGCTTTTTTAGAGGAAACAATTTGCTTTTGAGGAGTGGTATTTGCTCCGAGCACGGTTAAAAGAAAAGAAGAGATTAGAGTGCTTCCTGAACACGATGTCAGGGTGAACTGGATATTTGAATTTTCAAGTGAGGCGGCTGTCAGGGGAGAAAATGTCGCACAATTTATGGTCGCTGGCTGAAAAAGGCGAAGCATACGAGACGGGAGAATTAAGAGGGGTTAACGACTGGGATAACTCTTTTCATTCACGAATCCAGAATGAATAGAAAGGGTCTCTTAGCGATGAAACGACAGTGGTCAATTTGATGAGGGGTTGTGGTCCAATTTATAACGAAACGGGAACTGGAAAAAGGAACCGTGAGACCAGCTGGCTGTTAAGCCTTGCATTTATGAGGTATTCGTTGCTGAGTGAGTTCGTTATGTCAAAGACCTTCTCAACCGGAGAAAAAAGTGAGCAATTAAATGAATTATATTACACTCGACTAATTCGCGAACTAGAATTATGCTATTTTCATTTTTCCTCGAAAAAAGACATAAAAATCCAAGTAAGACGCGGCTGCTCATCGCACTGTCCTTCATATTCCTGTTAGATTTGTCGGAAATTAGAAGAATAGAAAGTTTTATTACGATTATATGGAGTGGTATACACATACGCACTCGAGTTTTTCAGGAACATCTCTTTTCGTTTTTATAGCGTGATGACAAGTTACTTATGCAGCATAACGGTAACGGAGGAAATTCAGGTAATCCTCAACAGCAATGCTTTGGGTTCTCTATATTTTGTTATCGTTGTAGAAACTACAAGTATCAAAAGTATCATTAGATCATTTAAACTATTAAGAGGAGTGAGTTTTCACATATGTACACCACGCCATATGCTATAAATGAAATATATATTCTGGGTAATAATGTATTTTGCAGCTACATAAATACATTCTGAAAATATTTACACAGGAAACATACGAGACGCGCAATTAGAGGTATTTAACATATCAACGCAGAGGCATTAGAGATAAATAAAATAACTAACACACTACCAGTCGAATAGACCGATTGATAAATACCTATGGCTGACATTATGAAAAATTTTTGCTTGTATAAAAATTGACGATTTCTACCCGTCCGTTCTGGAGACTATTTCTTTAACTTAAAGTTCATGGTCTATTCTGCCATATAATGAGGGCATCGTAAAATATTTTTGACGTCGTCAGAAAATAGGTTGGCCAGGAACTAACTTGAAGATCAAGCTAAAATTATTACCAACGCGCCAGTCTGACAGCCATTCTAATCCTATATTATGTATTTATCAATGATTAAATTATCGTAAAAATGCAAAATTCTTGCCCGTATTCGTTCCATATTTTCTGATTTAGTTTTCAAATCTTCATTAGAAATAATCGTTGATATTCATGAAGCAACTGTTAGACTATTAGCACCAAATGATATTGAGCGGTATAGCACCATTCAGTGAATCCATTTTTCCGGTTGAGATAAGCTCTTCATCAGTGATAGGCCATGTTAGTCTAGTAGAATGGCAATTGGAGTACAATTAATAGTTTTAGGCTTCACAAACAATCCTGCCCATGTCACTCAAATAAAATTATCTCCTCAAAAGCTTTATTCAAGACTATATACGTCTAAACTGGCCACGCGCTCAAAGAACGACCCTGCGAAAGGAACACCCTTCGCACGTTGAAGAAAAGAAGACTCAATGCTCGGGAAAATTCCTGAAAGGTACAGCGCGGAAGTGGTCGGTCAATTTCTCTTCAACACAAGCACGCCCTTAATAGGGGAGCTGAAAAGAGGTCTTTCTAGAGGGCACGTAAAATTCGTGGATCGTGTCGAAGAATGGTCCAGAATAGGGTGCACGGCTGGTGAGGGTGCACCCTGAAAGACGAAAGACTGCTGACCACTACCCCGAGAGGGTCCGAAAACCAGTCCCGGCGTGGTCAATGGGAGGGGACTCGTTAAGGCATGCATGTATTCAAAGTTTCCTTTCAGACTTGATGGGTCTCTTTACTCTCGCTTGGGACGAGGAGGGTGAGGTCTCAGACCCACTTGTTGTCGCGGCACGCGCGTAAAGTGACCGCAGCACAAGGGAGCACGAGCCGCTCCTTTCAACATGGAAATACTGGTTTTTTGCATTCTCTCCTCTCTTTTCTTTATTCGCTTAAGGGTGGCGGCTCGGGCGCACTTGCTTAGCATAAGGCGAGCGCGTGCCGGTTCCCCTTCGGAAGAGGAAAGGAAGATGGGATGCCCTTCCTTCCATTCACTCTTGAATGCCAAAAGAAGGGTGCAAGCAAGACACTTGTCCAAGCAGGTACGATTTGAAATTTAGATGCCGCATGACAAATGGTTCGCAATGGCGAGGAAAGGCTTCAAAACGGTACGCAAACTTGAAACGCTACGCGTGTATAATGAGAAAATCCATAACCCTCTACAACTATGGCCCCAATAATACTAGAATTCATTACCCTTACCCTTGTCATTATCTAGCTAATTAGAAGCTTTGCATTCTCTCCCGATTCATTCTGATCATGAATCTTTTGCAATCTCTCGTCATATTTTTGAGCCAACCAATGAATTAGAGTGAAAAATCTCAATTTTTACGTGTCAAAACGCACTATGCTTAAGCAAATCTCAAACTGAATGAAATCAAAGAAATGCATCTACACTGAAGCAAAAGAAGTACATGAGAAACTTCGTCAACAGACACGATTGATACAAAAACATTACCATGGCAGTTATTTTGAATCTAAAATGTGGAGAATAGAAGCTGTCAATTTAGGGTACTAAGATGAAAGAAAAGATTCTGACATCTTATCATAGTTAATCGCAAAAAATGTAGACATAATGACATAAGTTTATGTCAATAAAGACAGTCGAGTATTCCTTGCAGAATATTATTCCTTTGCGGAAAAAGTGAGTATACTTAGGTGACATTTAAGCGACACATATTATGTCAAATAATAATTATCTCTGTGATTATCGATATTGTTTTTGAGGTAATGTTTTCAAATATTGACCAGTTTGGAAAATATAAACAAATACAATATCCTCCAATAATTCTCACACGTTGTTAGAAAGAAAAATGTCGTGCAGCAAGAGAACCCTGAACACCAAATTCTTGGAGAAACTGGCAAACCGTTTATAAATGGAAATGCTAAGAAAGATAGAATTGAAAACCAGTGATGGAGCATTGACGATTGCAGCTCTAAAACCTACCAAGTTTATTGAGGAAGCAAATCAAAGTGGTTACCGTAACGTAATTAGATTTTCTTTCACACGGCATCGATACGCAGGCCGATATTAGCGAAATGGGGGAAGAAGAGAAGGCATCTTGGGGCGTTTCGTGTGGATGAACTTCAAAGCCGCCCTCCCGCTCGTACCACCCATCAAACAATTCGAAAAAAAATCTTTATCCATCCATTACAGTTCTACCATTCTCCCACCGTATCCTCTTTTTCTCTTGTCGAATGCTAGAGATGGTTGATATACGATATGAAAAATCGAAGGAGGAGCGAGAGAACAAAGAGATCGTAAAAAATGCCCAGTGCCTAACCCCCAGCAGACCCTCCATCCCCTCTACCCTGGGTACGATTTTTCAAGAATTACGGAAGCGCGGATGGAAGATTCGAGCTCGTATTTCTTTATGCAACCGCACTTCCCGAACTGTCCAGGGTCCCATCCCTTACCTACCTACACCGGAGACCAAAAAAAAACATCCATGCTCTCTAGAGTGAGATGACGCAATGGATTCCTCCAGTGAGAGTGAGTACAAGTTATTGGGAGTTGGACGACTCCACAAGCCGTGCAATGATACTCCACACACAACCACCACTGAAATGAATTATTTCGCCAATTACATATCACAAAAGCTACATATGCCCTTTTTCTGCGTCATCTCGATGACGAAAGGTCAGCTTATTTGTAAAATATCTTGCATATGAACGTGTAATGGGCTGATGGACAGGAATTCTACACCCTCGTCCTTCACGATCATCAGGGAGCCTATTTCCCGGGCCATATTACGTATACTTCAGATATAAAATCAAAATATAAAAAAATGGATTAGCTTACAAATTAGCTTAATTAATCAATAAACATCTAAGCCATTTGGATTAAACATATACATCATCCAAATAATGGGCTATGTATCCATTCACAAAAATAAAGATACTTGAAAACCGACCAATACCACGGAGGACAGACTGTTACATCCACAATTGCAATGCGGATAAATTATTTCACAAGAATTACGTACATAATCACTTAATGCCCTAATCGTGTATCTTCAGTGAATGACATAATACCCAGCAGTTAAAGGATCAATATTTTCCAATAAATTATTACATACGTGATTTATTAGTAAATATTTTACTTACATCACTTCAGGGCTAAATATCGGATGCATATTTATGACTCTTGCTCTGTAGGCTGATAATTTATGTTGATGAAGAAACTTGATTCTAAGTCAGAGAGATCCAGAACACATAATGGCCGGAAAGTGAAATACTACCGCCAATTTCGATACACTTGGTAAGATTCCTGTAAATAAAGCTTACCCTCAGGAGACAAATCCAAGACAATATTTTTCCCTCCGCTACATCGCTTCTCTTACTATTTTTCATCCTCTTACGGATTTAGTCGCTCCCCCCTCTCGCGCCCTCTTTCGTCCTACAGTTTGCTAGGCCCAACTCTGACCGAGCACTTTCCCACCTCACCCCGTTACAGAAGCACCTTTCGGACGCACCGAAATAAAAAAAAATACACGCATTGGCCCGGCTGCACTGCTATTCCCACACCCTTTTGCAGCCCTCCTTTCGTTTTCCTCCCTTGTCCTGTTCCGCAAAAACTCTTGTCGATCCCTCTCGATAAAGAACGTGAACCCGAAGAAAGAAAGAGGGAGAGAAACCTTTTCTTTCTTCTCTCGCAACCCGTTTCCCCGTCATTTCTCGCATTGGGACCAGCACCCATTCGCCTCCGTATCAGTGTTGCCGAGCAAGCGGCTTAGTTAGCAGTTCTTGATATGTAAGCAGACAAAATTTAGATAGAAATTAATTAGACAACAATATGGCAAAGTTTAGCATCAAACTGATTTTATGTCCGTCTGTTAATTCCTTGAAACAACGACTCCCAATTTCTGCTTGCACTTGTGACACCTCTAGAGAAAAAGAGTGTGTGAATCCTCATTTTAAATATACTTTGAGGCCTTCTTTTATTAATTTTCCTCGTTTTAAAACCGTGAAATTCTAAAAACATTTATAAAAAAATCTTTAAAATTTTGTAACTCAATACTGCTGATTTTTTTATATCAAAAACGATTTAAATGATAATTTTAACGGAATGCGCTTGAAAAATTGCCAACAAACTATAATATGAACGCTTTTCTGAGGCTTTATGCTGGTGAGTTCAAAATAAAATTAATTATTCAAGCTTAACATTCAAATAAATTGGTTTCACATACAGTGAAAAAACTAATGAGTTCCAACATTTCTCACCAAGCAACAAGGTAGCGACCGAAGACGAGAATGTGTTGGCAACACAGCTCCGTGCCCCGGGCAGCTTCAGGACGCAGGAGACATGAGGGGTCACGGTAAAGGAGTCTAAAAAGTCCTAGAAGCCCTTGTCCCACGGCCTTACCCTTCCACGGTCAAAAGGTAAAGGACGGAGGGAGAAGAGTGAAAAAAAAGGTTTAGGGCATCCTCACCGATGCAGAGGTACCTTCATTGTCCCTTATAGGTCAACCCTTCTACAGCCACTGCCAATACCCTTCCGAGGTATTTTTTTCTTCCCACCCTAAGGTCCGATATAACCGTATCTGGCACACAAAAAAGGGTAACATGCATGACTGGATGTAGAAGGCAGGAGAAAAGATAGAAAAGAGTTTTATCGCGCGAAGTGAAAAGGGGATGAGGAAGATGTTGGTAGAAGGAGGACCGGATGACAGGACTTGAAGCCGAAAAAATATCAAGGATTTTAGGAGTTTTTACGTAGGAAGCGTGGGAAAGGTCCCGTTTCTGAAGCCCTCCCAACTATTGCCGGCAAAGAAGGCTCTTATACACCCATTATTAAGTATAAGGATACGTTACTCTCTCTGAGGAGGCAATCGGGGTCAAGGAAAGCGAGTTCACTCACCAAATGGAGAAACTGCTTCCACAAGAAAGAACGACTCACCCATGGATGTGTACCAGAAATAATGATAGCAGATGCCTGCAAACACCTGTATCTCGATCAACCATAATTCGGTAGCCAATTTTTTTTCAAAACTTCTGTCGTGGTTTAACGCTAAAGGGAATTAGCATCTTTCCGTTGCCGACGTAGTAGAAATGCCGAAGGAAATTTTTCTTCAGAACATCTGACGTGCGACTTTTAGCATATGGGTAGTATAATTTGAAAAAATATGAAAATGGGAGAAGATTGTTCATGCCTTTGACTTATTTATACGTAGGCGTGAAGCTCTTAGCGAGTATAAGGAAAAAAATATTTTGAGCAATAAAAATGTTGTGCCTGATTAAGGAAACTAGCTTTTCCCCAGGATGAAATTATTGTCTAAAAAATTTATAAGTCCATATATAATAGAGAACAAAAAAGCGCCTTCACGAACTGTAAATATGATACTCATAAATAGAAACTGTTACCAGGAGCTCGGAGAGAAAATTGTTAATTTTTAAAAGTGATTTTATTTTTGCTGTTAACTCTTTTTGGCGGTGGATTTAATACACAACTTATGACGGATGTAAATTTGAGACGCACTCATACACATCACCAGGTAGAGTTATATTTAGAGGTTTTCTGGGACTCGGGTATAGTAATATGCGCAATACATTATTTTTACGAGATAATTAAGTAATCGACATCTGACAGCTTTGTGGGATGGAACATGGTAAGAAGACTTTAAATGGATCCCAATACATTAGCAGTATTGGAAAGCTTGTATTAATTTTAAAGCTGTTGACAAATATACTTTTAAATATTCTTAGTAAAAGTGCATCTCTTCATAATATTTACTGCTCTGAATTTCCATAAACAGTAAAAAACTAAAAATAAATCGTCCCTTAGATCAATGAGTTCAGTTTCATTGGTGAAGGTGCACCTCACCTGCTTAAGCCAAAAGCAAGTAGGATTCACGCGTCAGAAAATGGGACCGGATCCCCTTCTTGTGACCTGGATTTGGACGAAGCCCCGGGCTACGCTCAATAGTATTGCATTCAAAGCATTGGTAAAACCCGCCTACCATCGTCAAACATGAAAATTTTAATGTCAATTGTTTCATGCAAATCATTCGGTATTCGCTTCCTTAATATTGAGGCGCGCAGTATGTAACGAATTTTAATTGCGTCTTCTCTAAATCTCTGATAATAAAAATCGTTGATTTTGATTATCAATATCTACACTATACCCTACAAGCCACCTCAAGGGTGTATGGGAGAGGGTAAGTCATCATCAACATGGAATACACTCCACCCTAATTATATTAATGAAACTTGGCAAAACTTTTACACTAAATAAATACAAATAGATACAAGTGTTATGCAGAAAAATGCAGGATGTGTCGATAGCCCTTTGTATCAGGAAAGTATACATGCAAAATAATTACCTACATTACCAATCGACAAGCTTAGGTAAAAGTCTTGTTGGCAGCCATTGTGGTGTTCCATTGTTCGCGGAGAAAATGACATTTCGAATCAGTCCACTCTGCTGACAATTTATCTAATTTTCTTCGTATTATCTAATCTACCGTCGTTCATCGGGTTTCGTAAAGTGCTATTGATATCGTCAGCAAGTAAATTGGTTTTTAACTTGCATAAAAAGTGAAGTTGAAATGTTAATCAACGGTATAAAAGTAATTCCCACACCAGGTGTCGCATAATATATTTCTGGTTATGCAAACTCCAGAATCAATTTGAGGTGTGACTGGGTCCACTAGCGGAGTTTGATTATAAAACACCTGATGGATGCTACAAAATATAGCAGCGCAATGTTGCAAATGATCAAAAACACACGTAAATGAATACATTAATACTGTTAAGCAAGTTAAAAATGAGAGGAAAGGAATAGTTTTGAATAAATGCAGTCACCCTCCGCTATACTTGTCCACCCACAACCATCAAGGAAACATCTTGTCCCCAAAGTCTTAGCATATACCTCAAGGCACAAGAGGGTTGGCACTCTCTCTCGTCTCTATCCTGCGGGAAAAAATGGTATGCCCATCAAGAAATTGCCTCTCGTTCGAAAAACGAAATGACCTCGGAATTGGATTATAGAGCAACGTCGCCCTGTGGAGGCACGCCCTAGTATGGGAGGGGTGGTGGGTGTATTGGGGCCGAGAGAGAGAGAGACGTGGTGATGTTTTTAGAAAGCTAGAGGAAGGAGACTTATGTTTGAGGAGTACTTTAAAAGAGGTATTTTTCTGAGAGTAGAAAGGTTCAGTGGCCTTTATGGGGATTGAGGGGTAAGTAAATTGAGGACTGAAAATAATGAGATATCATCCCCGATGGCTTCAATATGCATAATTCCAATGCGGATCATTCACGACCTTAGATACGGACCTAAATCTTGAGGCAAATGTGAAATGGAGCTTAATACATATTTGTTTCTTTAATGTGGTTAATGTGCCTGCTATGCTAAATAAATGGCATTCGAGAATTTCAAACTCTAGACTATTTCAGTCCCACACTTAATAATCCCCTGTGTCCCTTGTCGCCAATCAACTACCTAAGATAACTCCCTACCTGACGTGACGTTCTGCTCATCCATTTCTCTGTGTCAGTCTTACAAATTAACTATCAAGACATACACACCATTCCAAGAAAAACTGAAATTATCATTTTATTGAGGATAATCATTTTCAATAAAATAAATTCAACTTCAAAGTAGGATATAAATAAGTCATGCAAGACATTAAATCGTGTTCATTTTGGTTCACGGCTGTTTTCAGACACAGTTGCTGCATAGCCTAAAGGTATTACGAAGATATCGAAATTTGACATGGATGCAACTACACAAGTAATTTCATTGTGGCATAGAAAAACCCGTAGAAATGCCGTATTGGTGCGAACATTGAATCCTTGTTTAACACCAACATCGATATCTTAGAAAAAGTAAACTTAACTGTGACTGCTCAGTGGCACCATCACATTAATATTTAGGGACTACCTTTAGAATGACATTTGTGATACATACCACAATCCAATGAATACTTTGGGTATAACTAGGGTAACATTTTAAAAATAGCTATTACCTGATATCAAGATTTAATATGTTTAGATAGGTGTACATTAAAGGTTTCACGGAACTTATGGCAAGTTGAAATCAGCTATGCATAGCAAAGCGAGACAGCCATAGCGCGTAAATCGGCCTTATATTTAGTCCGGTCTCTCTACACTCATATACATTAACTCAATTCTACTAAAATGGGATATTTTAATAAAAACGCAAAGCAAATTTCCTGTGGCAACCTTAATAAAGAGAAATTCCATTAAATAATACATGAATGTTAATTACCAATTGGGATGGTTACGGATGGTTTCAGGAATTTCTATTTAATCTGCAGCATTGAGTCAAACATCTACACCCATTTCGATTTAATCCATTGCTTTACCATTTCGAAGAAAATATTTCATCAAATATATTCTACCTTAAGAAATTTCAAGAGCCATTCTCTACTTCATCAACAACATGTAACCGATAAATCGAAAATACTGAGTGAAAATGCTCATAATCGTCATAAAAAACCATACGCTTAAGATAACTTGACATACTAATGAAAACTTTAATCGATAGTTGCCTTTTCAAGTAATGCTTAATATTTTATCCCATCAAATCGTTTAATGTTTCCCATACATGAATTATTAGTAAAAAGTATCCGTCTCTAACTTTTTAGAAAAAAAATATTCTGCTTCATTAATAAATTACTCCAGAGTGCTATTATTTGAAAAAATATTTAGCTTGATAGAAAATTTTAAATTATCTGCCTTTAAAACTATATTTACTTTAATAAACACCAGGCAATAAATACCGAAAATTAATACTGATAAAAAAGAAAAACATTTGCAGACAGAATTTCGCCTCCACGGCCACGCGCTGTTTCCATAACGCAATAAGTAGTAATCCATTTGTGTACTAGACAGGACGTTCTCTCAGGCTTAACCGCAGCCAATATACCAAATAGTTCCGAGAAACCTTAGAAAGTGACCAAGTGTGTCCAGGTATATTTCGCTGGATATTACGAGTCAGCGAAGGAAAAGCGAAGCACGCAATAAGGCCGCTGACGCTGTCCTCCGTCTTAAGATTCATCCTATTTCCTTCATCCACTTCCTTGCAAGACCCCTCTGTCCTCCTCGCACATGGAGCGCAGCCGCAGTCGCTGTGGCCAATTCCACGTTATCCCTAAAACCCACTCGCCCCCTCATTCCCGCTCCTCTTTTCCCTCCTTATCCCCCCCATTCTCCTTATCCCCCCCATTCTCCTCCTCCCGCCCTCCCAAATATCCTCCCTCCCTTTAAGCCCAACCCACCCCCGCCCACAATCCCCTTGCCAAAACCAAGCCCCCTCCTCCCGATCCACCCTCATCCTATATTTCCAGCCAGTCTCCCAAAAACCCCCTCTCAATGTGCGGAGACCATTCCCACCCTCTTTCCCCCGATGGCCGCCCCGCCGCCCCTGAAACTCGGCCACCTGGGACACGCGCTCTGCGGGATTAAGGGAGCGAAAATAATCAAGAAGCGGGGTGGGGGTCTGAGTTGGAATGGAGGAGCGGCGGAGAGGGGGGGGGTGAGGAAGAGTTGGATGGAGGAGGGAGGTCGGGGATGAGGAGGGGTTAGGTGGGGCGAGGTGGGGGGGATAAAGAAGGGTCCAAAACGTTGAGCTGGTCTAGTGTAGGGACACCGAAGGCAAATAGGTAAGAAAACTTGAGACGCAATAGAGAGTTTATGGGAGTACACTCACACTTAGAATCTCATTCCGATGGTACGGTGAGATAGCAGCGGTTTCTCTGGCGATGCATGACTGGGACATGAGTATCAAAGCTTCAAGTTGAAGTACAAGCTCTTGGGATTCTAAGTATTGAAGTATGAAGAGTAAAATTATGATTAACAAATAGTTCACCTTAAAACTACAAATCTTAGTTAAAGATATAATTATTATAGGGACAGTGAAAAGATGTTGAAGTAAAATGGGATTCTATAATAGCAATCAAACAGACAACATGATTTGCATGGCAAAGTGGCAGAGCTTTCAGAATGCGTAACTCTAAACTAGGACGCCGTCCTAAAAGCTATAAATTAACAGACCCCCAATGAACTCCCAGACTCGCTGCAGTAATATGCAGTAAAGAAGTAGCACAGCAAGTGGTCTTGTTTCCGAAAAAAATTTAATTCTCACACAGACCTGACTTATTTATTTAAGGAATATTTATCAAACTCTTAACTTGTGATGTCGGTCTCAAATTATAGGCAACATCATATTTGCAATACCAAATAATTTTAGGGATATAACTCAAAGTGCCTTACATTTTAAATCGTTTCCTCGTAGCTTATTCACATTGCGAGGCGCGAGAAAAACTTTTTAATTAATTTTATAGATGTTTACAATACTAACATAAAAGTTCAACAGAATTTTGGCGGCTATAATAGTGAATGAGTAATGTGAAGTGAATGAGAAGAACTGAAATAAGAGGTCGACATTTATGAGAAAGAAATAAACATTGTCAAATAAGATTCAACCAGAACACTTCGTCTGAGCAGTGCCTCTTCAGTTAAAATAAATGAATTCAGAAGTTTTTCGATATATCGTCATATGAAAAGACGTCGGATGCAGAAAACAAAAGAAGCGTCCATATAATTTGTTTATCACATTTACTTGGAAAAAAGTTATTTGGCCGAAAAAAATTTAGCACAGGAATTGACAATTACTAAAAACTTTTTCTAGTGTCCATGGGGATCTTTGTAGGAAAGATAAAAGGTAAATCTTGGTGTGGTAAGTGGACTTGGTGGAAGAAAATTGGCTCCAAAATCCTCGGCGGGCAGTACCTTGAGGGTGAGAGATTGGGCGCACGGGCAATAGGAACGGGTGGGAAGGACTCTGGGAAGTTAGTAGAGTTCTGGATGAAGTAAGAAAGGGATAGCCAGAGAGAGAGAGAATCCAAGTAGAATAACTCACGCGAGGAGTGGGAAGAGGTTTAAAGTAAAGGTGGTCAGGCTGGAGGAGATATAAGAGGGTCGGAGGGTTTCTGGGGTGGGAGGAAAGACGGGAGGAGAGGTCTCGGAGAGTGAGGGAGCGAATAAAGTTTATGGGGTAGAATTTGCGTGGACAAAGAGGGAGGGAAAAGGAGAGAAAGATAAAAGTGAGAGTGAGGAAGGACGCGAGGGCCGGTGGGAGGAGGGTCTGAGGAGAAAGAACCAACCAACCAACTCCCATGCCTACGATATATCTTCCTTCCTCCCAAACCCTCAGACCCCGTGCTCCGCCCGAAAACCGCCACCCCCAAACTCGCAAGATCTTTCCTCCTCCACACCAAAACCCTCCCCT